>JAOPUA010000091.1:7254276-7280869 GCA_027122455.1 Trisopterus luscus | reverse complement strand
CCCCCCCCCCCCCCCCCCCACCTTCCATTCCAACGACTTCTATGATCTGCACTGGCTTGTATTGTGTGGCTTGTAAGTGCCGGTAGATTCTTCCAAAATAAGGTCATCATCTACGACAGCATTGAGTAGTCAAGTGTTGAGGTTCCTTGATAAATTCATACATTGATTGTGGATAAAAATAAAATAAAACCTGTTCTCTCTAGAGCAGTGGCATTCAGTAGTGATGTTGGAGATTGCAACTCAACATTATGTTATTATGCTATTACATTATGATGAGGTTCCTTGATCATTTTCTTAAATTGTATTTAATTATTTAGTATTTAAAACTATAGAGATTATGATTGTTAATTGAAAAGACGTCCTCTCCAGAGCCATTTGCCTGTTGTGGACGACTGTAGAAACATGGCGGGCCTTGTGATTGTATTGCTATGGATTTTTCTAGCATATCAGATTTTAAAATAAAGCATTTCATAGAAAGTTAATGAAATAACTGCAAGTTTGCTTAATAAAGTGTACAGGAATACAAGAAGAAAAACTCATGTTAAGATCACATCATACACTATTTCGCCTCCTGGACTTGAGTTTGACATCTTTGGCAGAACGATGCTTGTGCATTTATTTATTCTGACCACAAAGGTCACACAAATAGTTTCCATGAGGATGAATGCATTAGTTCTGGGTGAAAAATAGTGAGACAGATACAATCCGCAATTGCATGTTGCCATAGAAATGTGTTAACACAAACTTCTGTGATTGATCTATTCAATGGACGGTACTCTACTGCCAGAAAGAGGTTGGAACGGTAACCTACACAATGGTAACGGTGCATACAATGGATTTATATGATTTCATGTGGACAATTATGTTTCAAAATGTCCTTTGCCTCTTACCCTGATTGCATTTGTTGACACAGTAAGGAACATCTCTTCTGTTACACTGTGATTATTTGCTTTACTTTTAGTAGGCTGTTGACTGTTCGATTCAGAGCAATCTTGTGGACATGGACTTGCCAAATAAACACAAACTCAACACTGCGGGGGTTTACTGTTTCAGCAGTGAAGGCTGTGAAAGCAAGCCACTGGCGTAGTCCCACAGGAAATGGCAGCAGCGTTGAATTTTGATATGACATGTATGATGTAATAAAACACAGCTCAAGGACAGTCTGACCATTACCACAGTGTGATGCAGGGCAGTGAGGTCAATATATTAAAGCTCACATTGTGAATCGCACCGTATTGTCACTAATAAACAACATATATTCAAGGTCAAAATGGGATGTGTTTTCAAAAATACCATTGTTATTTTCTCGTTTGGTTTCATGGGCTGCTGTAAGGAGTGTATTCTGCTTTCTTTATCTTCTGTTATTTCTCTGGAGTCTAATCTAAGCTGCTTGGCGAGAGGACGGAGGAGGGTGTCATTTATCCGAGCTGAATGTGGTTAGCTTGTTGTAGCCCCGAAGATCGCTTTGACTTAGAGCTGGCGTGCTGCAAAGAGTGCAGACATTTGTCAATTGTGTCTAAAATGATGTACCCTCCTCTGTGCTCTCGTCTTTGTCAAAAAGCAAAGTTGTTTTCTGCTAAGCTGAAATTATTAATTGTGTAATCAACAAAACCTGGCAATTGGATTCAGCCTTCTATAAAGTATGTTTTTGCAAAGTTTATGACTATGATATCAAATAATTGTATTTTAACAGGCCAACCATGCACAATGTATTTTTACTCTAACCCTAACCCTAACCAAGCACATGGGCCCATTATTTGTATTATGGGAATACAATAATAGCTTGCTTTACTTTTTTTTTTACATTTCACATACATATTCTTTGTATGCTTTGGGACATGATGCCCACTGCAACCTTTTAAAGGCTTATTAAGACTAACTTACTACAGATTTTTGTCCAATTTTGTGAGAAACATGACCTGGTGTTATGCATATGCAATTAGAGTCAAGAAAATTGCCAATCTTCTCGCTGAACCCACACTTTCCTTATGTCGGTATCATAAATGCATAAAAATTACTTTGACACTAATAGCTAAATGGTGGGTAAACTGATCAGACCTGCTTTAATTTAGCAAACTGTTGTAAACCGTGGAATTGAGATCCAACCCCTAAATACTCAGTTATGTATTTTCAAGTTTTCAAATACTTCCAATGCCCTGCTAGTGAATTTTGCATTTAAGATTTAACATAGTTAGGATCGTTATCTCAAAATGCAATGATAAATAATGGTGTGCAGTTATGCACTTAATGATGTCACTCAATTATAGATGGTAGGATTTGACTGTGATTGCATTTGAAATGCAAAGCAGGGGGAATCTTTTAGGCCAACATATAGACAAATTACCAGGAGTTGTTGTAACTGTGCAAAAAATCCATATGGTATAATATTTGCTAATAAAGTTACATCTATATCAGCATGACAGTACACCACATGTGATTTTCTCTATTCAGCGCTTCTCTATTCAGGACACTATCAGTAATCTTGCGTGCGTGTGTGTGTGTGTGTGTGTGTGTGTGTGTGTGTGTGAGAGTGTGTGTCAAACCTAGTGAAGTAAGGCAAGTCTGAGTCGGTACTCTCAGCCCAGGTGAAGGCAGACTGGAAACCAAGATGAGGGTTGGCATCATTTATCAGGGAGCCCCCCCCCCTGCTACCTGGGTTGTTGAGTTCCAAGCGGAACAGCAGGTGATGCAGTCGATGTCCTGGAAACGTGGTTGAATCCTGCAATGGAGCAGCTGCCCTTCAGCAATTATAGTTATGAAGCCATAAATCAGAGCTTAAGAGGCCATGGAGTGGAATGCAGCTGAAAGACCAATGACGTATGGGGACTTGTGGAATTGGATCTTAACTATGTAGCCAGCCAATATATTAAGAATTGATTTAACTAACGACACCTTTTAATATGCATCTTATTTGAGCATTGTTCCAATGGCTCAACAGAGAAGCATTTGTTTTTGCTCTAAAGGAATTGCTTTAAGCCTTGGCTTTTTTATAACGATTGGGTTCATAAAAGTGCATTCTATTAGGCTTCACATCCTAGTCTACTATATAACATAGAGCGTATAAATAAGGTGACTGCTGGACGGTATTTGTTTTTATGAGATTACATCCCATTACATAAAATCACTTTCAACCTATATGGTCTGTTTTATAGCCATTAGTGCAGAAAGGTAATCAACAACAAAACATTTCTTACATTCTTTATTTGTTTCTTTGTCAATAATAATCACGATCCTCTCATAATATGCACTGTGATGCTTGTTTCACGATGTCTTGAGAGGAATGCGTTCAGTAACGCCAAAGTCCCCAAGCCTGGTCATTTAAAATGGAAAGCCATTATCGGATTTCTCAGCGAAACCCAACTGGTGCTAGCCTGAACGCGTACACACACACACACACACACACACACACACACACACACACACACACACACACATACGCACATAAACACACAGAAGCACACACACGCACACACAATCCTAGTTCTTCATTCTGCCCACCTGGGGCTGCAGTAGCATTGGAAATGGAGACAGAGGATAAACAAAGTTAGAAGTACTGGACGCACTGTGAGCACTTTCAAACAAAGACCACATTAGTGAGAGTTGTAAAGAGTAGGAAATAGTCATAATATTGTCAATTCCATGCCATTGTTCAGATAATTTAAATGACTATTAGATAGGAGGATTTGACTTATGATTCTGATCTCGATGTGCAGCACAATGTGGCCAAAGTAGAAACACGGGATGTCACCCTTTAAGGCTTATAATCGGTTCATATTGTATTATGTGAAACACCTCAACACCAAGTCCTCAACTACTTTCTGTTTTTTCTCAGCTATTATACGTATAATCCCCATTTGACCAAATGCCTTTGAGTACATTTTGATTGTAACATATGCTATTTGTCCCTCCAACCTTTACAAAGATACTCATCCCTAGTAACCAGGTCTCACAACTTGGCCGGCATGGTGCTGATGGTGAATGTTAGCCCTATTTTTCTGCCGTGCTAAAATGCTAGCAAGCGTAACAGCCAGCTGTGTTACATGTGTTCCGTCAAACTCCACTATCGTGGAACTATGAGATGAAAGAGGTTTTCTATTGACTCTAGCCCAAGTCCACAGTTTTCCACAGTCTTTGATTAAGTCAAACCTTCAAAGTGCTGTCAAGCAAGGATTTTCACATCACATGTGCTTGTGTAAATTGTTGATGTCAGCGTAAATGCACTGCCTACAATTAGTTTAAGCGCTCTTACCAAAGTGATATGCATTTGTGCAACTATGTTGGAAAAGTAAACTATTCTATGCTTTCTGCAAACTGTTACTATACAGACAGTTCTTCAGGTCAAGCTTTCCAACATTATTTTTTATTTATTAAGTACGGAAGTTGAATCTTATCCTGCAAGAATCTGATCTTGTAAGAATCTAGTCATATTTGGTTGGATCTTATCTATCTAATGCATCTCCTCCAGCCTTTAAGAATGGTTGAATAAAATGCATATCTAGTCTATCCTTAAAAAGATTCATGGTTAAAGGGCATGGCATGACTCCAGTACAAGGCTTCTTGTGGCTCTTGTAAACAATGACTGAATATTGCTTTAAAGAAAAAGATTGGTGACATTTGGGTACCTGCCACCTAGTTCTGAATGCTGTTGTAAACCACACCCCTGGCAGGTTTTTAAAGATTTAACTTTGGCAAGCGTCCGAGAGAACCCCCCCTCCAACCCAAAGGGGGGCAGGTCCAGGGCTGTGGGTCTCTGTGTTTATTAATGGGTTATCCAGAAGAGTGTGACAGTGGGGCTGATCTCTGATGATGATGTCTCATTGCATTCCATGAGCGACCCCCGGGTGCATGCATATTTATGACATGCTGCCACCTTGACGCCAGCTACATATATCTGCCTAACGTCCCCGGCTGCTTTGATGCTTACCATAGCATCCCCAGGATGTTAGAGGAGACCCCTCTCATACCAACAGTACCTGGACTGCACTATCCATAACAAAGCACCCACTCCTGCTCTACTCTAACTCTGTTGGCATAATCAACGGAGGAGAAAATAAAACATATTATTTATAGTAATTGTCTGTGCGCTTAGTCTCCAACCCTAACAACAAGATTGTCCTTGTACTTATCCAGTGTGTTCAAGCAAGCAGTTCACATTAGCTCAATGGCTTTTTGACCAATATGTAAATTAATATAAACTAATTGGTGTGACAGATTGATTTTGGACACTACACGTGTATGTATTAAATATTAACTGGCACACACTCCTCTGGGGAAGCTGGGATTTTAAAGGGCAACTTGCAAGCAGACATTTGTTTGATTAATATGAGATATTTCCTCTCATGGATAGATTTGTTTGATTTATTCATCTCTGCTCTTTGAGGCTGTATGATTAATTATAATAAAAAAATTCTGGATTTATACCTTGAAAATCATTTCTATGTTGCAACAAAAAACAATCATCATGTTAGAACAAACCATGTCACCCCAGCTTTCCATGCACACACACACACACACACACACACACACAAAATATGTAAAATATGTGATATTTGACACGTATAGCCCTCGTTTAAAGAATATCACAGAATTTACCACACTGTTCCTCACTCTTTAATGTGTTTACCTCTTGCAGTATATTAATTTGCCACATGAGGGTTTACATATTTGGACCTACTATTTTCTACTGTAAATCTACAACCTCATTCGGTTCTGCTCACAGATGTGTTCTGACAACATAGTAGAACGGTGCATCGCTGACTACGAAAATACTGAATTCCGTCCTGACAACGTCACTCTTATTTTAGACTTTACATCCTCCACCCTCGGCTCCCGCTGCGCTCTGTCTCTCTCTTGGCCTCCGGCTTCCTTCTCCATCCATTTTTCAGATTTTCACTGCCTCCATACTCTCGTATTCCACCTAGAGCTGTTTCTACCCTCTTCAGAGGAAAATACCCTCAACCACTCACCCAAGTGAGTCTGAGTGGATTGGTCTACCCTCCTACTCCTCTCCCATGTATGGCGGAGATCCTGTCATTTGTGAATACATGTAAATGGATGGCAGAAATTGCTCTTGAATGAGGGCTTGTTGGTGCTGAAGTAGCCTGGCTTATTGCCTATAAACTACAGGGCTCATACTATTGCCGCTGCTTTAGGTGGGATGGTTTTAATCAATTATTACGAATGAATTGCTTAAATAAACATGGTTATACTGTCTAATGTGTGTGTGTTAAAAAGGATGGTGTGGTATGGTAGATGGGAAATAGTTATGAGTTTTTCTATTTCAATGTTAATTCATAATTCGTATCATTGCACGGTTGTCTTCATTATTTAAACATTTGGATGCAGATCTTTTATTTCCTTCAATATTGGTGTCCTCTGAAAGGCTGGTTTGGAGTTAGCACAGTGCTAAACAAGTGCCTAGTTGCCGTCTGACCAGCCTGCACCCCATATCATTTTCACAATAGAATGCAATTCGTTAAATACATTAAAACCCAAATCTGGGCGCCGGCAAGGGAATAAATCATTCTGCCAGATGCTGAAGGAGCAACTGATTACCCCTTGGCGTGACTCGGAAAGGGGCCATAATTTAGGCATACATTTCCGGCCGACCAGCATTGTCATTGAGGAATACACACTTGTGTTGTCTACCAATGCAAATGACTTTCCCCCCCTGCATATCTCTGAGCATTGAACCCACACACTCGCAGAACATGATCTGCACATTTCCAATGATGACCAATGCAATGATTAGGAAAATGGAAAATTCTGTTATTTTCCTCGATTTTGTATCGTGTTAAGTACATATTTTCAGGATTTTTTTTATTTTTAATTTAATATAATATAATATATGTAATAAATATATCTATATATATCTACATATGTAAAAAAAAACAAGGGTAGAAAATTGACCCGTTGCTTTGTAAGGGTGGGTCTCCGAAAGGATCCCAGAAACACATAGAGCACAATCCGTAATGTGGTGTCTGCCTGTAATCCACTTGGTTATCTTTTTAAGTTTCTACACTGAAGGCATCCATATTTTAATGAGATTCAGAGACTGCCTTGGTCCCCAGCTAACCGAGTAAAATAAGTTGCATGTTACCGAAGTTGTGTTAATGTTTCACTCCATTTCATGCCAACTTACCGTTAGTTTCACGATGTGAACGTTGCTATATTCTCCCTACTGTCACACGCAACACAAAGAAGCAGAACAAAGTTGACAATGACTACGCTCTTGTTGTCATTTGCCCATGTCCACAGGCACCAGGTCTCCCTTTGCCTTGCTTTTACACACATATTTTCTCTAACGGTTCCCTGCATGGATTCTTGCTTAGGCAACTTTGAGAGATACGATTCAGAGGAAAAAGCAACGGTAATTTAGTTTCTGCCTTATTTAGTTTGCTTTAGTTTTACCTGAGGCGGTTTTAGAATGGCTCTATCCAAGCCCCTTAACGTAATCTGTGATAGGCTTGGATCTGTGTGTGTGTGTGTGTGTGTGTGTGTGTGTGTCTGTTTCAGCGGGGTAGGTATCATGCCTTCTGATTGGTTAAGAAATGTCACCAAGGAAACCATAGTGCTTGAGTATATATTGGTTACAACTAGTTTATCCGTAATGCGAGTGGTGAGCTGGCTGAAGTAAACATGATCAATCGGCTAACTGGAGCGCAACTCAATTTGCTCAAAGACACCGAACCCCGTTTGCGCAGGATTCAGTGTTACGCCTGTGTTGACTAAATGCTGCAAGTTGTCTGCCACAATTCTTTATGGAAATGTTCAACGTAATTAAGGAACGCATTTCAAAGGTAGCCTCATGCATAATGTAAATTCTTTGTTAAATGTCCCTGACAGCCAATGCTGGCGCTGCAGAAACTTGAACGTCAGGAAGGGCTGAGCCGCTCTGCCTGGTCATCAGGTAACCTCCTTGGAGTGCCGTAAATTGACATGAACAGGAGACGGGGGAGAATAAATGGTATGGCCTGAATGAGGAAGAGTCTCTCGTAATAGCAGTTCTAACGTGACGCACAGAACACACCACCAAGGCAAATCATTAGTGGAACATAAAACATGAAAGTCTGGGCAAATGTACTCAGCTTTGTTTGCCTCTAAGACAACGCAGGAGAGAGTCCTCGTTTATCACATCTCAGCATATATTGATGAACTGGAGATCGGATAATGATTATGCATTAGCAAAGCTATTTGCATAATGTCCTGGGTCATCAATGATGGCATCAATAAGACCACTGCTCGTGGCCAATAGGGCACGGCAAAACACAAACATACATGAAATGGGTTCCTTGATGCCATGACTCATTGGACTTGAAGTATCACCACTGTCTTCCCACCTCTCGGCAATGTGTGTGTTGTTTGATGACAGTGAAATACATCAGTCATGGCTCCTTTTGCTGACAGAAATTGGATGTCAGTGGAGATCTATGTGCTTTGCCGTTCTAATGCCTTGATCATGGTAAAGCCAAATGACAGTAGCGTTGTTTTACTGTTTGTGGAGATGTGCAATGATTTTTGAGTTTATTTTGCTCAAATTAAAAATGGTAAGAAACGGTACTGATCATTCGTGAATTCGTCTCACAAAAATGTCTGGACATGATTTAATACCCAATCAATTATTTTAGGTAGGGGGGGGGGGTGGTCTCTTTTATATAATCTCTCTTGGGTAACACAAAACCATGTTTTATGAACTTTAACCAGTCAGTACTTTTTGGTGTGTGTACATTTTATGATACACATCATCACTCTCTCAGCCATAGAACCAGCAGCATGCCTTGATTTAAGGTGCCCAGAAAGGTCTGATATTTTCACCCGGAGTGCGGGCGCAGCCTGGCCGCGTGTTGATTTAGCTCTGGGGTCCATGACGGATGTGGCTGATGTCTGTGCCCCACATCTCAAGGAGTGTGTCCCCTTTGATATTCCTTGACTCCGGGGTGTGCATAAGCACATTGAGAGAAGAAGTCAAGGTCACAGTCTCTCTCTCTCTCTCTCTCTCTCTCTCTCTCTCTCTCTCTCTCTGTCGAGGGAGCCTCATGAATATTATGATTAATCAGGCTCCTTTGGGTCGAATTAATAACCAACCCTGCATTGTTGTGGAAAGTGCACAACCCATAGGTTTTCCCAGCTATGGTTCTAGCTTCAGTCTATGACATAAGCATCAAAAACATTGTATATAGGCCTGCTTAGTATTAAGAGACAATTCAACAGCTGCATTCAACAGCGTATACATTTTGCAGTGTGCTAATGCCAACGTCATTGCTTGTGAAGCCTATCGTATTTAATTCCAGTGCTATTGATCAAATATTCTGATTCATGTATGTTTCATATCTGTCTGTTCTTATTGAAAAATCTGCATGACCTCAGTAGGCAAACTGATTTGAAAGCAGAAAATGTCTGTGTGATCAATTCTGCTCTGTTCTGCAATTAGTGCATTTGAAAAATCTGAACAACACACAGCTCCCTGAACATTTGTATTATCACATAGCTTACGGTGACGGTGCCAGTGCCATAGTCCAAACAGATATTTGATTTAGCGCAGTGATGCATTAAAGCGTCAAATGATGAATCGCTGTAACATGTAATTAGACGGGCTAAGAGAGGCATGTGATAGACAGTTTCCATAAATGCTGCTTTGTTTTGTTGTTCAATCAACCGCTTTCTGCCCACCAGGGAGTTGTTATCTCCCCTTGCTGTATACCCTGATGTCACACTGTGAGTGTAACACAACCGATTGTGGCCGTTGTAAAAAAAATCACGAAGGCTTGGGTTACCCTGGTCCTCGGCGTGCCTACAAGCCGGCCGACCGACCAGTTCATTAGCATTGATTTGTTGCGGGAGCGGAACAACGGTGGAACCACAAGGGCCGACTCGTGTTTAGGCTGGCATAGTATATCCCCGTCTGTGTCATGATCTGGCCAATTTATAAAGAGACGTTGCTCCACTGAGGGACCGGCCCCTGCTTTTCTGTCACCGTATTAGTGAAGCGAAAACAGGTGTCTGGTCTGATGCTCGCCGGGCCTTCAACAAGCTCTGTTTAATTATTTGTTTCCGTCCTGCAGACGGTCAGCCCTTACAAATTGAGCTGTTCCTCCCACTTTCCAGCCAGTTGCAGGCAGCTCCGGGGGGCCCGTGGGGAGCGTTTTGATGGGCAGCAGACAAGGTTTCTCACGCTGGAAGGAGCAGGTCTCTCCCAATGTCTTCATTACAAGTGCAAGTTTCCGGTTCCAATATGGATCCCCTGAATCTTTTTCTTTAGTTCATCAATGCTGCTCTGACGCCCCGTGAAGCATGGTAAAATAGATTTCTGCTGTTTTGTTGGCCTTCATTTGATGTTGGAGATTGTGAAGTTGAAGGGAAAAGCAATTAGAAAATGCGTCAAGCCTCTTTAGGTGACCCCTGCGCGAGATGCTTTTAGCTCATGGTTTGGTAAAAAAGAACAACAGAAGTTAGTCTTCAGAAACTCCTCCAGTGTTTCTCGGAACTGCAAAGAAATATGTACAACCCGGCATCATACATCCAAACGTATGTGTCCTTGAATCTTAATTTTTCATTTTTGTTGTTGGTTTCAGGGAAAGAAAATGCAACCAGCTCAACCATTTGTTAGATAAAAGCATTGACCTTTAATTAGAAAACCTTTGCGGTGGGGAACCTTAGCATTCACTTAAGTTGACATTTATAAATACAGAATGTCCCTGTGAATTGCTTTTTTCGAAGCGTCTATGGCGGGGCCAGATAATATCAGTTTATTTGTTTAAGACTGAAACTGTAGGTTCAGGGAGCTGGCAGTGTGTGAGCAAAGTACAATGCAAGCTCCTCCGAAGCTGCCCATGTACGTACAGAACAGAACTGTTTACACAGGCTGCTCCTATCACTCAAAATAGCGATGGAAAGTCAAGATGAAGACGGTACCCTACCCTGATTCTCTGTTTGTGTGCTTACGACAAGAAATCGATGCAGCTGGGTTCCAGGGACTGTTTTACAGTCAGGACAGCCCTCGGTCTAAATGTTTGTCTGTTTTAGTCAATGACACTTCTCGGCAAACTATCAGCCTCAGGGAATGGAGAACAAACGTGAAACTAATAAACCAGAGGCCCCAACCGTCTTGGCGTTGTTTGTGCTTAAAGATGGAAGCCGGATAGTGTGGACATATTCTTTACACGGTGTCAAACAAAAAATCTATCAGGGCTAAGATCCTAGACATTATATTACAGCCACTGAGGAATTATGACTGCTGTCACTGCCTTGTTTTATCCCTGATCTCTCTGTCCACCAATCATCAGAGGGATATGAAAGCGTCTCCTGGGACTTCTGCCTCCTCCCTCCCCCCCCCCCCCCCCGTCCATACATTCTCATTCCGAGATGAGTGGATTTTTCATCTGATATGCAGACAAGGTTATCTGGATTGCAGTTATGCTCCTGTACAACAAGCACTGCCAAGAAGAGTGTGCGTGCCGGCGACCACAATCATTTGTCCTCGATAAACTCATTTTAGCTTTGCTTTTCATTTTGGCAAGCCCACAATGCCATGCTTATGGTGGCCATAAGTCGCATTTCAGTGAGCAAAATGGAGCGCTGTGGCCTGGCAGATGGAAATGAAAGGAAAGTCCCATGGTGATTACAAGAAACCTTTGGGGGACTCTTAAGACCTCTCTATGTGGCGAGGACCATGTTCAGGAACTGGAGCTGCAAATGAAAAGCTAATAATTGGATATTCTCACTTCCAGATTATTGCACCGACACGAAAGACCATTTTCAGTGATGTAGTCCAGCGAGAATGATTGGTCCTGGTGCACAACAGTGTAAATAGGAATTTCAATGGGATATGCTCTTCTTTTTTATAATCCTTTTATGTTTGTATGTGTTTTTTTTTTGAGACACCCATGTACTGGCAGTTCTGATGCAGATTATTTTGGGCAAATCATATGGTTGAACTTCCACAACAAAAGGTTCTGAGTCTTAACAGCAGTGCTGTGTTTGACAATTTTCTATTTGTAAAGAAAAAATGGAAAATGGGGCCTGAGGCTGAGTAGAGCAGACAAGCAACAGCTTCACATCACTCACCTGGATTCAAAAGGGACAGAAATAGCACTAAAAGCACCTTCTCTCACTTTGAAACCGTTCCTTTGTTTCCCTGTCTCTTGCGTGAGGCTACATTTGTGGCAGACCATGCTGCCCATGTCTACTGAGCTCCCCGAAGAAAGGCTCTCTGTCCAAGCTTTGAAACGAAGGCATTGGAACTAAAGGATTTTTTTAGCCCACAGAGAAAGCGTGACAACGTATGCAAAGTGAAAGCCAGGTCTATAGCTCGCCAAGCAAGTAATGGGTTTTTAAAAAGTAGGTTCTGTTGATTTAACGTGAATTGTATGTTTTATAGCTTCTGCACTTTATTAGGGTGCAGGGTGTAAAGATGTACAGGACAGGAGAGAATGGCATGGTGCAAATTGAGATGCAAGTTATGTGCCTGTCTGCCTACAACCTGCATTGTCATGAGATATTATCTTTGGAATTGGTTGAAGTGTTTTTTCCCTCTCTGTCTGCCTATCTCAGTTTGTCTGCCTGACTCTTTTATTGATATGCACGCTTTTGTGTTTCGCTTGTTTTGTGTAATCACACCCATCATCATAGAAGGAATCAAAAGGAAAATTTATCTAAGCCGTAGCTTTCCTTGAAAGGGCAATTGTAACGTAATCTGAATTTAATGGTGAAATGTTTCAAGTCACAGAGAGCATATCAACACCTCAGCATGTTTAGTTTTTTTCAAACCCACTGACCTATTCACATAATGTATTTTTCTATTTTTTGATATCCTCCATCAACATGTATCAGCCCCATGTGACTGATGATGGTCAGACAAGGGCGATTATGAGGCTATGAGTGCTTGACGTTCAGTTAGTGCTGCAGCCAGAGCTATGACTTGTGGTGACAGGGACAGAGATGCTCCCTCTCCCTGCAGGAGGCTGATTGATTGGGCAGTCAGGAGCAGGACGCCGTCCTTCACCACAGAGAAGGACACCGGTCCCCAGCTACTCTCTTAATCTCTTCCGGGGAAGTTTGGCGTGGGAGCCAAACTAATACTGCTGTATTGACATCAAAGACCTACAGGTGACATAGGATTCATCAAGGGGCTCTTTCTGTCAAGCCTGAGCTTTCATGAGCCGCATTCATCATGTGGCCGGACAGTCGTATTTCGTGTGACATTGGAGACAAACAATGCGAAAAACAATGATGGCCCAGCATCTGTCTGCAGAGAAAGAACAGATAATTCAGAGAGCAAGGGAAATGCACTGCAATGGACTGTTTTTGACTGCTGAATAGTCCCGTTCCGTACATGCTTGCTGGTTGTAGTCATATGTTTAGAAAATGCTGATTTGTTATTGCTAGTAATTCAGCTTTGCCCGGTCTTGTATAGACCTATGATTATTGACCTCTATCTATATCATTTGTATTACTGCTCATCATTTATAATGGCAGCTACAGTATCAGCACAGGGTCTTGATTTAACAGGTTTTTGTTTGTTTGTTATTCCTAATGTTCTGTTATTCCATTTCTGAACTCCTGACTGATTCGGTTGGCCCATTGTACCTCAGGGCTATCAATAGTCCATTTTCTTGCAGTAATGCAGTTCAAGACGACACATGGAGCTGTGAAAGCTTTCCACCAGGCCACTATACGTCATATTGCATCAAAGCAATGTTTTGCTGCACCAAGCCTTGCGGTCTGAACATTGATTGATTTGTTTCCTATTTCAAGAGAAAAAAAATAACGGAAATGGTTTCTATGTTCTTAGGCATGTTCCGCCAAACTTTAAAACTGTTACAATATTGAATGTTGAAGAGTTAAAATGCCCGCTCACTCGGGCATTGTCCATGACAACGGAAAAATGTGGACAGAGCACCTTGTCCCTGGGAGACATGATATTCCATCGCTGCGTTTTACATCTATCAATTTCAGTTAGGAGCTTGTTAAATATTTGCAGTGTGCCAAGTCATTCAGGGCAATGGCATCATTGCCATTACCAATGAGCTGGTCTCCTCTTTTTAAATGTTAATTGCCATCTCTCTGTGCTTTCTCATTTCACCCATTCTAAATGATGTGTGGTGAGCTCCACTCAGAGCATTCTCATTCATTTTCAGAATGGCATTAAAGATCCACACCGTTATATTGCAATCACATATCTGCAATGAACAAAAAATGGCCTGCCCTTCATAATGTGCTGCATAGAAACTTCTCTGTTTAGTCAAATAAATGGCGAGGCAAGTCTTAATCTTACTAAGTAGAGTGCATTAGCTCCCTATACAGCCGTATGTATAATAGAGGATTTTCTTTCTGTGTTGTGCAGCTAATCACACTTGCGGATCTTTTGCATAATGCATGAAGCTGCATCATTAAATATATACATGTCATTTTACTACAGGAGGAAATGAATTCATCACTCAACATTACAGGTTTGGTAAGTGTGCTAGGTTGGCCCCTAGGTTGGTGCCTGTTTAAATGTAATTTGTTATATCACATTCGCTACTGAGACGCATTCTCCTGTTGGTTTCAACAAGACTTTGCTTTTCATTGATTGAAACTTGTAAACAAACAAAGCAATTGGAAAGGCGCATTCTCACTTTTGAAGCACATTTAATAGCTTCCATTGGATGCATGATGTTAGTAAGTAATAAAGCATAGTCCCTGTTTTGTGAATGTGTTTTATGTTTTATGTTTTTGCATGATTTCCCTCTAACAGAAGGTTCCCTTGTACTTGCTCTAGCCATTCAAAGGGATTTCATTAAAAATTGTATTTTGAGCAGAGGTTTGACAACCATTGCGTTTTATTTGGTTATTCTGTGCCAATGCGTCAGGCAGGTGCTGGATGTCAACCCCATGGGGGAGAGGGAGATGTGGATGCCAATTGTCAGGGCCTGAGGCCTTTCCCTCGTCCATGTCGATGCGGGCCCCCATCTAATGTACGCTAATGCCATCTGGCAGAAAGGTCAGGCCATCCCCATCCTCGGTTTCAAGGTTAAAAAATTAAAATTGAAGAAAAGGAATAAATCACTTTATTCTTAATGCTTGTGTATGTGCATCCTTTGTCTTGGTGAACCGTGAATATGTGAAAGCTGGAACAAAAAGGGGTGGTAGGATCCTTTCTTATGTTTAAGTCCGAGAAGTCCATCAAAACCATAGCTCTACGAATGAGGAATATGAACTCTCTCTTTGCTTCCGTTTCTGCTCTTTCTGTCTGACTTGATGGATATAATGAGAGCATGCCCAAATGTCTCGGTACATCGTACAACTATTTCTGGGGGGTTCCAGGGTTTGACAGGGCTCTTCTATATTGAATATGACGCTGTAATAATTTGAGTGGCCCGCCGCCCCATCAGGACGTGATGGAAGGGGGGATGGAGAAGGGCGTGGTGACTTGTCAGTTTCTTCCACCACTTTGCATCACCCGACAGCCTACTACTTGGGCTCCGGTGGAGATGGTTTGAGGTCTCCTGCCCGAGGGAGACAACCACGCCGTCACCAAAGTGAATTAGCACAGAAGCCGTCATATGCTCAGATGTCCTGTGATCATTTTAGATGTGGCATTGGGAGTGCTTTGATTTGTGATGGTGCCTACTGGGTGGCTGAGTCAAACATTTAGGGCATGCATATTTATAATGTTCACCCTTGCATTCATTGTGTTAGCTATATGGAGCGTGTGGCAGAGAAAGAATAATGAGGTTCATTAAAAGAATCCACCCACTTGCCATGACATGGCTTGACTGTTTCTGGACGTACTTTTTTATCTTTAATAAGTAATTAACCTTACTCAGGTGCTACAGTTGAAAATTCCCCAAAAGGCAAACTCCAGCATTTTGCTTGATGTCTTGTTGCCTTGGAAACCTTGGATTGGAAGTAACAGGGCAAAGATAATGTTCAAAGGAGAATCAGCTCAGCAAGGGGGGAAAAAAGTTAATTGGTTTCGAGATTCAACCATAACTGACCAAGTTGCAGCTGTTGTAAACATGGGGAAGGCAGGGAAACATTGAGAAAAGTTTTCTAATCTTCACTGAGGAGGATTGTATCACACAGCACATAGCACAGGAATGCACTGCTTTCGCCAGCAGAGGCTATTTGCGACCGGAGCCTAAGACCCACACAATGTGGCCATACAATAGATGGATCTGAGGTCTTGCAGATCTGCAGACGGGAGCACTGGCGTAACAGAAATCCCCACTAGAAAGGGAAAAGGGGTGAAAAGGGAGTTATTTAACCAGATGTCCCACTCAGCAGAAGGAGGATTAAAATGCAGTGCTGCTTATCCCGCGTAAAGACCTTGACTTTCAAACCGCTGGTTCACTTCAAAACAGGGTGTTGAAGGTCAGGTCTTTTATTAGATGTCTTTTGTGTGCTAATGGGAATGTTGGGGGATTTAGGTGTCATCAGTCTTTTTCTCAAGTCTTTGGGGAAAAGAAAGTGCAGGAAACAAGTACTATCCGTTTCCCACATTCCTTGCTGCGAAGTGGGTCAGTTGTGTCAGCACTATTAAAACAAGGAGCGCACATGCGTTAGAGACGTCAACATGTCCATGTAAAGTTGTTTTCAAGTGAATCATTTCTTAAACAGGTGAATAGTTCGGTGTAGGGCATAATGCATTATGGGATTTTTTGTTGCTGATGTCTTTTTTTTAAGTCTTTTGATAAATGTTAAATCCTAATGACTAAAGAAAATAAATATATATATTGTAATCTAGGCTAATCCTAACTTTGGTCTGCCACGCCTCACATGAGAAACGCTGTGGCAGTTTCAAACACAACAATGTCTCCCCATAATGACAAACAATTTCACAATGATTTTGGATTAAACACTGAACCAAACACCATTAGGCCTAGTCCCGATTACATTCCTACGCTTGTGTACTTCCCAAATTGATGCGGTCATCGTGATGTGATGTCTGGATGTGAAAGCCCCATAGTGGAGCCAGTACCCCACCTCTCCCCCAGCTCTGTGAGGCGGCAGTAGCTCCTACCTTAACCACAGCCACAAAGAAGAGTACAAAACGTGGGTGAGTACTGTGCTCTTTGCAGAGTGCACCGTTAAAGATCTTGGCACTGAAGTTGGCTACTCTATGGAGGTTGATTAGAGTCTGTAGGGGTCTGTGACGGCTAAATCAACCATCCCAGTCATCCCATGCATTAGCCACGACCCTGCCACTTCTGGGACCCATTTCAGCTTTTAGCCAAGGTGATTGGAACAGCCATTTGATCCAGTGTGAACAACCAGATAGCTTAGCATAGCAAAGCTCTATGATTTGGATGATATGGATCAAGCAGTATTTTTTACTTTTTGTTACGCTACAAATCTTTTTGATTATTTGAAGCACATTCTTTTCAATATTTGTTTAAGATATCTATTTGTCTATTAATTGTATGTGTGAATGTAAACACAAGCTCTTTGATTTATACATGCATTCATCTGCATGGTTTTGTTTGCCAAAATAAATAATTCCTATTTATTCAGCCAATTAGAAAAGTGTATTCTTCTCCAAAGGGACAAAAAAAAAAACGTCAAAAGAGAGATATGTCTGTAAATGATGCGGTCCTGGCTTCGAGTCAATTTGAAAAATAATTCTCAGACCTTTATCAGAAATTCTGACCTGTTCCTGTGTACACTTTCACTTTAAAAGTGTTAATGGGGCTGGTTGGCATAAGTGACGATGCCAAGGTGGTGTGCAAAGATTGCAAGACTCTTCTACAGCGCTAACATCTGAAGCAGACAAAGTGTCTGTCAAGGTTTCAAATCAAACCCGTATAGTCGATTGGTCGCTGCAGAAATACATTTGGACTAACGGTAAATCCTGTGTAACTCGCACTTGTGTGTTGGTTTCCAGCACAGGCACTGCGTAGTCTCCCCAAATTGTTTTGCATTGTCAAACTTCTGGATCTGCGATTATGTTGGGTCTAATGATAGACCAACATACTAAAAGGAGTTAGCATTGAGGAGAAATTATGTATCAGCAAAAAAGTAAAAAAGTATCTTGGCCATTATTGTAATTTTTTAATTAAGCTTACTCAATAACTGACGTTTGTCAAATTTATTTTGATTGATTGTTTGATTCATATATCATTATATCATATTATTTTTATTAATATACACAACACTGTATAGAGTAAATCCATGCTTTGATTCATTTGTCAAAATATGACAAAAATGGTATGTGTTCCTGACAGAAGAGCTAGGCTAGTCGTCTTTGCTTCTCAGCCAACTTCAAAGCCATTAGGGCCTGCGCCAGATTAGTATTCAACTCACAGGCTTCATCTGCTGTAAGCACTGGTTGAATTACAGGATTGGGTCTGCTTGCTGAGGGGTTGGCCAGAGTACGCATTGATGTTGTTATTTTTGGTCAATAGTGTGGCCATACAAATGAAGCAGGACAGAGCGAGCCGTGGCAGAGCAGGATGTCCAACATGGCCCTAACGGCTGAAAAGTAATGTGAAAACTAAATTAATAGTTTGACTCATTATTGATGTTATTCATATGATAGACTTTTATTGCAGTTTAAAGAGTAATTACACCTTAGGTGTTGTTTAATTGAGACCAGAGGTTGCACCACGGCTATATGTCTGCTTAGTATTGATGCACGGCCACCGGGGCATGCCTTCACATGCAATAATTATAAGAGGGCTGGGAACCTTGTTCTTTCATCTCAACATTAGCATCCAACAAACATTTGTTGACTTCACATGCATTGATTTAATACAAGTCCCTCAAAATTGCTCCAATGCCTCGACTTTGCTCTACCTTAGATGAAGTATGCATCGATATCACCTGTTAGGTCAGAAGCGTAAATAACCCGCAGTCTATTATGTCTCCATGCTTTGCTGTCCATTTCAGTATCTCACTGTTTACATGATCTGAGGTTACTAAACCTGCTGGAAGTCTGCATATTCCTCTTGGAATGTTGTCCAAACATTGCTATGGTAATTGTGTTGAGTATGAAAGAGCTTTCTGAAAACATCACTCTTTGATGTATTTTTCTCACTATTTTTCTATGTCCATCACGAAGCACTTTTTAGGTTATTTTTTTCCTTTCTTATCATTCTTCTATGCATCATTTTGATGATGGATCTTTCTTCACGCCAATTTTCTTATGTTAAAAATCGCTCCATGAAGCCCCGCCAGAGAGCTTGAATTGCACCAGAATCCTGCAATAGGCCTGAAGAGGTCACAGAGAACATTTGGGGCGGCTATTGGAGGTCTGTGAGGTTGCGAGAAAATGGGTGTATTTCTCTGTCACCGGTAGTCCATCTTTGTAATACCCACCTTACATCCCTATGCTACAAGGTTTATTTCATGCGACAAGCCCATGCATGATTTGCCACGGGGAATTGGCAACTAGTAAGATGTAAAACCACTTTACATGTTTAACTTTGCAACGCACAGGTGCCCCCCCCATGGACACTGCTGAGTTGCTTTCCTTCCACCCTCTGTTTGTTTTCTATCCAAAAGTGTGATTTGCAAAGGTTTTTTTCCCCCTGCCAGAGTCCCATATGACAAAACTTCTTAATGTCACTGCTTTCCACTGCACAGCGGTTAGCCTTACCTCTTGAGAATAGCAAGCCAATGACATATTCAAAACCCCCAGAACTCATTCATTCTGCACAAGAGTTTCCATCCTCTTTCAAGTCCTTGCACAGAAGGGGAGCTCATGCAGAAAGGATTTGTCCTATCCAAGCATTGTACCTGCTGTAAATGATAGATTTGGATAGAGCTGGCAGAGTGGCAAAAAATAATCATCTCTTTGACGCAAGACATGACAACTGAACAGACTTTAAAAAGAAACCAAGCACACAGAAAATTGGATTTTCATCAGTGACTTGCACTAAAAAAAACGCAAAAACAAAACGCAAAGGCCAAAAGAAAAAAAAAGAAAGACCAGTCAGAGGGCGTTAGTGAGGCCCACTGGCTTTCATTAGCCTAAGTATTTGGCAGCGCTGAACCATGAAGATGGTTCAGATGGTTAAGTGATATTATGTTAACCTCCTGTTTTACATCCAGAGCGAAGATTAAATGTAATTAGGTGGCCTTTGTTCCTCCTGCATGGTCTCCTGGTAATTGATGACTGACTGAAGTCATTTACTGAGTGTCTGTGCTATTGTTCTCATATCAGACCTTGGCTTCTGCCATCTTTAAAATGATTGATCGAGACAGCAGACACCCAGCAGATGGCTTGGGCTACTTCCAGCGTGGACACATTAGAAGGAAAATACCTGTTTTTCAGTTCACAGCATTTCAGTGTATATATATTTTTTAATCCGGTGTTGCTGAAAAGAATGTTTCTCAACATATGTCAATCCAAAAAAAAGGAGTAAAGATAAGAAACCCTATGCATATACATCACTGTGATACTAACTCATACTTTAGTGACCCTATAAAAGACAAGAATGGACCATTTTATTTGTTTTTGTTCGTTCAGCTTTTATCTTTTTGTCTTTTTTCTTTTCTCTGTTTTTATCCTTATCTAATGTAAACACTGGGCCATTACCACGGCCTCTAAATCGATGAACCATAACCCAGCAGCTGGCAAATTACACCAAACTCAAAAACCCAGTCTGTTTACAAATGTCTTTTTGTATTCCTGTCACATGTGCCCCTTTCATCCTTCTTCACTTCTCTTCTTCTCGTCGCTGTTTATTTCCCGCCTCCTTTTTGTTGTGTTAATTTGCTCAACATGACCTTGGCGTTCACGCCCGTGGTCTTAGGTAGTTATACCACCACTCTCTTTTCCCAACTGCCCGACGATGACGACCAGTAGCTGAAAAGCAAGTGAAACAGATGCACCCTCTTCCCCCCACTGTCCACCAAATGGTCTGACCTGGGTGTCCCTTGAAAGCATGATACCTGTGAGTGCCTGATTATGGCCAGGTCGGGCTGCTCTGGCCCATGCCCCTCACTGTGCAGGTGAGTGGTGAGGCTGCGGAGTGGACATGATTGACTCACCCAGCAAAAGCTGTCGGAAAAGCTGGACCCTATCTGGGCCACTGGGTGGGAGTGAAAAGACAGACCTAGGAGGGAGGTAAAACTGTCAGGAAAAAGGGGATGCCTCCCTGCTTATGCTGCTCTTTGGCTAATTAAGTGTTGTTATTTGACACAGCGGGAGGTACCTGCAAGATAATTGTCCACAGCGACAGCTAAATGTCCCAATCTGGAGGTGAAGCCAGAAGCGCTATGAAAAAGGTCACATGCCATTATGTGTTCTGTGGATCTAATTAATGGGGCAGTCTGTCAAAGGACCCCGCCGTAATGTGTAGACAAAATATTCTTTTGATAAAATGGCCCCGTTTCTTGTCTTAATAATGTCCAACTTGTTCAGGGACAGAATACGTTTTTAGTTTTATCCGTTTCTTTTATGGGCTGTTAGTAGTTACCAAAATTTTGGCTTGTATGCTCATTTGGAACATGAGATGGGCCATTTTAGCAGATTGGAACGACTACTTTGACGGTGTCATTCTGCCCTTGAACAGAATGACAATAGTGTGACAAATCTGTGGCTTGCATATGTCATTTATAAAAATGTTTAACCTACAATACCATTTATAATACGGTTTTATATAACGGTTTATATATATACTGTATATATATATATATATATATAGCATTGTGCTTGCTACATAACGACGGATAGCCTAATTAAAGCAAGAACATAGCAGAGTTGTAGCGTTACGTCAGTTATCACTGGGCATCTTCAGCACAGCTGAGGAACAGCATTTTGCCTAGGCTTTCTATTGTTAAAGGCAAGTTCCACATTGAGAGATCCCTAGATCCGAGGTGGAGGAATGGAGGGAAACCGATGGCGTGCAGCTGCTACTGAACAAAAGCCCTTGAAAAATCAACAATAGCAATGGGACAAGCTGAAAAATCACTGGAGCTCCTACTGGGACGATGCTGCTTTGACCTTAAAAGAGGATGAAACCGGCTGCAAATGCTTGTCTATACCTGCCTCAAGAGTTTACAAGATGCCGACACGCAGGATGGGAGTGAGGTGTGTTGGTGACGTAACATGGGTAACCGTCTGGTAGACATGAACCTCATTACTTCCTCATCTCAAATCCGCTATTTAATTTTTAACTGTAAAGTGGGATTCACACATAAATCAATCCGTTGGGGCATTTTTTTGGTTCCAAACAGAAAAAATCGCGTTATCGGCCGTATAAACCCGGATGGTCTGCTGCAACAAGGCGGAGGGTTTCACCCCCCTCCAGGCCCTGCCTGGGGGGACGCCAGTGTGCTCAGGGAAGGACTCGTGGAAATGTGGAGCTCCATTGTTATGCTCTGACATTACATTGATTCTCCGGGAGCCCCTGAAAGAACAGACGGACCTTCTGGATATCCTAATACTAAAGGAAGTAGAGATGATGTAACCGTACTGAAACATAAATATATAAAGTCTATGTTAGGAGAGATATTTGACTGGAGACTTGATAACAGAAGCAGCCCTTGGGCGTGGCCAACTTCACTACATCCTCAAAGAACACCATGTGTTGTCGTTTGGGTTGTCGTTTTGGGACCTTTTGGTTTCATTATCACTTTCAGATTTTTTTCTTTGTTTTCTGTTGCATGGTCGTCAAATTGATAATAGTAGGTAGGTTGGACCTACCTACTAATCTACCTGCCAAGATCTTTTGATTTGCAGCTCTTCAAGTACAGCCTATCTATTAACTAGTAGCTGTAACAACCTAGCACAATCAAAGAACCCTGTAGTGTACCTTTGCAACCACCTTAGTAACCAGCTAATGCATGCTGGTGTAAACCAAAAAAAAGGGTCATATAGTAAGTAAGTAAGTAAGTGAATATTTATTTATATAGATCTTTTCATGCACAAGGCAGACTCAAAGCGCTTCACAACATTGTCATACAACAAAAATAAACAGAACTAAATAATAGAAAAGAAAACGCTTCATACAACAAAACTAAACAACTAAATAATAGAAAAGAAAACTATTGTTCGGACTCCATGTTAAGTCAGTAGGTAAGTAAATAAAGTAAGTGGTAAGTAAGTAAGTAAATCTTTTAAGTAAGTAAGTAAATCACAACATTGTCATAAAACAAACTAAACAACTAAATAATAGAAAAGAAAACTATCGTTAGGACTCTATCGTTTGGACTCTATGTTAAGTAAGTAGGTAAGTTAATAAAGTCAGTTGAAAGTAAGTAAGTAAATCTTTAAGTAAGTCTATCGTTAGGACTCTATTGTTCAGACTCTATGTTAAATATACCATTAAGGGCACATAGATTACAGTGTCAAATATTATTCACACTGGATTAAAGGAATGCATAATTAGTTCCTATTCACTGCCCATACCTCTTCCCTTCTCTGTAAGCGTAGTGTAGTGTTCACATGATTGATGAATGATGAATTGTAAAAACCCAACAACAATGTAAATGTTCCCGTTTCTGTTTAGTTAAGTGTTTTTTTTGTTCCTGTGCAAAATGTGTATTTTTTATCTTGACTAGAGCTGAATCAGTTTAACATAGTTGTATACATAATGCCACATTTATACTTTTTTATCTTTTATAATGCTTGTGGCTGTATAAGGGCCGTTTGTTTCAATACATACTCATACGTTGAATATTTAAACAATAACTTTCAATGAAGGACGTTTCATTCAAAGACATGTCTAGAGGTGCACAACCTGAACGAAAGCCTCCAGAATCCATCTAACCATATCCAAATGAGTGTTTTAATAAGTGGCTCTATTAAATGTTATCATCCTCTTTAGATTACTATGTAAACATATAGGGGGGAAAGCCCAGTACCTTTGGGATGCTGTCATTTCACAAATTTAGCCCTTTGTGCATGTGATAAAAACACCCTTATTTCTTGTACATACAGGCGGCATTGCATGCCTGAATCAACAAGTAGCCCTTGTTGTGTTTTGGCTCTCCACTTTGATTAACCCAATTAGTCAGGGGTATGTTTTTAATGCAGAAGGTGATTGATGTCTTTATCTTCCCTCCACAGAAATTGAGGCCAGTCAATAAAGATTGACTGGTTGTTGGTAAAATGTTTTACAATATTTTCAGATATCTCACCAAGGGAATATATAAATTGAAGTAACCCATTATTCCTAGCAGTAATGAACAGTAAAATACAAAAAAAAAACTGTTAATATTTTCAGTTTTTCTACACAATTGTTTGGGTGATGTGGTTGAATGTACCTCAGCCCACCCTCTGTTTAGGTCAGTTGTTTAAATAAATACTTTAAACATCAATGAAAATTGGGCTAAGTTAAAGTTAAAAAGCTAAATTTCATCAACAAAAGGATATATTATAAAATGATGATATCTTAACTTCTTCACATACCAGTGAAAGCTCGTAGTAATTTCCCTTTCCCCCCCAAAGACAAGTAAAGCTTGATAAATTGCGTAAAATTGATCCGTCTCAATTTTACTGGGAGCCTCACGTTATCAAGGGACAGTTATGCAATATCCATGCTTTTCACCCACTTGCTGCCCTCTTACACACCCTCCCACACCCTGCTGACCTTCATCCCTTTCAACCAATCATTCAGCAGATGCTAATGAGCAGGTCTTCATCTTGACTGGGACTCTGGTGTCTCTGTATGGCGGTGGAGAGGCGTATTGATCAGAGCTTAGATGATGCAGCAAGTTCACAGGATTTATTCAGCCTCTAATATCGTCCGCCAGGGACTTCCTCCTGGGGCCTGCTTCCACGAGACCCAGTGTGCTTTCATCTTCCCCGAGATTTAGAACCAGTTTACGGATGACAACCTCCACTCCTCTTGCAGAAGGTGGCTGCGACAGTCTCCACTTAGGAGGGAGGGGGTGGGGTGTAGCCCCGCTGTTGAGATAAATCCCAACACATTCTGGAAACCGCTGCTGTTTATGTATACCACGATATGCGAGTAGCATCCCCCCCACACACTGCCTCCTCCTCCTTCTTATCCTTCCTTCTGCCCCCCCCCCCCCCCCTTACAAGCCCACAACCACCTAAAGCTCTTGATTAGCATTCTGACAGGAGTCAAAAGTTAAAGGCACTTGTGTGAGCTGTTTTTCATTTCTCAAAAACAAATCTTTGTCAAAACAAGACATTTTTACCACTCAAAATAGAACATCAGTATTCATCGGCTGGCTGGAGATGCTTTGGAGCTACAAACTGTGCTCTCATATACATGCATTTACACCCAAACACTCGGGTGAGCAAAGTGGTTATGCTAAATATTTACAAGGTTATGTGTCTGTGTGTGTGTTTGTGTGTGTGTGTGTGTGTGTCTGTGTGTGTGTGTGTGTGTGTGTGTGTGTGTGTGTGTGTGTGTGTGTGTGTGTGTGTGTGTGAAAGTGGTTGGAGGAATACAGGGAGACATGCCTCCCCTTGCCATCCCCGGCGTTTTGTCCTGCCCTGGCAGGCTGTGATCCGGACTACCAGTCAACAGCACGTCGTAATGAGGCCTACTGCTCCGCATCAACACATCTCTGGGCTAACAGGTCGGTATTCAGAGTGGAAGGCGGGGGCCTAATGTGAACGTGAGAGACCCCCTCCATCACATCGTCCTTATCTGCGTGCGTCGGACTGAAGTACAGGAGAGAGATGGGGAGAGGGCTGCTCTTTACAGCGCTGCAGAGCCCGACCCGGGTGGAGACAAGTGATGGCACGGCTAATGCCCTTGTGTTATTCATGTGTTGATGCAGGATGTTTATTTCCCTTTGTCTCTCTCTCTTTGTCCAGATGTGCTCTTTTGTCATCTTATCTATGTTTAGTGTTTTCCAGATTGTGTATTATGGATGCATGCTCCCTCGGCATAATGGCCTTGTGCCGCAGACCCTTCAGGACGAAAAAACAACAACACTCAGGAGCTTGAAGTCATGAGAGAGAGAGAGAGATAGAGAGAGAGAGAGAGAGAGAAAGGGAGCTTTTTTTATATTAAAAGGCTCTTAGAGGGAACTGCATGTATAATTTACCATCAGATATATCTTTTAGAAGTTTCGCATGAACGACTTCTGGGTTGAGGAGTGATTCTACTGGTGACATTTGGCTTTTGTTCCACTTACTTGCGGGGGGAAGGACTGCATTTCTTTCATTCTTCACGCAGAGCCGGGTTGAGGGAACTAAATATCTCACTTTGGGAATGCGAAGCAAGGGCCCTGTCCTCAGCTAGCCGTGACCTTCAGCTGAAAAGGCAGGTCCCTGCTATTTTACAAATCAATCACTGGAGAACCTCGGTCAACAGGCCATTTTAATTCAGCATTTCATCAATAATTTTACATCAGTTCTCTCCTGGCTTTGTTCTGGTGAGACTAGCTGCCATTCATTTTCGCTTGCCTATTGACATTCATCTGCAAACACACCGTATTAACACGAGCTGCCCAAAAGTAAAGCTCCCTGGCCCCTTTGCTCTGACACATTTCACCAATGCTCCAGACAGGTCATGGGATGCTTTGTTTTTGTATTTTAGCTGTCTTTGTCACATTTTATTTTACATCGGAAAAATTGTATTTCTGTTTTCATATTCATTGGTTATGTGCTAAAGTGTGTGTGTGTGTGTGTGTGTGTGTGTGTGTGTGTGTGTGTGTGTGTGTGTGTGTGTGTGTGTGTGTGTGT
>JAOPUA010000091.1:7224235-7234634 GCA_027122455.1 Trisopterus luscus | reverse complement strand
CCGCCTCACTGTCATTGCATTGTCCCCTGTGTGTAATAGTCCGGAAATCACTGACATAATTTGTTGGTTTCTTAATAATGTGCGCTTGGCTCATGGAATTAAATGGTCAGCCGTGTTGGCCCGTGATGAATAATTCAAGCTGAAGCCCTCCTCACGCTGTCGGCTGCCCACTGCAGTCATTGGCTGCAAACCAACCCTGTGTTGCCTCTTTTGAAGTATATTTAGTTGAAGCCCAGTGTGTGGCGTGTACACACACATAGCATGGCTTTAAATCTCTTTCCGTTACATTACATTAAAATGACCCAAGGCAACCGTTGGGGTCCATAGGTGTTTGCCTCAATGGGCGTTCTCTTGAGGCGCGTAGAGTCGATGTGCGTGACCCTCTCCATTCTACAGAAAAGCATTGGGACCATTTCAGAGAGGGGCGGGGTCATGCGCCTGACCTCACAACACGTTTCCGCGGCGGGGATTCACTTCAAAGATGACATTTGAATGATATTCCGCATGACGTGACGCGCAAACCCACAGATTAGCGGTCCAGTTCAAAAAAGACCAAATGTTCTATGCTGTGGCTGATTTTGTTTGCGTTTTTTTTAACTTGCCGTGCTCAAGAGCAACGCGGCCGACCTGGTCTCAAGGGGACGCACCTTTTGTGGCGTCCGTTCTGACGTCCTGATTACGAATGAATGACATTGCGTTAAGAGGCAAGTCAACGCACGGGCCAGAGCTTCTCTCACACACTAACACACTAACACACACACACACTAGCACCCACACGCACGCACACACACAAACACACACCTTCACCTTCACCATAGGAGTTGTGCGTTCGTTCTTTGGTTCTTTTATTTTTATTTTACTCCACTTGTTTGCCTGCCTTTCCCCTACAACCCCTGGTGCCATGTCCATGTTTGAGCGACTACAGGGACAGTGATGTGTACTCAATGGGGGGGCAAAATGTCTTCAGGCTATGTGTGTGTGTGTGTGTGTGTGTGTGTGTGCGTGTGTGTGTGTGTGTGTGTGTGTGTGTGTGTGCGTGTTGACAAACCACTCGACCTTCAGGTGCAGTGAAATGTCATCTGATTTAGCACGCAACGCTTGATTCGCCACCACTCATTTTGTCATCCGAGCAGCACTACATTTCCTTGCCTGGAGGGCCGGCGCGGGGTGGGTGGGGCTTGTGCATCACGCCGTAATGAGCTCACTGAAAAGGAGTGTAATGGCGGCGACTGGTTATTTTTCTTCTTTTTTTTTCCCCCATCGTCTAAATACGTCTCGGTCACCTTCATCAGCATTTCATTGCGTCCGTGCATGCTGCATCAACGCTGAGGGGAAAGATGAAGACGTTTAAATGAAAATGCAACAGACGGACACCTCGGCCAGCCTCCTCGGCGAAGACGTCGAATGCACTTTGAGCCGGGCGTCGCTGCCGGAGGAGGACACGCCACGGCGGGGGGGGGGGGGGGAGGGAACAAAAATGTGTGGCGGCAGCGATGCAACAGTCAGGTTACACCCAGGATGGCTGCGGCCTACTGCATGCGTAATGGAAGGCATCATTTATACATGGAAGGCATCCCACTGCCTCATCCTGAATGCTTTCCTCATTGATTTGTGCAGTGGCAGTCCGCTGGAGTCCGATGTCGCCTCTCCCCCCCCTCCCCCCCCCCCGTCTCTCCCTCTCCGGGGCACCTCTCCACACATCTACTCCTCTGGTGATCACCGAGCTGCCAAGCAAAGGGTGTTTGTTTAAACAAGCGTGTAACCGGAGCCCCCCCGATTCCCATTGGTGTTGTCAAGATTAATTCTGTTTGTTCCTAATGTATGGTAATGAGAAAGTTGTGTGCGTTTGATTGTCAATAACGTGAAATACAGCCTTGCTCCTTAAATGCCGTCTCCGCTCAATAAGCTATTAAAGTTGAATCACAGATAACTTGGCGCGCATCAGGAAAGCAATTTGAAATTTGTGCTGACATTGATCCGGGAGGAAGGAGACCTATCGCTCCGATTAACACTGTCGCCCTGAGATGGGAGTCCCTGGCCATTAATAGCCAACCCTGTCCAGGGCTTTACTTGTTATCATATAAAATACTTTTATTTATAAGGGCATGGGCCTTTAACCTTTTCCAAACACCATGGAATATTGTGAACCTATACTATCTGCAGATGCAATGATTATTTTTAGTTTCTGCTATGGTAGAAAGGGATTTAATCGTTATATTTTACTGGGAGAGGACACACGTTGCCAAGGCTTTCGGGTGATAAAAATGGCCTTTGATTGTTTGTGCATTATGTAATACAAGATTTCCAAGGATTGTCATTGGATGTAAATACAATACAAATGGCCCAATAACAACCCCTCTAATCTATAATATGTAGAATGTAACATCCTTTTTAAAAGTCATCTAAACAAACAACTCGCATCTCATCTGAATGGCGTTTCAATGCAGACCCTTTGTTTTATTTCAGATTTATCTGAAGGGAAGATTAAAGTCTAACAGTTGAGTGGCAGGTTTGCACTCAGGGTGGCTGCATACTATTTCACCCAAAAACAAAGCTATATGAAATCACCTGTAATGAATGCAATGAAAATGGAAAGAAGGAGAAAGAGCATGAAGGATATGCTTTCATGAAGCGTGTCGTAAATACAATTTGGGAAGTTCAATAAAGGGACTCATTTCAATACATAAATGCAGTCTTAAAATGTCAGTATTCTTCCATCTTGCTTATATTTTCATAATTTACCCCTCAATATGCCCATCTTTAATATTGTTAGCATACTTTGTAAAATAAAGGATGTGGTGGTGCATTTAAGAAGGGATTAAGCAAAAAAGACTTTTGAATTGAGAAACTCTTGACAAAATCTTGCAAAATCCTGCTACTAGGAACTGGTACCCAGGAATCTGGGTACCAGGACACACTGAATCAACGCAAAGAAAATGTAATGCCGTCAACCTTTGAGGTTGCCTTTCACCTCTGGTAACCAGAAAAGCAGTGTAGTATTTACAAGTTATTGAAAGTGTAACCATACGTGATATTGCTCTAAACCTACCTACCTAAGCTTTAGATAAATGGCAGCCGGTAAAAGTAAACGATCAGAATATCTATGAGATCAGAAAATTGTAATTTTTCTCTTTTTTTTTGTCGGATTTCATTGACTCATTTTTTGATACTAATTCATGGCGGAACATCTGTTTGGTCCAATGACATTTGAATCACTCCCTTGGATAACATACTGAAAAACAAGCAGGTCATACTGACATGGCTCATGCACAAATAAAGAAATAGGGAACTATTGACTAGAAAATAAACGCTCCCTGGCTTAGTTTGCACTGAAATTGGGATATTTATCTATTTATTTACATGACATTTCTGACAACTGCTTGCTCACACAACATAGCTTTTGAGCAGCACAACAAGTTACTGTTTGATGTAACTATTAAAGCCCAACACAAGCTCACAGCGATGAAGTTGAGTTACTTATTTTTTTTAAAACCTATTATTTATAAATGCTTTACTGCTGCTACTCAGTCTGAGAGTGCTATGATGTCATGTGACGGTAGACGGGTGCACCGGGTGGGCCATTACGTTGGCAGTATATCACTATGGCTTGTTGTTGTGCCATTTTGGAACCAGTGACGCCATCCCCGCCGAGTCCCAAGTCATTCTGTGATTATGAAAAGGAATATTACAGATTCTGGGGAGAATATGTAGTCTATCAAGCTCACGTGTTTGTGTTGAATTTGTATGTGTTGTATTTACGTAGTTGGTTGTATGTCATTGAAGACTAGCCAGTCGTTACGAGGCTTTTAACCTAAACCAACCAACTGCTTTGTTTCCTAAAGTGACAAACCACGGTAGGTAGCGATTATATGCCTATGTGTTTGAAGACGGCCGAACAATTAGTCAGACGCCCCGATTATAGTATTTAAGGACTTGTTGTGTGTTGGTTCAATCAGATAACAAGGGTATGTGTGCTCCGTTTCGGCCCAGTGCATACATACCGTCAAACACAAGCTACCCTGTGGCCATTGTTTTGTACAAGCTGTCTCTGGCTGACCCAGTAGAATACAAACCGACTTGATTTATTGTCTGTCTGCATCACCAGCATGACCGTCCTTCCACTCAACTCATAATACACAATAGCATTTATAATATGTTTCCTAGAGAAGTAGCTCCCGAATACAATACACAGGAAATTTGCCACCTGGGGTGGGTTTTCTGATCCAAAAGCGATCTTAAAAGCCGGTGATAAGGGCATCAGGTAAGAATGAATTGTGCCACAAATGAGGAATGGCATCCTTATTTTATGTTTGCGTGTGCCCTTGACATTCGCTTAGAAAACAGGCGGGGAGTCGGCAATGTCATGCTTCCAAACTGTGTGCCCAAAAAGAACAGAATGTCAGAATGTGTTATTTCCTCCTAATCCACCATGTTGCGTTTGTGCTCCTTCTCTGCCCACCTTGACCTTCCCCCATATCTCCTTAAAGGAAAACGAACAAGATGTTGATGCTTAATTAGCTTGCATGCTGTGATGAAAGTGAACCCAAGAGTCCAATCGAGGAATGTTCTTCGGAAGACGCCGCCCCCCCCTAAACAGACAATTAATTAGCGCGTATGGGTAATGATAAATAAGTTACTGGCGTGACATTGCAGGTCTAGTGAGATGAATAAATTATAGCCTCTCTGCCTCTCGAGTCACAACACAACCTCACACAATGGATGCTTCGACCGCAGTGAATGCGCCTTTTGTTTCAGGAGAACGGCTATAGATATCCGATAGTTGTTATCATATCTTATATCTCTTGGCATGAGTTCGGCCTGGGGGTACTCTTTGGCTGCTCCCGAGGAAGTGCACTCGGCGCCCGATCGATAGAAGTAGTGTGAAGGGTTTTGTTATAACTATACACAGGAGAGGGCATTCGTGAAGCCCAGACACGCTCATTTGAATAGAGATGCCACACCTCTTGGCATAAACCTCCACTTCCCCCAGAGTGCCAAGTGAATGAGCTCAGTGGGAAACAGAACGGTCAGCGAGATTGCATGCATGCCTTGCTGTCCGGCCCTGCCACGACCAGCTGGCCCAGGGGCTAAATCAGAGCCACCCCTTGTGTCCCAACCTGGCTTGTGCTGGTACAGCATTCCAAATTCAGCCCGTTATTTGCCTCATTTCCTTGGCCACCTGACTCAGCTTGTGACGGAGTCAAGTAATTCCCCAGCATGAAGAACAACTTGGCAAAATCCCCTCATGAACAAAGAAAAGAAAAACACGAACCGTGTCATTGTGAGCCTACAGCGAGAGACACTAGGGGTGCAAACGTGTAATCAAGTCAAAGAGTGTTTGTCAAGGAAATCATGATTGCAAACTATTGCAATCAAAATATTTTTGTAGTTTTTTTTCCGACACCTCACAAATTCATTATACATTATCTTGTTATGGATTTTGGCAACGTTTTGGAGCAGTGTATATCATTAGACCAAAGCCTTTGTGGTTGTGCAGTCATGCATTGTTATTTAGATGCTGTGTAAAAAAGGTTTGTTAACCAACGTTTAGTATCAGGCCCGGGTAGACGCAGTCCCAACGCATTTTAAATGTTTGGATGATGACCGCCCGCCGGGAATATCCCGACATCAAATATTAACTTACTGCAGAATAGTGCTGCTTTGGTGTATAAAAAGACATCTGAATTGCAACAGATCACTCACTAAATGAGGGATGTGATGCAGGAGCTAGAGAGGCTATCCCCAGTATGAGTCCCATGTCCCCGGCGGTGTATACCTGGCCAATTCAACACCACCTACAAATTGAACAGATTGGAGGCCCTTCACTTAACAATAGCCAAACTAAATGCAATTCAATTGGATAGGTCACCTTTCAACATTTCCTAATGGACATAATATTACAATCGCTGTTCAGAAGCTCTGCTATGGGTGAAACATTCATAGATTGTATAAAATACAGCATAAAACGGACTTGCGATACGTGTAAATGAGTAAAAACTTTCTCTGATTATTGTTTTGCATACAGTGACAACAGGTATTCCAGTCTGGCTGGGATTTGGAGTGTGCATTCAATATATCTATACATTTTTTAATCTGTCATCCCTACCATACCGGTGATGTCATCTGCAAAGATTAGTCAATGTTTAACAGATATAGGCTACAGCTAATAATAAGAATAATAATTGTTCACAATTAAAAGTACCCTTATTTTCTTCTTGACTTTTAAATGAAAGTTGTACCAGAATCAAGCCTTTCTGAGATACCATAACGAACCCCAGTAGGGTTCACCTTAACCCCGGGAAGGCAGGACTATAGGGCTTGTCTCAGACATGGGCTGTGTACAGAACAGATACCCCTGAATAAATAAAACCTCCCGTCTTCCCAACACCGGCATAACTGGCCATGGATTAGCATGTCATTAAAGGGTGCGAGCGCCGGTGTAGGTCCGGACAAAGCAATCAGAATCACAGAGCAGAAGGGACGCTCTGTGTGAGGGCCACCCTGAATGAGAAGGACTTCTCTTCACATCGCTCCATTCACGAAAATTGGTTTGAAGTCGCCGTTCTATTCTATTTATCCGTTAATACCATTCTAACCATAGAGGATGGATTCTTCTTAAATACATTGCACGCATGTTACGGTATAACAGTGTGGCTGTGGTCTACATTTCCAGCACTATACTAGACTATAATACTAATGCTATCATGTGCACGTGCATTAGTGTACGATGGGACCGCAAAGGAAAACAGGATGTCCTCATGACACAGAGGAAACAGAGTGGGGTCCCGGTGAAGCACACCAAAAAGGACCCTGTGATAACTTCTAAGTGAGTTCCATTTCAACAAACACCCACAGTGGGAAACTGAGTAATCCAGTGGACATTTCCGCAAGCCAAGACTCCCCTGCTGTCGCCCCATCTCTGTTGTCCCCAAGGCCAGAAACATGACACTACCCTTAACCCCCCCCATGCCACCCACCACCATTACCTACCCCAGGATGGATGAACCCTTAGTTTTGTTCCTCGTTGCCTTCAACTCCGAAGTGAGACTTGATGTTATGTGGTGTGTGTGACCTTGGAGGTGTGCTGTATTCAAGTAATTTGATTGAAAATGGACATGCTTAGATGGCTTTGGCACAAACCATCACCTCAATCTCTTACAAATGGTCAATGTTTTTATGCAAAAATGCTTCTTCATAAAGTCATGGCAAATAGAAAGAAATAGAAAAACATTCCCATTTGAATGAATGCATGCATGGGTGAAAACACATGTGACAATTACACGTGAATTGTGTCGATGCTGTGTGAATGGTGATGGAAGTTGCACGTTTACCTTGGGGTGATAATCTCCATTATAGCCTTTAAATTGTAGGAACGGTAGTGTCTCTTCTTTCTTGTACTGCTTAAATAAAAAACGTCACTGCTCAATGTAACTTGGGACAACACAGGGCCAGTAATGCCTTATAATGACATGCTTTTACCTTTACATCATGGATGCAAAATGCAGGCTTCGGTCAAATCCATCATTTCCATCAAGATAAATCGTGTAGTGCGTTTTCAGTTATTCAATTCAGCATGCTGAAGGAAAAAAACACACAGGTGTGTGTGTGTGTGTGTGTGTGTGTGTGTGTGTGTTTGTGTGTGTGTGTGCGTGTGTGCCTGTGTGTGTGCGTGTGTGTGTGGAGGAGGGTTGTCCTGTAAGAGATGTGTGCACTACATCTTATTTGTGATTTGAACCTGCCTGTGATGTGATGCATCCGTTGGGGCAGGAGGAAGCCCTGACGAATGAACCCTGGAACAGCTCCCACAACAATCTCCCGTTGCTCTCTACTCTAGATCTGTTGATCAACCCTGCTGCAGTGATGCTCTCCACATCCTTTATCTATCTCCCCATCCATCTTGCACCCCGCTACACCCCAGATCTCCTCCCTCGCTGTGCTCCGTCTTTCAGATTACAGCAGGTCTAGGGAAGAGTCCTGAGCGCCGAGGCGACAGGACCCCAAGGTGAGGGCCTCGGTGCCGGGGAGCCCGTCCGTTGCCGAGGTGACGGAGCTTTAATCCGTTTGCGGTGTGAAATGATCGTGTGTAGTCCCCCCGGCTCCGGGAACTTTGATCATGCCCTAATGGGATTTGGCAGTGACCCTGAGACGACGGGCCCACGCACATGTAAAAGCGTCTGTGAATTAAATAAATAAATATGTATTGATATATATAGAAAAAAGAGTGGGCCAAGAAAAGAAAGGAAGGCACCATGAATTATTCCAAAGGTGTCTTACCTCTGTTGCTGCATAGTCTTGTGGGTAATAAAGATTTCATGTATTCCTTAAAAAAAAAAAGAAAATCCAATCTATAATGACCTGACATTTCTTTTTTTGAAAGTAGCCAGGAAGCTCATGATTTGAATGTAAACTGGGGCCCTACTTCACATCAGGGCAAGCCCAGTGGGAGCAGACTCACTGCAGACTCACTTTGAATTAAAGAGGACCCCGGCTCAGGCTCTGGTTATATGGGAAAATGTTGGTTGTTGTTCTCTAGAAACCCTTGCTCACATCTTCAAAAATGGTTTATATTTCTCCACCAGGAAATCATTTTCTATTAGCCTTGACTTTTTCTCATACTGGTGTCGAATACAGTAAAGTTTGATTTAAGATAGTGTGTGTACAAAAATGAGCAGTACTATTTAAGAGAGGAGAAGACATCGAGCCACCAGGGTCCAGGTGTGTGGTACTGGGGTTCCCGCTGGCCCCTCTGGTTATAGCTGGACGGCACAACGTGATGTGACATGGCCTACATTTTCAAATCAAAGTCAAATGTCTCGTCAGTTGAACTGACATATTTTGTGTTTAAAGTGATAGAAAGGGTTATTTGAAATAATTCAGTTTGATGTCACAAAGATAATGTCATAAGTAACTGGTCATGTATTCTGCTTAGTAAATGAAATAAAAAATGCAAATGTTGAGAGAGATTTTTGTGTTCAATGTAGTAGCAGCAGTAGCATTGTACTATAATATTATTCTAGTGTATTACGTTGAGCCTGTGGGAGCAAAAACAAAAATAAATGTGTTTAACTGTGTGCATAGTTTCTGCTGAGCTTGCACAGTGTCTACCCGGCTGGTTCACAGTTTCACGTTACAAACCTGGGCATGACAACAATCTTCTGTTCTTTATTTGGTCCTTATCTTTATATTTTATTTGTTTACCACTGAATACCTCCTCAATTGCTAATAAGGGGCAAGTATTTTCTGCAGAGAAACATGCTTGGCCAAATATATATCGTAGATGTTTATGTTTATCAATCATCAAACATCACAAATTTCACATAAGCTTTCTGGGAAAAGACACCATTGTATCCTGGAATGGAAGGTTAGGTTCATCGGATAATAAGTCAAATCAAACCAACACAACAATACTACCATTTCTTTATATTTAATAATTACCCAATTACATATTCAAGAGATTTATTGAATATACAAATACATTTTAAATACCATTTGGCATGAGCGCATCTATGAGGTTTGTGGCTGCTAGAGACTGCCTTGCGTCTTCAATCCAGTTCCTTTGACACACATTCTGCCACACGCACTTCTACCTGTGCTCTTTATTGGACTACTGATTGACAGGATGCGACGGCAATGTGTTGCTTGGCATAGATAAAGTTTGGTTTATTCAGAAGTTGATTGACACATTTCCATACCTCTTTTGACTGATTTGCACAGTTCAGCTCTCATCCAAGCCACGTACTACTTGTTGTTCCATTTTACCCTTTCCCGACAGAGCAGAGAGGATTCTACAGACTATTTAATGCATTGTACTTCCGACAGACTGCAAAAGTACAAATGTTCCCGATAGACAGCAAAACAAATGGTTTATAGGCTGCACTCAATGGCTGGAACATTCTGCCCTTACCTTTGTTGGCCTTTTCCTCCTGTTCATCTCTTTTTCAACATCATTCCGCACACAATCTCTCACACACGCACACACGCACACGCACACACACGCGCACACACACACGCACACGCACACGCACACACACACACACACACACACACACACACACACACCTGCTTTACTGTTATTCGCATAGTTATCCAAACACAGAGAAGATCAAAGGAAGCATCCCACTCACCAGCCTGCCAGACCCTGCCAGAGAGTAGAAGCAGGTCTCCGTGAGCTCCTTCTCAAGGCCCGGCCTGTCTTTGTCCTCCTAATGCCCAGTCCTGGCACCGGAGACGCTGATCCATGTTGTGGAATAGAATATACCCCATTTTATTTATTATATTTACCGTGTATATATATTCATTTGGCCAGTGACAGCTATGTTCTCTTTGTATTATATATAAAGAGAGATAGATGGCTCGATGCACTTCGGGGGGGGGGGGGGGCGGGGGGCGGGGGGGGGCG
>JAOPUA010000091.1:6996167-7007434 GCA_027122455.1 Trisopterus luscus | reverse complement strand
GAGAGAGAGAGAGAGAGAGAGAGAGAGAGAGAGAGAGAGAGAGAGAGAGAGAGAGAGAGAGAGAGAGAGAGGGGAAGGAGACTTCCAAGCGCTGATGTGAGGGAAGAGAAGGAGGAAACAAATGAGTTTGGAATGAGAGATGAGGGGAGAGAGGGAGTTCTCGGTTTGGTGTGTGTGTAGCGTGTGTGTGTAAAGAGAACGTTCTTCAGAGAGGAGAGAGGAAATGAGAGAAGGTACTCCAATGAGAGAAGGTGCTCCAATGAGAAGGTACTCCAATGAGAAGGTACTCCAATGAGAAGGTACTCCAATGAGAGAAGGTACTCCGAGGAGAGAAGGTACTCCGATGAGAGAAAACTTGGGAATGGAGGGAAATAAGACAAACTAATTAAAGACGATGGAGTGAGACGTGAAGATGAGAGAAGAAGGAAGAAAAGAGACAAAAGTGACTTCTCCCCACCCCCGGTCTGACCACCATGGTCCAACCATTACCCTCCAACCATAACCCTGTCCTGACTCACTAGCCTCTCTCTCTCTCTCTCTCTCTCTCTCTCTCTATCACTACACCACTGCCCTAGGTCCTTCTCTTGCTCTTTAATACGCCCTCCTTTATTTTCTCACATAAATGTGTCTTACTAAAGTAATATACATCTATATCTATATAGATATAGATATATATATATATATATATATATAGTGAGAGAGAAAGCAAGATGCCATGATCCAGTCCTTTAGACCCAGCGTGTCCTTACCGTAGGGGTGATGCTGGGAGAACACTGCCCAGGGCTTTCAGGTTCCTCCCTTCAGTATTGTGGGACAGGGAACATCTCCATCGCTAAAGCAGTGTCTTGTGATAGTGATACTTTTATTTGAGCACATCTGGGAAATGTATCATCTTATTTTATATGAAATCTTCCCACATTAATGTCTTGCCCTAGCCTGGAAATCCAGAGCCATATCTAGAAAGCTGTAGGGTCTGGCAACCAGTAATGAAAATGGCTCAACTCAAGGGGCGGCAGCAAGCATGTGTTTGAAAATATCACTGCACGCAATTGGATAACACTACGACCAATCAGAAGAACACAAGGGGTGAAGTATCCAGACCAGTGGAGCTAACCAATAGATAAGCCGTATTGGATTGGTTTAACAGCAACACTTTTGGCCCGCCTATATCAGATACACTGATGTGATTGGTTAATGTGTTGGGAGAGGGGTATCGTGGAGGGATTATATTGCTTGTTCCCAGAGTGACTCGCTGAGCAAATTCAAATTGTGCTCTCACGAGAACTCTGGATTTCCAGGGTAGTCTTGCCCCCAGAATTGGCCTCATTCTAAAATGCTACATTGGTGTTCATATTTCATGATCTTTAGTCCTCAGCAAAGGAGAACACCAATCAATAGACTGGTAAGAGCATGTGTAATCCCTCATTTTGTCATGGAGAACACCTCATCTACCTCCTGGCAGCAAATAGACAATGTGTGGCAGCAGGCATTTGAAATAGCTATAATTAAAAATGACTGGCTTCTAATTCACTGCTGGTAATACATTGATGTAATACATTTCGGTAATAGCTATTCCTCTCTGCCCACAACATATCATATTTAATGTTTTAAATGCACAGATGATGAGGCTTGGCTGATTCAAGAGAAAAAGGGACGCATACACACTCTCTCTCACACCTACGCACACACATGCATGCACACACACTCACACACACATACACTCGCAAACACTCTTCCACACACATGCACAGACACAACATATACACACACCCACACAGACAAGGCCGACCCGTTCATGGATATGACTCCATTTAGGGGACATTAGGGGGCGGGAGAGGGACAGAGAGACAGGCGAGGATCAGAGACAGGAAGTGAATGAAGACACAAGGATCCAGGAAGAGATTTAGACAGGAGTGAAACACAGATCCAGTACTAGAAAGAAACTACTACTAAGAAAAAAGAGGCATAGAGAGCGAGTTGCTGAGGAAAGCAGGAGAAACACTGAGTGAGACAAGGGAGGGGAGGAAAATAATAAAAGAAAGGGTGATAATATGCTATGCACGTAAGAGCGAGAGAAAGACATCAAAAATAAAAGGTAAGAAAGAGTATGTTGGCTCGGCTGCATGGCTATGTGGTTGGTAAAATAGCTTTTTGATGGAATTGGTGAAGCACTGAAGCCTGTCATGCTGATAGCTTCCACACACCCCACAGAGAGAGAAAGAGAGAGAGAGAGAGAGAGAGAGAGAGAAAGAGAGAGAAAAACCTAATGCAGACAAAATAGTGTGGAAATTAAGATTTAAGAACAAAAGAAGGTCTGATGAATGACAGAGTCAAAAGTAAGAAACAGTGAAGAAAAGAGGTGGAAGTGTATTTTTTGCTATGGAGATCTACTGCCCCCAAGAGGTCATCTGAGATACAGCAGCTCCAAATGCTCAATGAAGCCTGAAGAGTTTTAACAAAACATCAACCCTTATGACAGGAAGATTTACCAGGCAGCAAGTTATCTATGACGCAGTGGAGCAGAGCAAAATGTCAGCCAACCCACACTGCTTTTTTGGTGTAAATAAAAGCAGGTGTGATTTTAGTGCAATGCCATGCAAAATGTGTGTAATGAGGAATGGCTAATGTATGTTTTATTACAAATAGGGTTATGCTATTCACAGTAGCATAGCTCAGTGACAAACCTCCTTCCTCTGCTGCGTCTCCTGGAATGGGCCTGGGATGTGAGTGGGAGGATGGGGAATCCTTCGACGGAGCCCTTCCCAGCACCTGTTCCTGATCCATTCATTTCTCACACCACGGATTGTGGGAAGAAAAAGAAGTAGCTCAATGGGTCGTGAGGAACACATTAGTACTGCAGGGTGGAGAGGCCCCTCAGGAGCCACATCAAACACAATGCAAGCAGCTGATTCCACCGTGAGGCCTCTGACTGTGAAGAACCACTCACTGTGCAACAGGAGTTAGCCTCCCAAAGCTTTGTGGGCGTTTAGATGCAGCGCTTTGGGCTCCCAGTTATTGCACATATTTGTCTGACACTGTGATCCAGCCTTACAATAGAATAGGTTAAATATTAATGAGTCACCTCAATGACATGATGCCTGCCGAGAAAATCTAAGGCAGCTTCTTTTCTTTGAGCTGTGTCTCCGGGCCCCTGGGAGACATGCAGAGATAAACACAGGGTTAGACAATATCATCCACATCATTTAAAGATTCCTCATTTTGGAAAAAACACATTTGGAAACAAAAAAGCGTGTTGTTTTTTCAGAGAAGGCCTTGACTTTGAACACGCACATAAATTGTGTTTAAAACTTTGAAGACAATGACCATGAAGATGATAGATGATATTCTCATTTCAATCAATGCAAGTGATGACGATGGTGACACACTTAAACGAACTAAAGCCCACAAAAACACACACCATCCCATAGGAGGACATTGTAACACCTACCTGCTTCCCGGGGACGGTCTCCCAGACCCAACAGCATGTGTTGGGGCTGCTTGTTGCAAAACCATTATTGAGGTTGTGGGGACATGGTGGTGTGGCACAGGTCAAGCTTATTGTGAAACTCTATTCTGTATTGTTTTGCATACGTTTGAAGTGGAGGCCAACTAACTCTCAAAAGTAGAGTAATTATGGCGCGTTTCCACCGAGCAGTGCGGTACGGTTCTGTGCTGTAAGGTGCGGCACTGTTCGTGTTTCCACCTCCAAAAGTGGGCAGGGTCCGGACTTAGCCGTGATTACAGAGGTGTGGAGGAGGGCTTCGTCAGATGGTCCGAAGAGAACCATCTCCAGCTCAACATCGGCAAGACCAAGGAGCTGGACTTAGTGGACTTAGATCGCAGCAGGAAGCCCCCAACCCCCATTTCCCTCCAGGGAGTTGAAATAGAGATGGTGGACACGTACAAGTTTCTTGGAGTATGCATAAAAATAAGCTGGACTGGACAGACAACATAGAGGCCCTCTAGCCTTTCTGTTGTGTTCGGGTCAAATCTGACAGATTATATACTTTTATCAATCATAAATATTGTGTTTTACATTTTATTTTCTCAAGGCCCTATGATATCCTCCACACTAAGCATTTGAACATATACAATTGCTGATCACCACTTTCATTGAATTTTGAGTGGTTTAGTCAACTTTGTAACATCTGTGGTGTTCCCGGTCAAAAATGACCGCCATAGGAAATGAATGGGTGACCATAGATTGTGTTCATCCATCAGATAGTACACAACCACAAATCCACCACACACACACACACAGACACAGACACACACACACGCACACGCACACTCCAACCCATGTGAACCCCTTTCAGAACAATTAGGTGTCTCCTCTTTCATGCACTTATGTGAATATCCCCCCCACGTGAAGCACACCTTCCAGACTACATGTGTAACACCTGTTCCACATTTCAAAGTAAACCCACATGAACCACCCCCATATATATAGTCTCCTGCATTGCTTTTATTTCACTCTGAACAAAATGAGTAGGCACGCGATCAGACGATCTTCTGTCAGAGAGGCTCTTGACCTTTTTTTTCAAACTGATGAAGAGGGGATTGAGGTTGAACCAGAAATAGAAGACAATACCGATCCTGATTTTGATCCAGACCATTGTGAGACCGAGCAGGCAACAGATGGCAAGGAGGAGGAACCTGAGGAAGAGGAACCTGAGGAAGAGGCACCTGAGGAAGAGGAACCTGGGGAAGAGGCACCTGAGGAAGAGGAACCTGAGGAAGAGGAACCTAGGGAAGACACACCTGGGGAAGAGGAACCTGAGGAAGAGGAATCTAGGGAAGACACACCTGGGGAAGAGGCACCTGAGGAAGAGGAACCTAGGGAAGACACACCTAGGGAAGACACACCTGAGGAAGAGGAACCTAGGGAAGACACACCTGGGGAAGAGGCACCTGAGGTGACATTCCAGTCGAAGGATGGCAACTTGCTCTGGTATTCATTCACCCAGGAAAGAGGAGGCAGAGCAAGAGTGGAAAATATTGTGAGGATGACGCCAGTGCCAACACGGTATGCAACATCTGGTGTGGATGACATCAAGTCCAGCTTCCAACTCTTTTTGCCAGAGTCCATTGTGAGAATTATACTGGAGATGACAAACCTGGAGGGGAGGCGTGTGTATGTGGACACATGGAAAGTATTGGACCAAGAAGACCTCGCAGCCTACATGGGTCTGTTGATTTTAGCAGGAGTACATCAGTCCAACAATGAGGGTACAAACAGTCTGTGTGATGGGGAATCAGGGAGGCCTATATTCTGGTCAACTATGTCCCTGCAACAGTTTCATGTCATCTCACGAGTTATCCGATTTGATGACAGAACTACAAGACCTTTCTGCTGGCGAGATGACAAACTGGCTGCCATCAGGAACGTTTGGGACAGGTGGGTGGAGCGCCTACCACTGATGTACAACCCAGGCCCTGAGGGGACAGTGGACGAGCGCCTGGTCCCCTTCAGAGGTCGCTGTCCGTTCAAACAGTAAATCCCAAGCAAACCAGGCAAGTATGGGATCAAGATCTGGGCAGCATGTGATGCCAGAAAAAGCTACACCTGGAATATGCAGGTTTACACGGGGAAACCTGTTACTGGAAGGCCAGAAAAAAACCAGGGCATGCGGGTTGTGTTGGACATGACAGCCGGTCTCAAGGGGCATAATATCACATGTGATAACTTTTTCACATCCTATGGGTCAGGAGCTGCTGAAAAGAAAGCTCACCATGGTTCTGATGTTCTGTGAATTTAGTCTCAGTTTTTGGGATTTTTGTTAATATTTTTTACAATAAATGTTAATTTTGGAATACAATTTTACATTTCTGTGTCAATTATTTGTATATTCACTCCAGTTATTAATGTATACCAGTTATTTGAGACATTGTTTACAGCTTAAAAGGGAATTAAATACAATTAGGTGATGATCAATGGCTTTTGTGTTAATGTAAGAGCAGTTAAAACAGGCCGGTCAAATTTGACCGGGAACACCAAAGTAATGGGGGAGAAACGAACACGGCACAAAGGCTAGAGGAAGAGTCAGAGACTCTTCTTCCTCGGGTGGCTCTTAGACGTGTTTGGCAGGCTACTAAAGATGTTCCCTCAGTCTCTGGTGGCCAGCACACTGTTCTTGGCTGGGGCGTGTTGGGGAGTCCAGCAGACTCAACAAGCTGTTGAGGAGAGCTTGCTCTTTTGTGGGACTTGAGCTGGACAGTCTGGAGGTAGTGGTGGAGAGGAGGCTGAGGGACCACCTTGGGTGACCACTCCCACCCCGTCCATGCTGAGCTGTGGCAGACGTAGAGCACCTTTAGCCACAGAATGATTCCACCCAGGGGCCAGACAGAGCGCTTCAAGTGCTCCTTTGTGCCAGCAGCCATTAGGCTGAACACCAGTGTGTGATGTATGCGTATGCATATGCATGTGTGTGTATGTGTATACATATATATATATATATATTAGGGGTGTAACGGTACACGTATTTGTACCGAACCGTCACGGTACAGGCACTTCGGTGCGGTTACAGATGTGTACCACGGTACATAAATGTGCCGTACATTGCGTTAATATGGTTAATGTAAAGGCTTGTTTTGCGGTGCAGAACTTAAAACTTGAAGTCGGAGTTCCCCCCGGACCGTTTAGCCTTAGGCTCGGCTCGCACGTGCGCAGTAGCAGAGCGCGAGTTTGTGTGTGGATTGATGGCCAGCGAAAAGAGAACGATCTGCATGGCAAACGACAACAGGAAACCGGAGCTTGAAGACACCCCCCTGTCATTGAAATCCCAAGTGTGGGATAACTTCGGATTCCAGGTTAATTATCAAAATGGGGAAAGACGAGTGGACAAGTCGAAAGCTTTGTGCAGACATTGTTCAACAGCGATCGGCTATGCAAATGGTAACACATCGAACATGCACACACATTTAAGAAGGCCCCATCCAGGTGTTACTGTCACCGCTGTCAAAAGAAAAAAAGCGGTTCAAACCGTTCAAACCCAGCTCACGACACTATTTAATCAACCCCTACCCCTGTCTGGGAATTCAGAACGGGCAAAGGCCATCACCAGGTCTATTGGTGTTTTCACTGCCTCTGACCTACAGCCATTCTCCGTTGTTGAGAACACAGGTTTTAAACATATGATGAAGGTAAGCATACTCTCAAAATCAATGCTGTAATATAATGCACAATACTTGAAACCTGAATATTATTGACTGAATTCACTGAATATAATTATTTATTAACTTCAGAGCTCATGAGAGCTGCAGCAATAATCTCTGTTTATGACTGTTTATGCTGGAACTGTTTATTCTGCACTTTTATTTGAGCATTATTTTATTCATTTGAGAACCTTCTTGTTTGCAGCAGTATTTTCTTTTTTATACGAAAAGACATAAGCTGTAATTTAAGTTAATGCTGCAGTTGCACTTTTATTTAATGATTATTTTTATATTTACGAGCACTTCAGAGCTTAAGAGAGCTGCAGGAATATTTTCTTTAAACCATTAAAGTTTACATACCAGCTTAAAAAGCCTAGACTGAGCATTAACACTGGATTTCTTTTTCATTCATTTTATTTATTGGAGAATTGCAGCAGTATTTTCTTTATATTTGTAACACATTTTATTTGTATATGGTCTTTCTGACAAACAAGGAGTTTTTTTTTATTTTTTTCCCCTTAACTATGAACCGTATCGTCCTGTACCGTACTGTGACTTAAAAACCGAGGTACGTACCGTTCCGTGACTTTTTTGTACCGTTACACCCCTAATATATATATATATATATATACAGTATGTGTGTGTGTACATTTGTGTGTGTGTGTACTTCATCACTGGGCAACTTTTTTCTTTTTCTCTTCTCTCTTCTGGAGCTTAGCCACTTTATTTATCATTTATACTTTATACTTTTTTATAACTTATATTTTATACTGTTTATACTGTCTATCTTGTTTGCCCTATTTGTTGTTGTTTGTTCTGTTTGTCTTGTCTTCTCCTTACTTTAGCATTTTCCCTTAGCGTCTACTTTGTTTGTATTAGTACTTTATATTCTTATTGTATTTTATTAATTTTTATCCTGTGTTTTTCTACTGCTGCTGGGCTATTGCAACAAACAAATTTCTCCTACGGGGATAAATAAAGTTGTGTCGTATTGTATTAGCCGTAGTTATCTCTCAGTGCTCCTCCGTTGGGGTACCAAGATGTCTGAAAGGGTGCCAACAAGTTTGAGCTACCCACGCCATCCGTTGATTGGTCGAAAGAATGGTCACTTCTGTGCGACAGGGGGATAATAACAAACAAACTCAGTAACCGCCAGGTATTTATGGACAACGGCAAATGCTTCGTTTATAGAAAATATTGCGCAAAAGTTTGCCGTTGCTCTTTGTGCATTGTGTCGTGTTCTTCTTTTTCCTTGGACTTGTCGGATGCCACTTTCGTGCCTTTGATTTGATCATATGCACAACACGGCTCTGCAACTATGTCTCAAGGCTGCTTTGTGGTGCTAGATAACTGGTTGTGCTGCTTACTGTTGTGCAAGCATGGCCTTTATCAGATGGTCTAAGACCAGCCTGCTTTTAGCTCTTGGGCACACCCAGTGGGGCCCCCTTTACATTCTACGCAGTCACCAACAGCATCAGCGTGCATCATGTCCCACCCTGTTGGTTAAACGCTCTGCATTGTCTTGTCTTGAAAGGCATGTCCGCCTGTCTCCATTCTAAAGCATCTTACATTGTGTGAGGAGCAGTCAGGCCTCAACACACCCTCACATATTAACTCTGAAACCATTGTTGCTCCACAAAACATGGCACACTATAAAAAAAAAAATAGGAAACCCAATAGGCTAAGGAAATGGAAGGAGCCATCCTCGCATTGCTGAAGGGGCAAATAGAGATCCAGCCAGCTACAGCTTGTGCCAGAGGTTGACCCCAGCTGGGGAGGTCCCCCACAGCCCCAACGAAGCTTACACCAGACGACGATGTCCAAGCCTAACTCAAACTTTTTGACCGGCAAAGGAAAATGGCATGCAGCTGATTGGGCGGGAATCGAACATATCCACCATGGAGGCGGCCAACTATCTACCCTTGGGGCCACCCTCCTTGCTTGCTACGGGTACAGCCTACCAGCCTGGGCAAAAAGGTTCCACAACCTGGGCCTAAGATCCCGCGCGATCCTGGGGACCGGTTCGCCAGTCCAGCGACAGCTAGCTCCAGTGCCCCGCCAGCTGGAGATTGCCAGGCCCTTGTGAAGATGCTAAACCTGTAGACAGGAGGGCCACATAACATGAAACTGCCCCACCAGAGACATCCACGAGAGACGTCCATGTCCTCAGCAGCTCCCACCGACCCTGGTGGGCCTCCCTGCCTGTATATCACCTCCAGCTGGGCAAATGAAGAGCACGCCCAAGAGAGCCCAAGTCTGGTTACAGGTCTGCTCCGTCCACAGTAAGGTTAGGCTGTATCCCACCACGTATATCTGACTTCAAACCCCAGGCGATCAAACCACCCTCAGGGCCGGGTGTTGGAGGACCTCCCTGTACCAACACTGGTAAGAAGAGACTCCCCTTTGTTTTTCCGGTATTGGAAAATGGGCCCGAAGGTGACTTTAGGGACGTTTCTCAAATTTTCCTGGTTCCAGTTAACATCACTGGTGCCTGACTGCAGACTAGAATCTTACAATGCTTGAGTCCATGAGGTGTCAAAGAATATAATGTCCAGAAGTTTGTTGAGTTTGCAATAGGTCTTGTGGGTTTATTTGGCATAACAATAAACAAAAGAAAACTGACTTCTAATACTTAAAACAAACAAAAAAGCAGGATGTGAGCAAGTCATTGCATAAAAACTTATTGTCGTGTAATCAGCCACATGTGGCACTCCGCCCATCTCCATTATATGCACACAGGTACTCAAAAACATTCATAGCACACAATTCATATTAAACAGAATATGGCTCCTACACACCAGCCCCTAATTGTAAAGGTGTGTAACGAATACAATTATATAAATCTAAATAAGAAGGAGACACTATGTGTGTGCTGAAATGAAAAATAAAAAATAATTATTTCAAGTTCACTGGACTTGATTTTCAGTCTCCAACAGCAGGCATATCTTGGTGATAGGTCGCTCAAGAACACTTGTCCTCGTTAGTGGTTTGACAGAGCGAACTAGACATTTGAGTCAGCAATGGTTTCCTTCATCCTCACAAGCAACCAAGAGCCGTGAGGTGCTCACTGCAGACCACTTTTGTCTCTCCTGCAGTTAGGGCAGGTACTCATTCGTCCAGCACTTCGAAAACAGTTCTGCTATATGCTGGATCTGCTTCCAGCGACGTCTAGCATAGAGGTCTCAAGTCAAGTCAATTTTCATTTTTATAGCACATTTACAGACAGCAAAGCTGCACCAAAGTGCTTCACAAAGGCAAGAGAAAAAAGGTGGGTCTTTAAATGGGACTTCCACTCAGAAATTGGGGTGCATGGATGTGGAAGGGGTGGTAGTTCCAGAGTCTGGGGGCTGCTACTGCAAAGGCTGTCTCCCCTAGTTTTTAGCCTCGACCTGGGCACATCTAACAGCAGTTGGTCAGCTGACCATGGAGGGATTTGTAAACAGTCAGTAGAAGTTTAAAATCAATGCGGTAGCGGATGGGGAGCCAGTGGAGAGATGCGAGGACTGGGATGTGTTTGTGTTTTTTAGTACAGGTGAGGAGTCGGGTGGCTGAGTTCTGAACCGACTGCAGGCGGCGGAGCTGGGACTTATCAATACCTTAGATCAATCATATCAATGATCAATCATAGATCAATGTATAGAGCGTTGCAGTAGTCCAGTTGAGAAGTTATGAAGGCATGGATGACTCTCTCGATCACTCAAAGTTTTTCCTAAATACTGCACTGGCCTGCTACTGGGACTTGAAGGCACTGTCAAAAATCACGCAGAGATTTCTGACAGAAGGCCAGATGTTAGAGGCGAGAGGGCCCAGAGCATCGGTGGAGAAGGCTGGAGAAGTTTTGCGAAAAACAATGATCTCCGTCTTGCTCTCATTGAGGTTGAGGAAGTTTGCACCCATCCATGCCTTTATGTCAGCCAGACAGTCAAGCAGTGGATAGAGTGCAGCCTGACCACGGACTTTAGGGGGAGATACAGCTGGATGTGGTCGGCAAAGCAGTGGAAGGCGATGTTGTGTTTGACCAGGATTACCCCTAGGTGTTAGGCTGGGTGAACCCTGCCTGAACTTCCGGGAAATTTGAATTTCGCTCGGCAGTTTGGGCTGGACACCCTCAG
>JAOPUA010000091.1:6920304-6932804 GCA_027122455.1 Trisopterus luscus | reverse complement strand
CCCTTCGGTCTAGGGAGGGGTAGTGAGGCCTACTTTACGAAGGCCACAATACCTAGCAGGGCATTCTCATTCACTCTTGTCTAATGGCAGGGCAAGACATGGCTTGCAGACTTTACCTCATGCATCCCCCCCTCCGGAATCTACAGTTTGAAACCTGGGCTAAGACACACCAGCATTGAATCAGATATGGAGACACTGCTCTTGGCTTTATTTACTTAATTACCACAACTACTTTGTGCTTTATACTGTTTGTCTTAATGTTTGCGGTACATTTTCAGTGACACACTTTTTATTTGTTTTCCTTCCTTCCTCCTTTGTTTCTATTATTTGGCCCAATCTTATTCATAACTTCCTCAAGGCAGTAAAAAGATGGCAACGCTTTATCTGTAACCATTTGGGTTCATGATTTATTGGGTAAATAAATGTTATTTATTAATTTTCCTCCTTAATGGAATTTCCTCCTCAATGGAAATAGGGCAGTTTCGGTTTTTTTCAACGGTAGATAAATGCTTCCCCCCCCACTGCCACAAATGTCCAAAAACGTGTTATGTTTACAGTAAGGACATTTTTTCTCACACATTAGGATAAATTGTTAAATGTTGTAACTTCTAGTTTTTCTTCTTTCCAAAGACTAATTGTGTCATCCTCAGACTTTACTCTTTTCTCATTTAATCAGTTTTACAGTTCCACCCTTATTTCATCCTTGGAGTTCCATTATGAATATTCATTAATGTAAACAGAGTTGTCATGAATAATGCATCATTCCCTGTAATAGATTCAGGTCTTGGCATCTGAAAGTATTGAGAAGCACTACATGAAGGCTCTGGTTAGACGAGCTGTCTGAGAGTGGAGTTGGCGAATCGAACTAATAGGGTCACAGCCACTTCTCGACTGTAACAAAGTTGAGTGTCATCTAAGGCACATTTTAACTGTTTTATTCTGAGCGCAGAGAGTACAGCTGAATCCGTAGCGGTGACAAAGCACACAGCAGTAGGATCAAGAGTCTCTTTTAGAACACAACAAAGCATTCCACCCACTCACATTTGTTTGCTTTTTCAATCCATGCCATTTATCAAACCTTGATTGTCAGAGAGAGCATGCGCAATTATAATTCAGAATAAAAGTTCTCTATGGCACAATTTTGGCCAGTGGATATTGTCAGTCACACTTAAAACAACTTCATATGACCTATTGTGTACCCCAAACCCTTGGGAAAAGATTTTAGTAGTGGTACTAGAATGGTTTATGGTTATTCTAGTCAGCAGAAATTATTATTGGTTCTTATACCAATAAGCTAATTCTTGTTTGTAGGTGTAAAAGTACACATATCATCCATATGATATAAGGGAAATGTCGGTAATGAATCGCAATTGTAATGGAGATGCCAAACCAAAGCCATAAGATAGATACATCAATGAATAACCAGTCATCATTCTTATTTTTTCATCATCCAAGTATGTTTAGTAAACCTTTAATACTTGACCACAAACACAACATAAAGTGTAGGACCCTTTTCAGTTGTCCAGTATGCATTCGTTTGCTGGCATCCTGATAAGATCAGTGAATAGTATCCTCCAGACAGATCAACATTTAACACATTTCTATTCGGCCAAATAGATGGACCTGGAAATGGGAGCAAGAGAAGCGGTTTTCCCCTCCACTTCAACATGGTTGGTTGAGTTGAATGTGGAGGTGCTAATTATTTTTCATCTCATGCTGAAACTCTCTGCCCATGTTATCGTCGCTGCCATATACCGCCGGCCTTTCAATGTAACGGCACTAATGAGCTAGCTATTTAAAATTCTCTTTGCAGGATATTTGTATAATGCATTGTTCTGTAGCAGCCAGCAGGGCTTTCAGCCCATAGTTCAGTAGCAGCACAAGTGAGAGAAGCATCTTGGTAAAAAATCCTTTCCATACTTTATTTCCTCTAATAATTGCTTGTGTGTTGGCATTGTGTAAAGGTAAAAAATATAATAGTTGGCTATCTCTTTAAAAAAAAAAAAAAACTTACTTTTTCCAGTGCAATTCCTTTTGTGTCTTGTCAGGAACAGCAGCATTCTCCCTCCACTTGCTATAGAATCAAGGACATTCTTCAACGGGAAGAAAAGGGGGTTTTGTGTGGCTCCAGGTGTTTCTAGTGGTGACACTTTATGTGTAGGTGTTTTGTGTTACCGTAGGACAGGTCATGAAGGTTAGCAACAGGTTCCGCAGTGTGCTTCCTCTATCCGTTGGTTCCCGTTGGTGTCTCCTGTAATCTCGTTAAACGGTGAGCTTTCTGGGCTACACTGTGAACTTCACCTTGTGTTGTCCACTGAGCTACATATACATGCCGGGTGTATCACAATAGCTTGGTACAGAGGGATTGGCTATTATTGGTTTTAGCTGTGTAGAAGCTGTGTTGTCTTCCAGTCTACTTAGTTGTTCCAGGCAGAATAATAATGAATCCGACGGCGCATCACCCAGTGGCAGCCTTGTCTCCCTGTCACGTTAACTCTCAGAGCATGTTTAAAATGAATTTTAAAAGGCTGGCAAAGGAAACACTAATGGAATTTAAAGCTAATCTAAATATGCTAATCTCCAAGCACTTCATAAACATTGCCAGCGAACAACCCCGTCGCCCACTCTCTGTAGTTACTCACTGTGGAATGCCTTAGCCACAGGGGGTCCAGCAGTAATGACAGACTTGTGCTGGATTAATGTGCAGTTATTTATTTCCATTTGAGCGAGTCCCCCTCTTCCTCCCCTCCTTCCCCATTAATAGTTGGGCCCAGTTTCCATGGCTGCAGGAGGTGCTCTGGTCGGGCAGCCCGAGACATTCTATTAGCGCCGTCGCCGACGTGCTCAGACCCCGTCAACAGGCCCCACGCTGCATTCTGGGATATCTCCAACCCTTTACCTGCTCTTAGCTAATTACTTTTTTTTTTTTTTGCCTTGCACTCAAGCAATAATTGGTCTTTGGCGGCTGCTTCCTGTGCCTGCACGGCGGCACCGAGTGCTGTTTGGAGCACTTTTTTCCTTCCGTGTCCTCCTTATTCTGCCGTTTTTTATCGTCCTCCAAAAGCCATCCAATTAATATGCTAATGAGCTGATAAATATTTATAGCAGTTTAAATTATGCAGAAAGCTTTCGGAGCCTGGTGTGAAATGCGTTGCTCACAGGACTTCAAAGCCTTGCATTGCTAACGAGGCTGGGGCAGATTTGCATACGGCTTTAATCAGCTGAATACTGATTATGCTTCATTATGGTTTGAGGGAGGGGGCGGAGGAGGCTGCCAGCTGCACTCGTCGTTAGTTTCATTCCTGAGACCAGAGGGAGAGTGTGAGAGGGAACTTTTACTGAAGTCGTGACAATCTTGGCTCATACGAGAGAAAGAGAAAGAGAAGAGACCGAAAAGGGGTGTTTGTGTGTGTTTGTGTGTGTTTGTGCGTGTGTGTGTGTGTGTGTGTGTGTGTGTGTGTGCGCGCAAAGTAGGGTCTGTAATAGAGGGTGTCCGAAGAGGAAGAAGAAAAGAGAGTTGCGAGAGCAAAGCCAAGGGGAGCCGATTGCCTAAACCCTCTCGGCTTTCCCAGCGTGCATATCCTAGTGTTGCTCAGTGGACCGCGAGGTGGGCACTGGCGCTGTGTCTGTGTGCAGCTCTAGCTGTGTGTTAGACTCTGCTCGCTGACCACTGGAGAGTGAAAAGAGAGAGAGCGAGAGAGAGAGAGAGAAAGAAGCAGGTGGAGGGCGTACGGTCGGTGGCTTTGCCAAGCACAGGCTGTTTCTCTAGCTCGTGTTTTTTGCACCGTTGGAGGAATAAGAGTCGGGTCAGAGGTGGGTAAGTTTGTTAATCGTTTGGCTGTTTGTGTTGTTGTTGTTGTTGTTTTGTTTTTTTAGAAGGCTCCATGGTTGGACATATCAAGGTATTTTAAAACGGAGGCTTGGCGGCTCTATCCTCGACTGGCCGTGTTGTGGCGTATCGGTAGAGGGCATCGTGGTCCAAGAGGTGTGAGGAGGTTGATGCACTTGTGCTTCTGTTAAAAGTGATGAGGGCAACAAGAGGAATGTGTGTGAGGAAGGTCAAGCCCCTGCACGCCAACACCCGTAGCCTCCGTGTGATGTGTGGTGACGAGTTTGCTCATTGTGCCTCTCGTTCACCTCTTGCAGATTCTAAAATGAGTAATCACTCGCAAACGACTAAATGTGCAATGGCGGGTGGTGACGGAAACACAGGTGAGTGATCACAGCTCTTTCTCCTTTTTTGTTTTACGCTACGCCAACAAATTGTCACAGACACGGTCACGCGGCCCCGTTCAACAGGTTGGGGAATTGGAAACCGAAATTGGCTTAAATTTTTTTTTTGAACAAGGGTGAAACAATCAGTTTGGTGTTGTGCACTTGAACTTCTCTTGTGCACCCTCATTATGGAAATTAAAGGGATGGCAGCAGTCCAGCCTACTTGTTACACAATCGTTTTTTGGTAATTGAAATGTTTCGCCCACAGAGCAGTTTTTGGTCACTGGGTAATCGTATTCAATGTTCACTCACTCTTTGGTGCTGGTGGACTAAATCTGTAATGTCCATTGATGAACCAAGATTGGATCATTTAGGGCAGTTTCACACTATACATTAGTGTAATGATTTAGCTGCATAGAATTGCATGATGTTGATATGATATGGAATATTGCCCCCGTTTGAATATACATATCAATAATAATATATTGATTTGATATTGATTGATTGTCTTTTAGCTTTTTACAGAATAAGTAATTCTTTGAATTAAACCAAATGGGGTCCATCTTCCAAGCTAAGGCAACCAGAACATGGCACAATATTGCATGATTCCTAGTCCATACAGCATGAATGTTCCCCATAACATAATTCAGGATATTTTTTCACCCCCCCCCTCCCCTGATACACATTTAACTTGTTGATTTTGAACTTGACGAATGTATCATCATTCATGAACATAATTTCTGTCCTCAGGAGCCCAGATAAATGGACTGGACTATTCAAGGAGCGTACCAACCACATGTGCAATCACTAACGCACACGCACAAGCCCTACTCCAACAGGTAACACACTCGTACGCGCACACCCAGACGCACGGTTCCTCAAGCCACCAGTGTCACATATAACACTATGTATATGTACTATGTATCATTATCATTATTATAACCATAGTTTCATTATTTGTACAGAATCAGGGCTAGACTGTGACCGTATTGCCAGTTCTCAGAAGGTGCCTTCGTTAAAGGCTACATTCAAGGTTTAGACTGAAGCTTAATTGTTACAATGGAAGTATAAAGTTTGAATATGGACATGCTGATGCACCCAACCAGGAAGACTTTATTGAAATTAGCCTGGCTCTCTGGGTGTCGCCTGGCAACAAGGCAGATTAATCAACCCTGTATGCTAATTAGCTGCTTTGCGGTTGCTCGGAAACAGATGTCAGAGAATATGCAAATCTATGCAGAATTTACATGCACTGCATAACAGTTATTTTAATTAGCATCTCAACTCATCCCTCCCTCCCCTCAACTTCCCTCCTCTCAAAAGGCTGCAGTAGGTTTTTATAGTGTTTTTTTTCTTCTTTTTTTTTTTTTACACTTTCTCACTTGCATTTTTATGATAATCCTTTTCTCTCTTCAGAAATAAAAAGCCTTATGCTGAGAGCACTGTTACGCTGGAAATATGAGATAACTTTAACGTTATCTCTCAATGCCAATACTATTGGGACAGCGGCACAGAATTCCTCCCTTCTCAATTAAATTTCCCCAGCCTGTGGTTTAATTAAAACCTCAATTTAATTAGATTATTTTAATAGGCCTATGCTATTGTTTGATGCTACAAAACAGTACTTTAGTCCATTTATCGGGTTAAAGCGTGCGCGCGTGCGTGCGTGCGCGCGTGCCCAAGCGTACGTACGTGCACGCGTGTGCGCGCTCTGGCTGTGCTCTAAGTCCTCCACTCTGTGCTCTGCCCCCACTAGTCAATGTCAGAAGACACAGCTCTTCCGACCTCCGTCCAGCAGAATGCGCTGCCTCAGACCCAGCTCATGTTGGCTGGGGGACAGATAGCGGGAGTAAGTGGCATGCTGACTGGTTTTTTGAAAAGCAAGGCCCCAGCCGGGCATCTGGGCTCAGATTGATCCCACGGTCTCTGACCCTGATCCTCCGACGAAGGCCTTCTTCTCCCCCCATCACCCACTCCATGTCCGAGCGCTTCTCCTTGGCACCGGCCGGAAGATGGACATTGCCCACAGTGTTCTGAGACACTGATGCTGTCCCGTCAAAAGCGCCATCACGCATTGTCTGGATTTCATCTCTGTCCTCTCATTCTGATTCGGGTTGAATCTGTGGTTGTGATGGAGAGGTGAACTGTAACTCATGTTCTGTAGACGCTCATCATGCATGTGGTGGTCCAGCATCTAGAAGCTAGAAGCTCAGCCGCCCCTGGTTCACTATCCATAAGCCTGACCTCTGTGTAGCCCGTTCCGACTCCATACAGTCTTGTGTGTGTCTTCTCGCCGTCGAACCAAGCGGTGACCCTCCTAATGTGACGAGTGTAACCATTGACTCTCCTCCTCTCTCCTGCTAGTTGACCCTGAGTCCAGCGCAGCAGCAGATGCTGATCCAGCAGGCCCAGGCCCAGCTCCTTGCTGCAGCCGTGCAGCACTCGGCCAACCAGCAGAACAGCACCACAGGGGCCAGCATCTCAGCCTCCGCTGCCACGCCCATTACCCAGCTGTCCCAGCCCATCCAGATCACCTCGGTAAAAGAGCCGCACGCACGCACGCACGCACGCACGCATGCACATGCCTTTACTTGGCCCTCACCAAATTTGACAAAAGGTATATGTTAGGGTTATATATTAGGGTTGGGTGGTGGTCTATAATTTAATCTCTATAATGGTTATTCTAGATTCTAGGTTGTCACTTCACATTCCAATCGCCAGGGGGCGGCGGTTGGAGGGTTTGGGGAGAACAACGGAAAATTTAGTGGAAACATTTAGTGGAAGATTACTCCAAAAGGCATTCGCAAAAATGCAAATATCCGCCAGCCGATATATTGGTCGATCACTAGTGCACATACGCCGCAGTATCAAGCCTTCTTCATATTTCCAAGTTATTGAAAATATCCAGTGTTTTGCAGTCTTAAAAGTAATATTTTGAAGGAGGCATAATGCAATGTTCAGACAGTCTACGAGTGCTCGGTTTATATTACTGTGTAGGAAAAACTAATTGTCATTGATCCCTTAAAGTACACCGTCCGTGTGCTTGGGTCCGTTTGTGTCTTTTATTTTGCGTCAAATGGTGCTGGTTATTTTTGTTTGTGGTGGTTCTGATTATTGGTGTCTCCGCAGCAGCTGCAGCAGCTACAGCAGCAGAACCTGGGTATGCCCCAGTATGTTCTGGTGCAGCCCGGACACCACATCGCTACGTCACTGCAGCCCACGCAGTTCATCATCTCACAGACGCCACAGGGCCAGCAGAGTACGTAGCGCTCCCCTGTGGGCTGGGAAACGCATGCATTCTAGGGGCTGGTGTGCTCTCTATTCTCTACTCGAGAATAAAGCTGAATTTTGAAGTGTGTAGCCCTATTTGTTTTGCCAAGCAGTATATAGTCCAAGATAAAACTTATTAAACCTGAAGGAAATTGAAATGCCATCAGCTCAAGGTAAAGCCTGAAAAAATGGATTACAATTACGGTAGAAATGCATATAATACAAGATGCATATCTAAGTAAAACTAGAATAAAGATATGAGATGCATTACAATACTAGGAACCCTAAAATACTAGTAAAACCTTTTGTAAATATAGAATAGCACTACATGCAAGTTTAAGTACTGCTCTTTCATGAGATAAGATGCACTTTATTCATTTATTTATCTCTAGAAGGGGAACCGGAAGCCAGCACATGCATAAATGAACACATCATGACTGTTTGTTGTCGTGCCTGTCTTTGACTCTGCAGCGCTCTTGCAAGGCACGGGTCTTTTAACTCAACTACCTCAAAGCCAAGCCAACCTCCTCCCGTCTCAACAGAGCATCTCCCTGACCACTCAGGTACCCAGCGCCGCTCTGCTGTCCTCTTGTCAACATTTGTTGCCTATGTTTGTTTGCGGGGCCGCCGCCGAGCCTAGTGATCCACGGCTTCTGCGTCGCTGGCGTCTGTACTCTCCTTGAAGACAGCCTGTCGGGAATAGGCTAGCTTACGGAACAACGTGACCGAGGTCTACTTTGAATTCCTTTTCATCACACTACCTTTTGATTCGGCTCACTAAAAGGCATTTCCGTAGACATTTCCAAAGCTTTTATGTCGAAGCAATGTTTCCCAGCTTTGTACCCTCAGGATGCGTGGTATGCCTTTGCTGTCTCAAAATTTTTTCTTAGCACCATGTGTGTTATTGAGATGAGCAACAATTTTTCATGCGATACCACAATATTGACAATGCGGTCGTGTTTAATTATTCAGTGCACATGAGGTCATCTTGATAACAGATCTAGTAATGTGAATATGGGATGACCTCACCATTTCAGTTGGCTCAGTGTTGTAATAACTACAGAAATGTGGTTGATTTATTGTGAAGAAGCTTTTCAAGACCACGTAAAGTTGATAAAAAGCGTTATGTTACACTGATTGATTTAGCTTAATGTGGCTTTGACATTGCTGCATAGTGAGTCCACGGTTACCATTGGCCCGTAACTATAACGGTATGTGCTTTCAGCCTGCAACACCGACCCGTACGATAGCATCCACCCCTCTCCAGTCCCTCCCCCACAGCCTGACACCCCCAAAACGGCTGGACACGCCCATCCTGGAGGAACCCAGCGACCTGGAGGAGCTGGAGCAGTTCGCCAAGACCTTCAAACAGAGACGCATCAAGCTGGGCTTCACGCAGGTACGGTCTGCGGGCGTGAAGCTCACCGCACTGGAATAACGCAATGGTGCACTGCCAGCTGTAATGGAGACATATTGTCAAACATATTCGTCCTATTTGGAAACGGTCTATAATGTTGTGGTGAATGGCTAGCACAGTTGCTTTATCTATGAATATGTCCATACATTTATAACTAAGAATCTTCATAATGATAATGCCTTTATTATTCATAAGAATGACGAAAAGTATCTGAGTTACAAATTGTGCCCAAAACCCTATGCAACATATCAATTTATACCACTAGATGGCATCAAGTATGAGTGATGAGTTTAAATGATCCACTTTTATCACAGCTAATTATAGTTTGCACAGGGCGAGCAGGCCCCTCGGTGCATCTGCTATGTCTCACTGTCGGTCTCTCCTTCTCTCCGAACCAGGGGGACGTGGGCCTGGCCATGGGGAAGCTTTATGGCAACGACTTTAGCCAGACCACCATCTCCCGCTTCGAGGCCTTGAACCTGAGCTTTAAGAACATGTGTAAACTCAAGCCCCTGCTGGAGAAGTGGCTCAACGATGCAGGTTTGTCAAAGCTCTACATTTTGTGGACCTGTGCCCCCCCCCCCCAATCTATACTATCAGTCGACTGCGCTCAGACTTGTATATCTTGGCACCGCAAAGCTGTAGCTTCACACTCTTTGGCAGGTCTGTATGACTTGAACGTTCTCCCGGCCATGGCGAGGTCATGGCGGATTGCAGTTGCCTGCGTGCGCTTTACCTCTCCCTCCGTCCCTTGTGCCCGTGCTGTTTGTGCAGAGAACCTGTCCTCCGACCAGTCCTTATCCAGCCCCAATGCCCTGGGCTCCCCCGGCCTGGGCATCGAGGGGCTCAACCGCCGGCGCAAGAAAAGGACCAGCATTGAGACCAACATCCGCGTGGCCTTAGAAAAGAGCTTTATGGAGGTAAGAGACTCGGTTTTCTTTATTCTTTAGACAATCTTTATTAGGTATCAACTAGGTATCTACTGTTTTTTTTTTTTTTTCAAATGTTACTGCTTTTACATCTTTCATTTGACTTGTATTGTGTGTAATGTTTTATATTTTGATGTTGATTTTTGTAGTCAGGCAATCTAAAATGAGCTTGAATATAAGCCAAAGGTGAAGACTTGGAACAGCCTTTGTGGACTTGTATTTTTAATTGCCTTTGGCAGTTGGCATTGATGCGGCAGAACATTCTACCGCATCAATGATGTGTTACGGCGCGCCAGGTCGGACTGCAATTCTTCTCATTCAAATCAATTAGGACTATTCTAGAATCCAGGCAGGGACTGGGTGAATGATGCTGTGGACAACACACCATCATTCTGTGGGTTTTATCTGACCCGCAGACTTGAGCTTTAAATGTTACGAACGTTGTTGTCGCCCCGCCTTTCTTTATTAAAAAGGTAACCAGCATTGATTTTATGTCAGTAATTGCCACATTAAGTTCCAGCCAATGTATCCGTTAATTTAACCATCTCTTGCAAAGTCTCCATTTGTGTGTTGTTACGATGGCATTTGTGTGGGTGTATGTGCGTGCCCGGCAGTGTAGGGTTTATTGTTGGCCCCGACTTACATGGCATCTCTGGCTTCTTTGTCCTGTTTCAGCAAAACCAAAAGCCTACATCGGAGGAGATCACCATGATCGCCGACCAGCTAAACATGGAGAAGGAAGTGATCCGGGTCTGGTTCTGCAACCGCCGTCAGAAGGAGAAGCGCATTAACCCCCCCAGCAGCTGCCACTCTGTGGGCCACACCCCCATCAAAACCATCTTCAACCCCAGCAGCCCTCTGGTATGGACACAGGGGCCTCGTATAGGGCTTGTACCGTAGAATGCATCACAGGATTATTTTGTTGTAGATATTTGCCCCACGTTGAGAAGCCTCAAGGGAGTTGTACGGTTGTAAATCAAAACAAACTGAACAAAATTAAACGTATCCTAACCCAGGCTTATCAAAATGTTGTTTTGCAATGTCTCGCGTGAGAACCACTGGGGCAAACACAGCAATGCCCCCCGTAATGTCAAATAATTTCACAATTAATGACTGAACGATGAACCAAACACCATTACCACTAAAAACATTCCTATGCTCCTGTACTTCCAAAATGGAGTTGTCTTTCGGAGCCATCGTGTCTGGGTGCGGGTGTGGCCATCGTTCTGCCTTCAAAAATCTGTTGAATATAATGGCTTCTGCAACACCTGCCTGCGCATCAAACTCAAGGAATGTAGGGGAGACCTGCCTCGATCGCAATGTTGTTTCTGAATGTCCCTCTCCCCCCTCCTGCCTAGGTGGCCAGCACAGCAAGCCTTGTGAGCAGTCCCACTCTTACCACCCCCACCACCCTGACTGTAAACTCAGTGATGCCCCTGTGTAGCACCAGCGTTTTCACAGGTGCGTGTCTTTGTCTGTGTGCGTTTGACTCACACGGCCCTGTAGCGATTATTTGGATCTTTTGTGGATGTGCAGTGTTTTGAATTTTTGAGGAATGCCCTATGAAACTAACGTATTACTATTAGTACTACGATTATAAGTGGCTCTATGGGGAATTCTGCTTGGCGTGTGTGTTGTAAATAACCTGCCATGTCTCTCCCTACCCCTCAAAGGCACCACCATGGGTATGACCAACACGGCCTCGGTCATCTCCACCACGCCCATGGTGACCACCGTGGCCAGCTCGCCGGTGCTCAGCCCGTCAGTGGTGAGCCTTCAGTCGGAGGCGAGCAAGGCCGGCGGCCACGAGCACATGGTCATCACCCCCACGTCCCTCGCCGCCACGTTCAGCGGCGGCGGCCAGGTGATGGTCTCTGCATCCGGGCTGTCGGCCGCGCTGCAGAACGCCGCCCAGTTACCCAACAGCTTCGCCGCCATGGCCGCCGCGGCCGGGCTCAACCCGGGGCTCATGGCGTCCTCCCAGTTTGCGCAGGGGTACGTAACATGCCGCCCCGCACACGCTGGGCGTCCTTAACCTCTCTGCAAGGTGGATTAGTTTAAGATTTGAGGGTTGTAAAGAGAAATGAAGAGGGCACGCTTTTGAAAAAGTCCCTCCCTCCCTGAGTCCCTCCTTCCTCAGCCGTCGAGGTGTGTTGCATTCACGCACCACCGAGAGACGGGAAAGATGGATTCCTCGAACGAATCATGGCACAGATGTCCTGATTAGTCATTATCCTGGAGTGGTCCAAAATGCCTCCATACAGAGGCATGTGCAGGCAGCTGCAACGGATGGGCCTTTCAAATAAATGATACCTCCTGAATTGTATTCAGTCAGTGCACACATGACGACGTATACACTGAAGGTCCGTTAGGGAGAGAGAGAATGATGCCACTTAGTGTAAAGCTAATCCCTCCAACCCCGGTTTTATATCTTTGCCATTCCTTCTTGTATGTTATGCGGTGAAGCAGTAAGTGTGGTGTGACTGAGTTGTTGCTCAGTGTCGTGTGACTGTGATGTTGCTGGGCTGGCTCCAGGTGGGTGCTGACCCTTTCTGTGTGTGCAGGGGGGCGCTGCTCAGTCTAGGTCCCGGCCTCCTACTATCCTTCAGTGCTTTTACAGGATGGACACGTATAGGCATTGCGCTGTCTGTGTCCTGGACGCAAAAAAT
>JAOPUA010000091.1:6836993-6847719 GCA_027122455.1 Trisopterus luscus | reverse complement strand
TACTACAAAAAAGCTGGCCTTTTGCTGGCCCCCCCCCCCCCCCCAACTACCACCAGCCAGCCGAGCTATGCTAGTTTGCGTCACAGTTGCACATCCAGTTAGAGCCTGTTGGAGTGGGCAGGACACTGCTACGCTGAAGATCCACCGCCAACTCAATTGGAGGGGCTGAATCATATACATTTTGACTTCAAGCTGTTTATCCCACATCATCACCTTTACTTGTGCCATTTTGAACATGACGGTTATTTGTTCACCCGTTGATGTTATCCCTACACCCTGAGCGTATCTTCATGCGTCATCATTTACCTGTTAATGATTGGATACCTCAAATGCATCTGCTAGACGACGTCGAGGGTAACACGCCAAATAATAATAATTTCTTCTAACTTCTAACCGTTTTCAGGTGTTTTCCACCTTGTTGACAGTCTAAAGAAGTGCTAGCCTTCTGGTATCATAGGGACCATAATGAGGAGCGTTAATTGAGCGTATTTGCTCTGGAAATGGAACCCGCATATTGTTGAGCTGAGATTAGTTTATTCAGCTGTTCTGCAACCAGGTTAAATGACGAGTGAAAAGACTACTAATCAGTGGAATATGCCTTCATAAACAAGAGGGCTTTGTCATGGTCAATTCTGCAGGAGAATCTAAATAATCTATCTAAATTGTGTTTGATTTGATTGTAGTTTTATTTAGTTTATTTTTTATTTAGTCACAAAAATCCAAAATGAAGTACATTACAAATACATATACAATCAATCAACTGTTGCACATCATGCCAAATACAAAAATACAAAATGAAAAAGGACATACTACAATACACTATTTACAACAGAAGAAAAGGGTTTTTTATTCTCCGGAGGCTATTGCAGCAGACCCTCGTTGGCTATGTGATATCAGAGCTTAACATGACAGGAGTCTGCATCAACAGTGCTGATCCTTATAGATGTGTGTGTGTGTGTGTGTGTGTGTGTGTGTGTGTGTGTGTGTGTGTCTGTGAGGTTAGTGCCATCTCGAGTGCTAGCACTTTTGGATGGGTAGTCATTCTCCCTGCGGTCGAATATCTAGCTGCTTTCTGCAGAGAGAGAGAGCGAGAGAGACAGAGATAGAGGCAGCCAGAGCAAAAGGAGAGAGAGAGAGACTGAGAGAGAGAGAATCTAGGCTTCTGCTAATTGCCACAAATAGAAGAATATTGCCATAAGGATCAAGATACTCAATAAACCCACACAGCACATTGAACATACATGCAGCCAGGGAATATTTAATTAAAAAGATAGGAGATTTTAGAGTTAAAGTTTGGACTATGGACTATGGCTATGACTATGGCAGTCTGTCCTCCCCAACCCTTCCGTTCTACAGCATTTGATATTAATGTATTTTACAACTGATAAAATCTTAACGGCATAAACTCATTCTAGACACTCACAAGTATCAAGATTGATACAAACTAGTCCTTTCTGGTGTCACCTGCTAAACTCTGGATCCCTGGCCGAAATTTCCGAGCTCCTCCTAAATGTTTTTAGTGGTTTTGAGAAACCACCAACATCTGACCTGTTCCCTACAAGTACTAACTACTGACTACTGCTTTCTGAAAGACGGGCCTGGGTTTTAAATGAGCCAAAGTGGACCTGATTGTAGCTGACAGCCTCCCCCTACAAAGGGAAGAATTGTCTCGAAAAAAACATTGTTCAAAGGGTTAGACCTACAGCAAGGGGTTTTGGCATATACCCAGATTCCCCGTCTGGGATTAAAAAAGGGCTATCTTATCTTATTTTATTATAATATTTTATCTTATCTTATCTTCCACAGACGTGGAGACATGTGCTGTGTGTTTGTGATGATGAACAATCCCCACAGCTTATCAGCTGTCCTTGAGATATATAATAACCTAGTAAATGGGTCAGCTTAGCTCAGGAGGGAGAGCTGGTGGGGGGGGTGGGGAGCTAGTAACAGGACGGCTCGATTCCCGGCTCCTCCTAGCTTACTGTTGAGGTATCCCCGACGATCTGGCTGTCGCCCTGCTTGGTTGACTACAGCCGTCGGTGTGTGTAAATGTTTTTATCAACTGTTGTCGCTTTGGATAAATGTTTATGTATGTGACATTTCCCCAACAAGATATGGCAGGTGTGTAGTGGATACATCTCTCTCCCTCTCAAATGTGTGTTTTTTCATTCTATTAGTCTATGAAATAGAATCTATGAAATTGAAATAGATTCTATGAAGTCTTGTGTTGCTGGTGCATCGCATTACCACTGCTGATTCCCTGAGGCGTGATGCTCTGCCCGATGAGTCATGGCTATAATTTATGCCCTGAGATCTGTCTCTTCTTGGAACATTTAATTCAACCAAATCTTTAATAAGCCCCAGACTGAGGCCCTTTCCATAGCTGCAGAGTAAACAGGGATGCAAACAGCTCACTTTTTAAGTGAGACTCACTTTTTTGACGGCCAAATGGGTCACTTGTGTGATTCATGCAGATCCAAAGCGTTTTTTTTTTGGGGGGGGGGTCTAATTTTCACAGTTTGTGTGCATGCACTCCTCATTCCCGTAACTAACCGTTTCTATTGGGGTATAATAATGGGGTACAGTGTGTCTCCAGATTTGGCCTCATTCAGTGAGGGGGAGGACATGGTCACTTGGTGGACCAAGGTCTTCAATTCTCAAAAGTTCCCTGCATTGAGCAAAGTGAAAGCCACCCCTCTATCTTTCATGGCCCATTGGTGGAGGCCTCCTTCAACCTTATGGGGGACATTATTGACCCAAAGAGCAGCAACATGGCTATCCCTACATTTATGCATTCCTAACTGTTAAATACACACTAAAATCAAGCAACATGTCCGCCACTCAAATTTTTAAGAGGGACGATCCCAAATATGGGAAATTGGATAAAAGGCTGTGTCAAAACATTGAGTCTGCTGGGGCAAGGGATGTGGCTAGACGCAAAAAGAACCGGATTTCAGCAACGGAGAGGGCTAAAGAATATGGGTACGAGAAAGCACAAACTGCAGAGGACAGTAAAAGGGCTGCACTCAAAGCCGAAAAGAGGGCAAGAATGAAGCATGCGGCCAAACAAAGGCGTCAGGCACACGAGATCCTGGTGGCAAAAATAATGTAATTCTGTCAAAATGACAATGAAAATTTTGTTTTGTTTGTTGTATTCATCCGTTACTCTAGCTATGGCTAATATGTTTACAATTTAATAAAGAATGAAGCAGAAATCTTTTGCCCTTTTCATCATTGCGCCCCTTCCATGGTCTCACGTGGGATCGGCGAGCGCACCCAACAAGTCGCCGGTATGTACTCACTTTTTTGACCCCTCACCTGTTTGCATCCCTGAAACATAAATCAACACTTTTTCTCAATTAATGTAAATTGATCTTGTTTTGACAAAGGCTTTTTTGGTTTTGGAGAGAGGAAACATTTATTTTTATTTTTATTTTTATTAGACCTTTTAGAGATAAGAGATTGTGGAGATACGTGCATAATTCATGGATCGACACCTGGTCAGGTGTTACCAAAACAGTTAACATCGCCATGGATCTGGCTGCTTCATTAGCTCCATTGTTTTGACACATTTAACCAGAATGCACACTAACAGAGTGTTGAAAGCTCCGCCTGCATTAACACACACATCACTCTCACTAATTGGTAATATGGAAACATTAGGGAATGCGATATTTTGTACTTCAAGAACACATTTGTTTATTTCCTCAAGATGTGGACGTTCATTGATGGGCCCTGGTTTCAGCACCAAGTGTGGCACTGAAGAGCCTCTACACAACGCCTCAAAATCAACCCCCAGGCTACGTCACACGTGGGAGTGTCCACCCAGACATATGATGGGTAGATCCTCTTTGCTACCCACCCAGTGGACTATACCAACTTGCAGGCGGATTTATCCATCATATATCTGGGTGGACACTGATTTTGAAGGCTTGTAGTGGCTAATCAACATCACACACACAGACAAGCACAAGTTTTTATGAATCACCTCATGAGCTTTCGCTCTGTAAAAGGTGCAGCGCAATTTGAAAGTGGTCTGTTGATAAGCTGGATGAGATCAGATGCTGATTGGTTGTGATAGCGTATAGCAGGGCCTTGTGTAACCAGCGTCTACTCGCCTGCGACAACCTGTAGTTGTTCTCTGTTCAAATGAAGGTCAAATGCACCCAACCCAGGTATCTTATCGAAGACCATTCAGATACACATTCATCATAGTTGTTTTGACATTGTATTAATGCTGATTTCATCATAATTGGGTTTGACGAGATGGTGTGGTCCTGGAAAATCCATAGTTTGTCCATTTTATGCAACAAAGTATTATTTGTAAGCCACATTTGGATTGGTTTTCGCCCTTATACTGAGAACTATTAAACAGCTCACTCAGCCATCCCTCTGAAGTTTGAATCAATGAGCAACAGAACCTGGGCAGTGCAAGACAAAAGCAGAATTGATTTGGGACAATGGCACATGGCAACACTGTTCAATACAGAACAGGTTGCCAGATTCTGTCTTCTGAATTCTCTTGAGTTGAAAGACAATGGCGACGATAATTAGAACTTTCTCTTTTGACTGCAGGGGACATAATAAATAATACAGGATCTTTGTTGTGTTGTTTAAATATTATTATTCATATTTCTTATTCAGCACAGTAACTGACTAACCTGAAGGAATAGCTATTTACTTAACGCATTAAAAGGTTATAGTAAAAGGCTGACCTAGTGGTCTATTCACGATTTGTCCATCCATATCTGTAATAATTTATTTGCTCAATATATGAATATATATAAAAAGCTATTTGGATTACGGACTCAACTATTAAAAGTTACCAAGGGAAACCTAGTTTGAGTATCTGTAAAGGACATCATTTACATGAATCCAGCAAGTTTATTATGATTCATGAAAACATCTTTCAAAACCAACAAACATAAATTGACATTTCCATCCTGCTTTAGCTATAGCTCAACTATCAGCATTTATTATAACATACACATGTTACATATACTGTAACATTAGTGGTTGTTTCTATAGAACTGCAGAAACCTTTAATCTGGGGACATTTTCGTTTATTTAACACACGGTTGAAGTCCATGCACTGAACTGTGGCATTATCAGTGTCATTATTTTCCTAGTCCATGGTCCATACGTAATATTTTTCTGCATGGATATCCAACTGTTTTCCATTGATAGAAGTCTCAGCGTCTTCTTTCCAAGCAGATGAAACGTTGCCTTTGCTCCTTTGTCGATGAGCTGATTCCAATAGTTATACTCTGCTCCGGGGTTTCTGATAAAAGTCTGTGACCTTGGAAGGTCAACATGGAGTGGAGAGCTGATGCTTCAAAGTCATCGATGGACAGAGGTGTTGTTTGAATTACTTGCAAAATACTGTTAAAAATAGTCACACACTTCTAGATTAAGCCACGGTGAGGAGTAGAAGAAGCCACAGAAGTCACCGTCTCAAAACAAATCTCTGGAGTACGAGAGTGCCCATCCACATTTCTAACCGACCAAGTCATATGTTTGTTGTTACAGGGGGGTTTGGCTGGGATAACTCAAAGGACGGGCAACAGTTGAAACTCATTCAATTTAGATATGTTAGTTAATGCATTGAATCAGTTAATTCCTGGTACTCATTTAGAAATACAATAATAATAAAAATAATAATAATAATAATTATTATTATTATAATAATAATGAGAAAAAGACAGCTGATAACCATAAAATATTACAGTGAATAGTGAACCATATTTTGAATGTGTCCTGTATGCTGTATTCTTTGAGCTTTAAACATTAAATTACATCATCAAATGTAAACATCCTTACAATCATGTTTAAATTGGTGGTGTTGGACTGCAAAAATATATATATGAATATAAACACGGCAGGTTTTGCTCTTTTCAGACGCATACCATTCCATCGTTAGAACGGTATACGCCTGGAACCGGATACGTTCAGAGCGGAAATCCAAAACCCATTAAGCAAAAAAAAAACTTGTCCTTCCTACTGAGGTCTGAGCAGTAGGTAACAACATGGCATCACGTGGGACTAGGAGATGCAACGGTACAACTTTGGTCTTGGAAATGAAAAATTAAAACAAACAAGATCGACAGCCTGGGTGGCGGAAAGTATCAGCCCTAGGTCATTAAACAGGGCGTGGCTGTTCTTCTCTCTCTTGCACTTTCTACTCAAATCCTCCTCCTGTTCCATCGCCTTCATTCAATTTCCACTACCTCCTTACACCCTTCTTTCATGGTCCACCTAGACCATCCCTTCACTGCGTTTACTCCTCCACACCACCAGGGCGGTAATGAGCAAGGTGACCATCACTGGGACCATGATGAAGGGTCCCAGGATGCGGTTGGGAGGGTCCTTGAGCGTGCGTCCCGACAGCGAGCAGTCGTGGAAGTAGTGTCTATGGACCCTGATGAAGAAGTCGTCCACCAGCCGGTTGGGCCAGACGCAGTCCATTTTCAGTGCCACCAAGAAGGTGCAGTTGGTCAACTCACTGTAAGCCCTGGAGGAGATGGGATGAGATACGATAATAAAGCTTTAATCCCTGAAGGTTTGTTACAGAGTTACAGCAGCAAAAAAGGATAAATAGACAAAAGGAGATACATGTAGGAATAAGATAGTCATGCTTGTTTTTCTTTGTGTGATTGTTGTGCAACTTTGAGAGCAAAAATGACTTTGTAGATGTTATCAACTCTACAGCGTAGCCCTTAATTAAGCAAACTATAACAACAGCATTTGGCATTGTTTGTGTCAGATAGGAACAAGGACCAGGTATTCAAACTTTACAATGAATACAATGAACTTTTTAGATCGATCTGCATTTGGATTTCAAGTTCCAGCTGAATACCAAAGAATATTCCCAGTACAGTGAGATCCACCTCGCTCATCTGATCACAATGTGAGCTAAACCAATTTTGGTCTATCCACACTGACAATATAATATAAAAATACAATATTATAACTTCCAAAGCCATAAACAAAGGCAAAACATTTTAAAATCAATTGTAACAGTTTGAAAGATAGAGATCAGATAACGGAGAGAGGATTTAGGTTTATTTGGACATTTGGACCAGATTCAGGAAGTTTCTGTACAAGTATTTGTTTAAGAAGAATGTGTAAATATGTTCAAGTAAAATCTGGCATAGGATCATTTATTAGGAGGTTATCCTTATTGGCAACGAGTTTAGGAAGGTCAACCACTCTTTAATCAATCATCACAAACGGCCAAACATGTGTGTGTGTGTGCGTGCGTGCCTGCCTGCCTGTGTTTATGATTGTGTGTCACTGAATATAAACAGGGCCATATGATCTCAAGCGAATGGAGTTACCGTGGTAATCACTGATTGCAATGAGTCACGCGAGAAGCATGGATTAAATCTCTGTAGAAACGCTACACAACAGATGCACAATACACACCCACATACACACAATTGTGTAGACAAAAGGGTCTATTAACCCTGAGTGTTGTGCTCAGCTCGTATGATTGCCGTCATTAATAACCAAAAATTGTCTCGATTAATTTTCCTTGTGGGGTGTATATTAATAACATAATATGCAGTAGGACTTATGTACAGGTAACCAATCCAAGTCCCTTAATGGCATGAGGTCTGGGGTGTTGCTGTTAGTAGTAGGGGCTTTGATCAAAAAGTAAAGAAAAAGTACTGTTTTTAGTATTGAAAATAATATTTTCACATAAGAAGACAAGGCGTTAGGTGATATGTCCCATAGAGTATGTTTAAATGGTTTATCATGTGTCACACTTTCATTGTATACAAATTGAGTTATCAATCTTCGTTTCGTCGTTTCCTGCGTAGTCTGTATGATATGTTTCTGATACAACTTCTGTGGTATAGAAAATATGTCTAGGGCAGATAAAGTGTGTGTGTGTGCGTGCGTGAGCTTCTGTGTGTACGTGGGTGGGTCTGAGTTTGAGGTGTTTGTGTTTAACTGTGTGTGGGTGCATGGCAATACATGCACACACACACACACGGGAGATAACATCAAAAAATCAAAGACGTTCAGTAGCAGAAAGTGTGTCTGATTGTTTGATTATGTGTGTGTGTGTGTGTGTGTGTGTGTGTGTGTGTGTGTGTGCCTGTGCCTGTGTCTGTGTGTGGGAGGCAAGGAAAACATTGTGTGTAAAACACGTTTGGCCAGCAGAAGTGAGCCGTGTTTAACCCCAGACCTTGATGCCTGAGCCTTCCCTCTCTCTCTCTCTCTCTCTCTCTCTCTCTCTCTCTCTCTCTCCCTTAGCCCCTCTCTTGGCGAGCCAACACCGCGTTCCCCCCGACCTCACCAGCCGCTGCCGCTGACAGCCGCTCCACACATCAGCCTGGATCTCTTGATCCACTGAGAGTGCAGAGCTCGCTAGGGCTCCATGCACACACACAAACACACACACAGGCTCACTCGCACACACACACACACACACACACACACACACACACACACACACACACACACGCACAAATAGACACACACACAAAATAGACCAAAACAAAGACATATCCTCGCCACAAATCCAGCAGACTGTGAAATAACTTCCGGATGAGGTAAAAGAGAGAGTGGTGGAAGGATTGACGTCAGGGCGCAGAGGAAGACGAGGTGGAAGAAAGAGAAGGGATGGGAGAGAGAGAGTGAGAGAGAGAGATGTCCACCAGGTGTTGAAGTTCACATTTAATTAAACCGAAAGGCTAACATGCTTCACACGCTCCCGCCTCGCCAGCTTCACAGGGACACCCGGCCACCACCGGAGCCAACCGCAGGGGTTGAAAGCGATTTGCTCGACTTACTGTAAGAAGGCTCCATGTGATGGAGTGATAAATAAGTAAACAGAGCGTCGCGACGCCAGAGACGGCCGCTCTGATGAAGCGGGAAATAAGACTGGCTGCTGGTTTGTTCTGGGGACTGATAATGAGCCAGTCTTGCACTCCCGGGCTGCTCGTATATATCGGTGGACACGTATAAGTGAATGCAGTCTGATTGTATTCATATTCATCTTGCAAACAGTCTGGATTCAGCGTGAATACATTTTGAATTCAGTCTCTATCCTGTTTGAATTAGGTGTGGATACAGTCTGAATAATAATCAGAATACTGTCTGACTTCGGTCTGAATCCAGTTTGATCCAGTTTGAATCCAGTCAGAAACCAGTCAGAATCCAGTCAGAATTTGAACACAGTCTAAATCCTATTTGAATTCAGTATGAGTACAGTCTGGACATAGGCTTAATCCTGTCTCAATAATGTCTGAACCCTTTTTGGATACAGTCTGAACTGACATGGGGTTCAAAACCCACAGCCTCTTGGCTGGGCGTCAAACACCCTCATCACTAAACCTTCCTGCCCACAACCGACAGCTTCTTATCTGCCCTGTTCCGTCAGAGGTGAGCAGAGCTTCTAGTAGAGGTGCACCGTGAATAGTGTTTACTTGTAACCCTGTAGCCATCTGATCAGTCGGTTCTCTGACTGATCTGGGATCGCTTACCTCCCTGGTTTAAAACCCAAGAAAGGACTTTTGCACTCACTACACACACAGACCCACACACACCCACACCCACACACACACACTCACACACACACACACACATTTTACAGTAGCATTTAAATGTCATCATATCATAATTGTCATCTTACTTGTAAGCTATGATCTAGTATTACAGGTTGAATAACGAAGTTTCAATTTCTAAATCTATCAAGGAACCTCAACACGTGACACTTGGCCACTCAATGCTCTCTCACAAAGTAATATTGTCATTATTGTCAGTAATATGAGTTAATTGGACCAATGTAGTACTCTCTCTGAAAATGGTACTCTGTCTGAATGGTACATGACTCAATCACCAACTTTGACTTTTGACTTTGAGAAAGTCCTACTGAGGTGGTGACGACCAGAAGTTTTGACTTAGCAGCCCAACCGGACTCTCTGAAATAGCTGCTGGTTGTAAAGGGCTGGCAGTTGAATTAATTTCTGCAGGGGAGATGAAATTGGTGTTATCAGATCAAAAAGAGATTGCACCACGGCTGAGAATGGATTTGTGCTTCATGAATGTACCTCTGACGGGTACATCTGCAGGAGGTTGACCTTGCCACGCACCCCCCAGTGTGGCTTTGCTGGGCCCCTCCGACGCACAGAAGACAGGTCGATTTTGCAAACGCCCGTTAATTATCGTGTGGGAAAATACGTTGGAGGCAGAGAAGCGGTGTTCCATGCTTACATGTCAGAGACTCCCCCCCCCGCCCAGGGATTGTGATGATGGCTGGTTCATCCTGTGTGCCTTGATTATTCAAATGCACCACAGGTGTGCAGCCTCACCCAGCCCCAGAGTCTAATCAGGGTGAAAAGACCGACCATAAATGCTCCATTTGTTGTTAATAATAAAATAATAAATTAGGTTAATTAATCAATTGATTATTAATGATAATAATTAATAACAGTTAAACACAGCTGAATTCAATAAAAGCTGTCATTAAGAAGCGATGTTTAAAAGGAAATTATTCATGATTATAAGATCATGAATATAAAATAATAATTATTATTATTACACGGCTCTTCTCAATGCTGTGGAACATGAACGAACATGAGTTATTTTTCAATAATGTATATAATAACGTCTTTTTGTATCACTCAAGTAGTCTGGGGCCGGTATTTCAAAATGATCCGACAGGATTAATCCACCTGGATTGGATGAAATCCTGATCAGATCCTAAAAACGGGTA
>JAOPUA010000091.1:6778489-6800478 GCA_027122455.1 Trisopterus luscus | reverse complement strand
ACACACACACACACACACACACACACACACACACACACACACACACACATAAGTACACACACTCACACACACATAGACACACACACACACACACACACACACACACACACACACAGATCTACTCAACACATCTCAGTGGCATTCAGCTGTAGCTACAGTAGAATAAAAGAGCTCTCTCCTTTCCAGTGATAGAGTGAGGCTTCTGGCACGCAGTCAGTGGAACAACCTGTTCTCCCCCTGAACAGGACAGTTAGGGAGGAGGGGGTGGAGGTGGAGGCGGAGGAGAGAGGAGGTGGTGATGCCAGGTCCATGAAACAGGACTATTGTCTGGAGTCTTGGATATGTGTTGTGTGTTGCGTTCCATTGGCCCGGGGAAGAATGAACATCTCTTTGAGCCGGTGTCTTATTTCATAGCAACTGTCAGAAGAAGTGAGAGTGATTCGCAATGAGAATGAGAGAGAGAGAGGGTGGGGAAAGAGAGAGGAAGAGATTAATGGGAGAGAGGGAGAGTGATAGTTCTGCATTTTATTGTGCAGTGTTATGTTTTTACATGTGCATTTGAGCAAGCTAAACTCCCTCAATATCAAAATACTGGCTTACATAAAGAGGTATGTTTGTGTGTTTCCTCCGTTGTCTCCGTTATCAGAGGCAGCGGTTCATCTCTGCCCAGCCTGAGCGAGTGGACTAAACCAGCGGTGGGTCAGAGAGAGTCTGGCACCCGCTCCACTAGGAGCAGGAGCCCCAGTCTGCCGGGAACCCCAAAACAAGAGACCTTGGATGGGCTTAGGTAGGACATTTTTTCTTCCCTAGCCGACACTTTTATCCAACGGCGACTAACTAACAAACTAACTGATTTATTCTTAGAGACGTGTCATAAAGGAGAAGGTTTGGGTTTAGTCATCTTCATTCATTGTTTTTATTAACGTTATGAGCTTTACATAACATGTGTTTTGGGGGACATCACTCCTCATCCACTACCAAGTGTGTAGCGCTGCTCCACGATATCATCTACTGTGGCTCAAGGCTGCCGTCACAGCTAGACCCCAGACAATGGGTTTCGAACCCATAACCTTCAGGCTGGAACACCCTGACCACTAGAATATCCTGCAACTTAAGTGTTTACAATTATATATGTGTGCTCCAAGCAGCTGCAGGAGACAGAGCCAGGTCTCTGGGTCCCCCAGGCCGGTCCTGGGGCCCCAGCAGCAGACCAGCTGCCTGCTGAGCCAGTCGGCCCCCAGCGTCATGGTCCCCCTGCTGGACTCCAACACGCTGCTCCTAGCCAGAGCACACATCCACACACGTGAGTAACCTAGGGACTTTCATCTTGGCCCGTGAAAGAAATGGGTTCTTTTGTGATTATTACCTATTATTAGTCAAACCTTGATCATTCATACTGTCAACGGTGATGTTTTCTACTTATACTGACTCGCTGTTCTAATACTGTGTGTGAACTTAAAATGTGCCTTTTGTAGGACTTGGCTCTCACGAGAACGACAGAAACGGGAATGGAAGAAATGTAAGAAAGCAACCGATTGAAATAAATCCCTCCCTGTACACCTTCTAGTTCACTGAAGTATCTGAAAGGCTAGCTGCTATTAACGTCTCACTTCTTTGTCATTCCACCCCCCCCCCAGAGCTCCATGCCTGCCCCTCCCCCTCACATCCTCCCTCAGCTCCTAGCCCCCTTGGACAATCGCACCAAAGGGCCTATGGAGGTCACCCAGCTCCACCAACCCACGCCGCTGAAGCCCATCAGGGGCATGCCCAGCAGGAGCCTCAGGACTCTGCTGAGGAGAGAGCGGCTGTCTCGGGGCTCCGGCCCGCACATGGGTCACCCCACCACTAGGGGGGGCAGTGAGGAGAGTTCCAGCAGCAACCAGAGTTCCATCGATCTGGATGATGAGGTAGAAGAAGTCGAGAGGGCGTTGACCTCAACGTACTTCCTCAAGGCTGAAGCCGACGAGAGGGGCACCAGGGCGAAAGCGTCAGGGCAACGTTTGCGTGTTGTCAGACACGTGGCAATGGTTCACAGCCTTTCCAATGTGCTCGATCAAGACCCAATCGTTGAGACAAGAGACTCTATTGACATTGGGAAACCACTGATGTCGGACAGCATAAGGGTTGGTGTTAATACTGAACCAGATGTATTTGAGAATGAGCTTGTACAATTGGACTCTGACACGGAAGACTGGATGATTAACCCATGTGCGGACAATGAGATGCATCATCAGAAGAGATCCTATCCCAATGAGGAATATACAAGCCCAGCATGCATTAAAGAGACTGCAAAATACATAAACTGCGACCCAGATGACCGGTGCTCAGAAAGGCAATGTAGGCTTGGAGACGGACGTGAAGTTGTGGTTCCATCACTTGGGAAGAACCCTCATCGATCGATGAACGGTTCCCCAGGAGACGGTGAAGAAGTGAAGCCTTGTACGGAAATGACCAGTGCCACCATTGCTGTAATCGCGAGGAGTCAATATCCAACGACAACCGTCAACCTCACTCTGTCACAAAAAAACTGCCAGAGAGACTTCAAGAAGTCCCCTGTCAAACTTGCAAAGACTATAGAGAGACGAACAAATGGGAAAATAAGAAACAGACCGATAAATTCCCAATTCCCTCAAGCGTTTAACATACTCAATGGGAGCAAGTCCAAGCTGGATCCCAAGACGAACTCCGTTTCTGCAACACAAGTGAAAACTAGGGTCAGAAAAACCCCCAACTTGGTTGTAAAGGGAGAGGCAACGGTCAGCAGTGTCAAATCCAAACCAAACTCAGTCAAAGTGGTTCAGCGGAACGCTGACACGCCGGTGGCCAGGGAGTCGATCACAGTGGGCCATCGGATCTATAGCAAAGGTCTAAACTCTGACAGGTCAAATGACAAAGGACCTCAGGTGACACCTGCGGCCAGGGAGCTGAGTAGTGCCCGAGAGCCCAAGAGGACCCCAGTGGTGGTGACCACCCCGAGGTCCAAGTCTGCGGTGGACTTCATCACCTACAAGGACATGTTCCAGACCATAAACAGAGGGGATGACGGGCCGGCCATCTATGAGATGTTCGCCGGCCCGATGTACGACAAGCTGAGAATCTCCAGTTCTTGTGACAACCCCAAGGCGGGAACGGTGTCCACGCCACCTAGAAACTCCCACCACACCTTCAGAGTGAAAAAGCAGCCCTTGAAGAAACTAGTGGAGCACAAAAAGTTGCGGAGAAGCCCGGCGGAGAAGATGGTGGTTTCGTCCACTGGCAAGAGGAAAACGGCGTCGGCATCGCCGTCGAAGGTTGAACATGGTCTGACTGCTGGTCAGGCAAAGGACACACACAAAATGGAGGATGTTCCTAAGCTGGATTTGCAAACAGATTCTTTTCTGAGTGAGGAAAGTGAGGAAGAGGAGGAGAGGTATCTTGAGCCATCTTCGGACCGAGGAGGGGATCAAATGATGTCCGTTATTCAGGAGGTGCAATCTGGATATGGATCTGAAACACTCAAACCAGACGAACTGTCGACAGCTCGACGGATGCAGCGGGAACGATCGTCCCACCGCCATGATATCAAAGACCTTCAGGACGGCCATGACCTGAATTTACACAATCTCAGGACTTCATCAGACCACAGCGGTAGCAGCAGAGACGGAGGAGAGACATACACTCAGGTTCCTGAGCCTGTGCGATCTCAAAGCCCATTGCAGACCAAGATCAGGACCTCTCACAGGAGCAATGGCACCATCTCGCCCGTGTACAGAGACATCCTGCATGAAGTGGGGGAGGGGCCGATGACGGATGAGCTTCTGAAGTGTCTAGCGGAGGAGCTGATCTCATTGGACGAGACAGACACTTCCATCGGTCCATCTCCTACGAACTTTCAACCGTTGGGCAGCAGAGGAAAAGAGGAGAGTCCAGGAATGCCAAGTCAGAAAATGCCAGAGGTAAATTAAAGTATTTTGAATAGAAGGGTATATATCTGTGTTCATCATTCATATCATACATCTCATTCATAACACGCGATCAGGTAGTGTTAAGTGGTGTTCGAATCTCAGAAATGTGTTGGGCTCAAAGTCCAATGTTTATAGGCATCGTTGAGAAAGATGCCCAACACCGTACCTGATCCTTAATGAGATGCAGCATGATGTATTAAAGTTTTTTTGGATAAATGCGACTGCTTAACAACCTTCTATTTAAATAGTTAAACAGTTAAATAGTTAAAACAGACCAGATCCATGGTAACGTAAGGTGGCATCATGTGATTTGCCGCAGATATCTTCAACTATGGACTCAGTGGTGAAGGACACCATCACCTGGACCAAAGGAGAGGTTCTGGGACGGGGAGCCTACGGCACGGTCAGTACCCCGGGACCCTCCTTACAGAAATATTAACGGAGAACCAACTCCTCACACTCTGATATCTTCAGATTAAAGAGAAACCGAATTGAAGTGGCAGACCCAATGCGTATAATGCACTACCTTGTTGTATTAAAAAATAGCTGAGCATGACAGTATCGCTTTAACCAGCTGGCTCAAACTTCCTTCTGCAATTCAGTTAGTTAACCAGGAAATGAATGTCATCCCTCCTCGCCCAGGTCTTCTGCGGCCTGACTAACCAGGGTACACTGATAGCGGTGAAGCAGGTGAGCCTGGACACATCAGAGCCCGCGGCGGCGGACAGAGAGTACGGCCGTCTGCAGGAAGAGGTGGAGCTGCTGAAGCACCTCACCCACACCAACATCGTAGGGTTCCTGGGGACCTCACTACAACAGCACATGGTCTCTATCTTCATGGAGTACGTCCCTGGGGGCTCCATCGCCAGCGTCCTGCACAGGTGAGAGTGACACAGGCAACGTAACCGTTACGTTAAAGCTGCAATCAGCAAGTTTCCAACCTCGTTTTGGTTTAATTGAGTCTTGATTTCATGGCTTCATGTATTTTGGATGTAAAGCTATGGCCAGTATTCAAATAAATACATGATAACCAACAGACTCAATCAAAACCCAATTTAATCAAAACAGTGTGGCAAGTAAAAAGTTTACTGGTGTGATGTTGATTAGCCATTAATATAGCCATTATCACACAATCCAGCCTCTTGTAACATCTTACACTTGGGAGTGTCCACCTAGCTGATATTAATGATCTAGTCAACATCACACCTGGTGGTAGAAAGTTACTTTAAGTTACACAGGTGACAAGTTCAATAACAAATCGTAGTCTGCTTTGATTCACTCATTCACTCAACCCTCCAATTGATCAAGTGTGTTATTTTAATAACCCCATCGTTCCCTCCACCAATCCCTCCACCTTTACAGGTTCGGCCCCTTACCCGAGCACGTCCTGTCGCTCTACAGCCATCAGATCCTGGAGGGCGTGGCCTACCTCCACCTGAACCGCGTGATCCACCGCGACCTGAAGGGGAACAACATCATGCTCATGCCCACTGGCGTGGTCAAGCTCATAGACTTCGGCTGCGCCCGGCGCCTCAGCCGCCTCAACACCACCGCTAGCCACAGCGGCGACCTGATCAAGTCTGTCCACGGCACCCCCTACTGGATGGCCCCGGAGGTGCGTGGGGAACTATAGCCATTACTGCAATAATAAAAGTAACGACTTAAAGCATGAAATCAAATTAAAAGCATACAACTAAAGCTTGCAATCAAAACGCAATAAAAAATAATTCTCAAAGTGCCCCAAAAAAAAAGTGCAGAGTAGCTGTAGTATGTTAGTAAAGTTAGTAGAATGTATTTCGTTTTTATATGTGTTTGTCTGAGAAGAAATTGGCTAATTAAAGGCTGAGTAGAACAATAAAAAAACGCATTAAAAATTAAGAATAGATAACATAAAATACAAATGTTTCAAAATGTACAAAAAATTACACAAATATGGCAAAATACACTATACTCCATAGAGTTGTTGAAGTTGATGCATGTTCTAAGTGAAAATGTTCTTTGTTTTTTCTACAAATTAAGGTCATTACCGAGTCCGGCTACGGCAGGAAGTCGGACATCTGGAGTGTGGGGTGCACGGTGTTTGAGATGGCCACCGGTAAGCCACCGCTGGCCCACATGGACAAGTTGGCTGCCCTGTTCTACATCGGAGCCCAGAGAGGGTCCATGCCCTCGCTGCCCGACGGCTTCTCACGCCACGCCAGCAACTTTGTTGACATCTGCCTCACCAGGTGAGGGTGACCTCTGATCTCCATCCGCTGCTGTGGAGCTTTCTGATCATTTGGCAATATGGTAAAAAATATATATACATATATATTATAAAAAATCTTGAATGCTTAATTTTCAAGTCATCATCATTCTAATTGTATGCTTATTTTTTATTGGTAAGTTAAGTTAACTCTTGTTCAGTAGTTATGGCTTATTCACTACCAAAAGACCATTGGTTCAAGCCCGCATTGAGCTTGGATGTTTTATCCTAATGTGGGTAAAGACAATTTGAATGAGCTTTTAAATTCAAACCTGATATCAGCATTTGTGGAAATGCTAAATAGCAGATGCTTGTATGTAATTTAGGAGCAGGTCCGCGTTTGGCATCAACCTTTTCATGGGGAGTCAACCTCCCTAACGGTTAGGGTATTTGGCCCTTTTTGACCCAATGGTACCCTGTTCGATAGTGGTACCACTACACTATCCTGACTATTTAATCATGTTCCACATGCGAGTACTTTTCCATCACTCTGGAAACGCTTCCTCCAGACTACAACCCTGTCTCTCCTGATCCTAGTGACCAGAAACGGAGACCCTCGGCGGAGCAGCTGCTGAAACACCCGTTCATCCCCAACAGGACCAGAGAGAACTCTCCGGAAACTCAGAGGAGGCCCTGCTGTGCCGCCCATCCAGAGGGATTCTGTCACCGATGAGACGGACCACTGTGACAGAAGATGTGCTATGGGAAGGGGGACCCCTACGAAGACAGTGAAGTTATCGATACACACCATTGATGGATGTTGTGTAACCGTTTAGACACATCGTTCCGACGGAAGTTGTATAACGGTAGATATAACGTTATGACGGAGGTTGTGTTATCGGTAGACGGATCGTTACGACGGAAGTTGTGTTTCGGTAGACGGATTGTTACGATGGAAGTTGTGTTATCGGTAGACAGATCAGTACAACAGAAGTTGTGTTATCGGAAGGAGAGAGACGATGATGAAGGAAGTTATGCTATTGATGGAATAAACTGGTAAGATATGAGGCTTTATATAAGGTATGAGGCCCTATATGACCACCAGGTCCACCAAGATGTATGGTGGATAAATCCACCTACCAGCCTACTCAGTGGAGTGTTTTATCAATTATTTTTCTGTCAGGATAAACTGTGAAATTCACATGAAAGCGAGTCAGATGTAGAGCACTTTGTATGTTATTCATGGTTAACAATGGGAAGATCCACCCTGCTTTGAATGTGGACTAATTCCCCTCTGCGTTATCTGTGCCAACTATTTAAAACCACTTGAGATTGTGTAAAATCTAAAAACATAAATTAAAGTGTACATTTTGTACACCTCAAATCCCTGGATGACCCTTTTTTTTTAGAGCAACTAAGTGCAGCCATAACTTATATCGTTAACCAAAAAACTTAACACAAGCTACCATGTCTTATGGCTGACATGCACTCTTGTAGCGAGACCTTTAAATAGGAGAGCAGCAGCACAATGAAGACACACAATGAATATCTTGTGTTTTAATGCATCTTTAAAAAGGTACCTTTGACGTGTGATTGTATTTCTCAATTAAAGACAGTGGAAGGCGGATAATGAAGGTCGAAAAAGGTCTACTGCACTTTGTTTGCTTTATCAAAAAGCATTTTATTTTTCCGTGGCCAAAAGTAAAGTCGTTTGCCCCTGGGAACAACCAAAAGAGTTGAACCTCTCGCTCAATCAGGCCACCAGCAAAACAAATCTACAAATGCAAAACAACTTGGAAAACAATATATTCTGGGATATTACTTGTAATAAATGAAATAATTATGACCAGAAATTATCTCTTTTTACAGTGCAGATGGGTGAATGGTAAGATTTTGTCTCATTAGGGTTTGCATACGGTCACTGTATAATAACACTGATACACAGATCACATTGACCTGGTTCACACTGTTTAGGTTTCACTAATCTAACCACTAATGTACAGGCAAAGAGCTCAATTGATGTGAGCATTTTTTTTTCTTTTTAAATGCACTTGAAAGCAAGAGGGAAATGTAAACTTGTATAGCACTATTAATCAAAATATTTTAATCATTATTCTGAGGCAGGGCCTTTGGCATTCAGCTTAAGGTTTTCTTGGAGATTAAAAAAGAAAATATAAATTGCATCGCATCGAAGTGTCAAGATAAGTGTTGGATGTGCCCATGTGGCCCGAGGGTTTCCCTGGGGATTTGGCGCCCCCTTCAGGCCGTGAAATAAACTACAGGCTCTGGGAAGCACACATACACAACAGCGGAATGCTGCAATCGCCTGACAAACGCCTGATTCCAACAGTATGATTTTTTTAAAGGTATATAGACATCTTGTTATACTTACAAGCAGCTCCAAACCTGAGTAGTCATTTTGTAGATATATCTATCTATCTTATACACATTTGTCTTTAAACATACAACAACGTATGTACACTTATCTCCACCGTCGCTGTAAACACGAGTCAGTTCTGCTTTGAAATCCCTTTGGAGGTTGAAACATGCAGAGCATACGTACAGTATCTAAGTAGAAAATATGATAAGTGAGGAGGAAAGAACTGAATGAAGTTGAGCGAAGGCAACACTAAAAAAAAGAACAATTTCCACAAACTAAAAAATATATAAAATAAATGGGAAAAGCGGAAAACCAAACTGAACTTTTCCCAGAACCTTTACGTTCTCGACGTTCCTCACAGTTGCAGTCGTGCTGATCAACTAAATTATACATTTCAAACAAGATTTGAAGAAGTGAAGAATGGAGAAATGTCACTCTGTGTCTTTCCAGTATTAACACTTTCACCTTTACCCCACATATTTAGTGAAACCAGTCCCCGGTTTGTGGAAAATGAACACTCACACTCCAACGCACCCACATCCATTCAGGCTATGGGGAACAAAGCAGCAATTTCACATACTTGGAGTAGTGGACAGGATTTACCATCCCTGCCCAGAGATCAGAAGACCTGGAAGCATCATTTCATTGTATATCTTTTGTTGATTTTTTGCATCTTCTTTTGAAAAAACAGAAGTCCAACCATCGCTTGCACAATAAAGGATTCATCTTTCTCCCCCCACTTATTTTCTGCCTTGAAGCAAAAGGTTTGCCATCATCTCATTGTAGCTTTTTATTCATGTTTCTCCTTCCTGTGAGGGGGGGGGGAACCTATTCTGAAAAAGGTGTCGCAAGTCTGGGGTGCCTTGCATGGTCCTGTGGCTGGCGGCCTGGTCGTTGAGGGTTACGGTTGCCGGGGGTTACGGTCTCCGAGCTCCAGGCTCAGTGTCTCTGCTCTCCCGCCTCGTGTGTCGGCTCGCTAGCGGCCGGCAGCTGCTGGGACGCCCACAGCCCACCTGGGTGACACAGCAAGGGGGGGGGGGAAGAGGAGGAGACACAGAGAGGAGGTTAGCCTGACTGCATGGGAGGAGGGCAACAAGAAGCAGCAAGAGACTGGGGAGAAGAGGAGGAAGAAGTACCTGCAGTGCTGGCACCTCCTTTGGAGCTTTTGCTGGCTTTGGAGGAGCCGGATGAGGAGGAGTGTTGGTTGTGGCCTGCCTCCTGGTGCGTCCTCTTGCGGGATGACGACGACGACGACAACGACAGCATGGCGGCGGTCTCCGTGGCGACCGCTCCGGCGGGCCCGCTCCCGTTGCCGCTGTGTGCGTGGCCGGCGTGCTTCTGATGGTGGCGATGGAGGCCGTGTTCGCTGCCGCGGTGCGCGTGCTTCTCCTTGCTCACCAGCGGACTGGAATGTTTACTTCTGCTGTTGCTGTTGGCGACGGCCGCCGCCGCCGCTGCCGCGGCGCTCTCGTCCGACGAGCTATGGCGCTCCGCCGCCGACACCTTGATCTTCATTTTAAGCTCCTCCCGGTTGCCTTGGGCACCGCCTAGACCGGACGCGGGGGTCGGCAGGGGCAGGCGGAGCTTCAGCGACCCGTGCGTGCCGCCGCCGCCGCCGCCCCCGCCCTTGTCCCGCTTCTCACCGTGGTGGCGCCGCTCGTGCCCCGACGCCGAATGGTGCTTCCCTTTCACCGGTGCGTCGGGGCCCTGCGGGTGTTTCCTGTGCTCCGGTTGGCTGGCGGAAGAGTGGGAGGCGTCTTCCGCCGCACCCCGCTGCTTCTCCCGGTATTTGTCCAGGGACAGCCTCTGGCCCTGGGGCGTGAGCAGCGGGGAGATGGCCAGCGGGGGCGGGGGGAAGGCAGCAGAGAGGCTGGGGGGCGGGCCCGTTGGCGGCGGGTGCTTGGTCCCTCCTTTGTGTTCGTGTTTGACCAGGGTGAGGCCCGGCCCCTTATCGGTCCTGTACGGCGGGTGCGGTAATAAGGAGGCAGTGGAAGAGGAGGAGGAGGAGGTGGTGGTGGTGGTGGCCGAGGCGGGCAGGGACAGCGCCGGCTCCATGGGCTCCTGCTTCAGAGGGGTGCCGGTGTAGCTTGGCTGGGGCCAGTCCCCGGCGCCGTAGGAGCCCGCCAGGCCGTCCGCCGAGAGGGGCGTGTTGGTCATGGACAGGGGGAAGGAGGTGCTGGGTTTAGGGAAGCAAGGGTTGGAGGAGGAGGAGGAGGCGCTCATGGAGGAGTCCAGCAGGGAGGACTCTCCCAGCGAGGGTCCGGAGAAGGAGCCGTCGGCTGAGCCATCCCCCTTGGGCTTCTTGGCAGCTTGCGTCGCCTGGAATGAAGGAAAAGAGTTGAAGCCGTGGTATGATTACCACTATATACCGCGGCTATGACGTTTGATTCAGCATCACTCGACGTCAGAGAAAAGAAAAGATTTCAGGTTAACTTCGACCTCAGGGTGGCCCAACTATGGTCTGAGCGGTCTTGACACGAGTGATTATGGCCGTATGGCAGAGAAGTGGCCACAAGTGCTCAACCGCTATTCGCAACCGAAACTTGGGGACCAGAGAAAGTGGTGGAAAGCACCTCACAAAAAAAAAAAAAAAAAGTTTTCAGAGTCATCCTACTGACACTGGACAGTTTACAGGGGTTGCACAATAAATGCAAATTTTTAAATAACAAAGATCAATTACAAATTAATTTAAGTAAATAGGCAAATAATGAAGTCAATAACACTAGCCTGTGATGAAAACTAAAATGTACGCTGCTAGTGTGTACGTTGCATAGCAACCGCCTCTCACTATGCGCAGGACCCCAGGAGGACATTGTTTATTTTGAGAACTTATATTTATTAATACAAATGATGCGGTGATGAGGTGGAGGCTCCTGAGGACCCATCGGCCCCTGCTTCAGTTTGGGCATATACCATAGTCTGTCGGGAGCTACTGCTTCGTGATATCAACACTAAAGCGCTGACCCTTACCCTCCAGTTCCTGATTCTTTTTAACCGGCTTGGCGTCTTCTCCAGGATCTGCAGAAACTCGTGGGTCAGCTCTGTGAACACATGAACACAGGAAAGCCGATGAAACACCACATTTCTCCAGTAGGCAAGGTGGCTTAGTGGAATTTGTCAAAAGGCCTACAGAAAATCAGGAGTTGTGTGATTTCTGGAGCAGTGCGCTGCACCTTGTTACTGTTTCAACTCCATCCTCGACTCCCTGCCCCTAACTCTACAACGTTGTTCACGTTCATTTTTTTAAGTTACATTTTGTTTTAGTTCAGGGCATATTCAGAGCACTGCCACGAATGCGAGGCACTCGCTTGGTTACCTTTGACAACCCAGCTGAGAACCCTAGACGCGCCGGTGTCACTGAAATAACTGACCCCAGCCGCCATTTTGACCTCTGACCATTTTTTGTTACAGTGAAACCAAGACGCCAATAGATGGTCCATTGTTCTGAAAAACTGTGCAGAGTCTGTGATCATGACAGCTTTTGACAGGTGTTTAAAAACTAGGCCAAAATTGTAATCTACCATTATTGTTCATATGCTTGTAAAGTATATTTAAACTACACTTCTAAGTTTTGGTTTTAATGTTGCCAATTTGAAATAGGTCATCCGGGTTTGGTTTCAGGTTCCAAGGGTTGGCATGAGGGTTAAGGTTTTGTATTTGGGTTAGGTTTTAGATTTAGGTTTGCGGTAGTAGAGTCTGGTATTAGGGTTTAGGTTTCCCATCTGGGCTTCTTTTTAGGGTTTGGTTCTCCTTCCTAGAGTAGCGTTGGAAAGCGGTGTCATCGATTGGGGCCTATAGCAGTCTCTGAGGGGGACAGGGGGACAGCAGCAGCCTCACCGTCCAGCAGCTCCAGCGTGACCGTCGTGTCCACGTACTCCCACCAGTGCTTCCTGTCCGTGGACACGGGAATCTCCCAGTTGGACCACTTGCACGCCAGGTGGATGCACACACATGCAATCACTGTGGGCTTGTACTGAAGGCAGAATGTGGTGAGGTGGAGGCTGCGTGTGCATGTCCGAAGAGGGGGGGAGAATGTGTGGAATGTGTGTTTCAGAGAGAGAGGAGAATGGCATGCGGGGGTGCCGAGAATGATGAGAGAGAGAGAATTGAAGAGAGTGAGTGAATGATGGGAGAGACAAGAGAGAGTTGAAGAGAGAGAGCAAATGATGGGAGAGACGAGAGAGAATGGACGAGAGGGAGCAAATGATGGAGAGTGAGATTGAGTGATGTATGAGAGAGTGAGAGTGAATAGGGGGGTGAGTGAGAGAGAGAGTGAACGAGTGAGTGTGTAGGTGTTTCCATATCCCCGGGTGAGGCGGGGGGGGGGGGGGGGGCGAGAGGTAGCCAAACATGTGGAGAGAGCATAGGAGGGAACAGAGAGGGCGCGGACAACGTTATTCACCAGCAAACACACACACCTGAACACAGCAGAGCGCGTCGTCTAACTGGCCTTATCCCAAAGATCACATCCCTCGTTAAGACAGGCCAACCAGGAAGTCATGTGATTTCTCGTGAGGCTTAGCTGACTCAATTCCATGATGATTACAGTTTGGATTAAGGTGTAAACATTTATTTTTGGGATTTCATGACCAAGGAGGAGTTTATCCCCCGTTAAATCACAGAAGTCGTGCGAAAAGGCTCTCCTTCCACCACAATATTCATGTTAAACATTAAATATCTTTACATAAAATATTTTTTTATTAAACTAAAGGTTCAATAAGAGTTCACCATCCCAGTGTCACAAAAGGGTTGGAATTCATTTGTAACTGTCAACACAAACCTAACCACTAATAGATTGATATCCCAGTTTGAACTCTGAACAACAGTTCAGGGTTTGAATCTCCAACAGCAATAAATCAAAGCATTTGTTTGGAGGATATGTAACCAACAAGCTTTTCAATAACCAACTTTTCTATTTATGGCTGTTGGATGACGACCATAGCTTAAGTTTTTCGGGTTACGGTAGTACAGAAAGTATCCATGCCATTGAAAGCCAACACTTCCATGAATCTGGTTCATTTGTGATGTAAATCTATATGAAATCCTGAATGAATCTTACACTGAGAAAAAACGGTTTCAGTGACTCAAAACAGATTCTCACTAAAACACTAAACCAAAACAAACCCATTAAGGACCCAGTCAGAGCTGTAAAACCCAGATATAAATCCAGATATGAATGATATCCAAACGTATTACCAATTAGACAAAAACGTTGGCCACCCACTAGCATCAAATTATGTCACATGTAGGTGAAATGGTTCATCTGGGGACAGTTTAATGGCTTCATTTTACCACTATAGGTCCTTAAAGAGTCCCTAATTTCCCTACGTGAGCTATAGCTAATAATTTCTCTCAGATTCAAATATTTCTGATGTCAGAATGATGACTGCTGGGAGAGAAACACAGCATGTTAAGAAAAAAACCACAAAAAGACTACAAACAAATACTTCTAAAAGGACAAATAATGACACATGAAAATAAAAGAATACAAAGATGGCTGTACTTACCGGAGGCGCCTCTACGACAAGTTTACACCTCTGTAATCGTTAGCGGTAATCAGGCTACCAAAGTGTGTGTCTCTCTCCCTCTCTTTAGACATATGCACTCGTTCGCAACAGAGCAGCGGGGGCGACGGGGGAGTCACGCGCACCACTACACTTCACATCTTGCATTCAACCCCATCCGTGCCAACGGCTGGCCCCTTGTACAATACACCGCACCGCTACTGGGGCCCGGCGACGCCACGCGCCCCCACCCCGACCCCACCCAAACGCGGTGGTCCCGGTCCCACAAACCACCACCACCACCACCACCAGCACCAGCCCCCTGACCCGGCGAGGGGACAAGGAGGAGGTGCAGCAGCAGCAGGAGGAGAGGCTAGGGGAGAAGGCGGGAAGGGGGGAGGCCAGCGTCCCGAGAGCCACCAGAGCGAGTAGGGGGTGGCTGGACACTGAGAGGGTACCCTGCATTACTGGAAGCAATGGTGTGCAGTCACAGTGCAAACAAGGAGGGGGCAGGGTAACAACCTGTTGGTAGCCATGAAATAGGAAGTCTGTGCCAGATCCTTGCTTGCTGTGAGCAAGAAGAGAGAGAGAGACAGACAGAGCGAAGGGGAGAAGAAAAAGAGAAACAGAAAGGGGAAATTACTTTGTGTCAAGGAATAAGTCATTGGTTATAATTATTATGATTGTTGTAATTATCAATAACAAAAGATTGATTGGTTACCTTAACAAATTTCCAAAAATTTCCATTACATTCAGATAATACTGAAAGTAATAAATCATGTGAGGTTTGCGTTTTTTACATTTTAAAAACAGTTTTTCAGTTTGTACTTTTCAATTTGTCCCTGCTCATAGTGAACCTAATATAATAGCAACACTAACAATAACAAAATACCTATACATTTTTGTTTTTCTACTGGTTTCTTCACAGTATCCAACAGCAACAAGATAAAATCAGTGCCAGATAAACTACATAGAGCCCAGAATTGGCAGACGCTTTTGTCCAAGGTGACTTGCAACTAAACTGCAAGGTACGGCCCAGTCTGGAGAAAATAATCAAAAACAGACTTTGCTTTACTACAACTGAGCAAACGCAATGATAGCAAGGTCACGTGAAGCTTCAACGTCAGGCCGGCCAATGAGAACGACAACGGCCTTCAACCGCTTGTCAATAGAAAGTGTGTGCATATGTACGCGCATGGGGATATGTAAACATTACATGGCCACCTCCCCCGTCCCTACTCGTGTCTGAAGGTGGGACGGGCGAGGTCAGCGGTCACACAGAGGTCGTACAGATCAAAAGAAGGAAGCCTCTACCTCGCACAAGCTGGGAACATTTCACCACATCTGTGTGTGGGTGCTCAATAGTAATTTCAAAGCCTGAAAGAAAATACATGAGAGGTGAGTTGAACACAGGCACAGCCAGGAGGTGACAGGTCGTTCTGTTTGAGAGGGGAACCCAGTCGTAATGAATTGTGTTCAAAAGTTTCTCCAACCCAATTAGAATGCATCTTAGAATACAATGTCAATTGTAAACTAGGCTGGAATCAGCTAATTTAGTGAGGAAAGTTTGTTTTTCAAATTAGACTTAATAATTGCATATGATGTGGTTTCCGCGCTTAAAACAAATGGCAGTTATACATTTCCAAATATTGTTTGGGAGATTTCGTGCCAAATGATGGAGTGCTTGGAAGCTAATCCCTGTACCCATGGGCAATGGGAAAGAAGGACATGTCACCTTTACATTACTCAATGAAGACAGTGCTGGGACGGTGGCGGCCCAGCGGACCCACCGCAAGACAGCATAACGTCAATTCAGCGTTCTTCCATCAATACACCAACAGTGGTCAATCATCATATCAACCACACGCTCAATGACTGTGATAAGGCAGGGTCTCTCTCTTGCGCTCTCTCGCTCTCCAGTCACTCGGTTACTCACCAAGGGTCTGCAGCACTATGGTTTCAAGAAGCACCAGCTCTTGAGCTTGCTGGAGGTAGGCCTGAAGTTTGATAGACAACCATTACATCACAGCTGTAATGAGTCTATTAGTCCTCACCCTGGCACCTAACCCCTTAACAAGAGTCGCACTAGTCTAGTGGGTGGAGAGTAGCGTTTGCCAACCTATGGGTGAAACGCTACGAATGCATATGGTGTCTTGGGAGACCCATTTAGGGGGACAAGGTACACCTGTAGAACTGACTGCCGACTGATGAGTCGCCTCAGAGCCAAAGACTACCAACTACTTAACTGGGACTTCGATATTTAGGGTAGATGCTGGTGGGATAAAACGCTGTGTGGGGAAGCCGATGCACCACAACCTATGCAGTTGGGTTTTCCTGACCTAAAAAGGGAATCGCAGGCCAAAACTGGTTGGGAAAATACTGGTGTAGATGCTTGGTGTACAGCCGGGAACAGGCAAAGCAAGTCTTTAGCCTTTCCTGTGGCCAAATGGCCAAATGGAAGAAACGAGAGAGGAAAGAATAATAAACGAAGCGTGGAAACCCTGAAATTACCCTAACTTACGTTACTCTTGGAGTCAAGCGGCGCTTCCTGTGGGTTTAGGCACGCGTGTGACACTTTAATCACATGCTCTAGCTTTCTCGGCTGCTCCTCCACTTTTGCAGCCAAAAATAACGCCGTTGGAGATATGATCTGTGAAGAGGTCAAATGTAAATGCATTTAGAATTGAATAATAGAAAGATTAAATTGTTATGGTGCACAATACAGAAAAGATAGAAGATAGATAAGGTAGATTTGGAGACTTACATTTCTGTGGAACTTGGTGAATGAGTGGTGGATGTAAAACCTATGCATGTAAACAATAGCTGTATTTATAGTTAATTGGGAGCTGGGATGGGAGGTCAAGGAAAATTATGAGTTTTAGTTCATGATAGCATAAAATTTTTACCCTCGTTAGTCTGCACACAAGTTGTTGGGTTAGAAACTTGCTCATTCCGACCTTTTTGTTTAAGCTACTCACATTTAGATGATATGCTTTGATTGTTCACCTGTATGTCGTTTTGCGTCTGTTTTTGGGCTGCGAAGTAAGGTTAGCCTACATGTGACCCATGCTTTGACAGATGATGCTTGGAAAGTAAATCATGAACACCTTTCAACTATGTGCGTTTTAATTCTCTTAGTAGCGATTGCCAGACATTCTCTAGTCAAATAAAAAGCAATCACATTCGCTTGGAAAACTAATAATGCTTAGATTATACATACAGTAGCAGCAGTAGCAGACGCGTGCCTACTTGGCCCTGCGCTAACCAACCCAAAACAAGGCCAGTAAAAGAGACGGGGAAGATAAAGCAAGGGCAAACCGACACGTACTATACTTTTAAATAATAGTCTAACAGAAACAACCATCCCCATTCGTATAAATGCTCTACCATGCACAGACAGAGTTGACACGAGAGCGCCATTAGTAGCAGCAGCAGTAGTAGCAGAAGCTGCTTGTGGTTTGTTTATAAGAGGATACACGTTGAGTCTCTGGCCCATGTCCTGGATCAGAGTGGCCGCTTGTTGCCGATATGATAGCTCCCGGTCCGGTTCGACCCCGCACCGACGGGACGGGGTGTTGTCGAGCTGCTCCCGGGTGAGAAACCACTTGGTGGACGAGGATCCCCGGCACGCCGCCATGGCTTCAGCTCCGCAGGACGTAGGAGGGGGGGGGGGAGGGAACCGGAGGTGACGTAGGGATTACGTCGCACAGGAAACCACCGCCAGGTTTTCATTATTTTTTGGAATAATGAAAACTATTTTTTGGTAAGACAAGTAACACAACTTTTTTTGAATTACTTACCAAAAGCAACATTTTTTTTTCTACTAAAACGTTTACAACATGAATATGACACGGATGCTCAGTCTCTCAAAAACGCGCCGTGCCAGTGGAGCCGCCAGAGATTTAGGGCCTCACGAAAAAAAAGATAATTGGGCCACAATACCTCAAAATAGCACATTTTCTGTAACCACGCATGGCTTAAACCAAATTAATCAATTACAACTTTAAAAATATTATATTTTTAGGCTTTCAGCTCTCGCAATTTTTACGATCCAATATTTGATTCCTCTCAGGCTATCTTTCTGCCAAGAAATTGTACCTGTTGGTTCATTATTGACGTATTCATTTTCATATTATTTACAACAATTAATTGGACCCTTTATTTTCAAATATGTTTTGACCGCCCCCATCAGTCAAGAACTCTTGGAATCGTCCTCGTTTCCACCGCTATGTGGCACTGCTGCATCTTTATTTTTTTCAAATTAACAAATATACAAACCGTGTGTAAATATACACAAGTAAAAAATCGTAGCAATAAGTAGTTTGTTGTCTTTAGAAACAATAAACACATTATAGGCTACAACTTCTCAAACTCAATACTTATTTATATAGTCTATGAAACAGATATAGACCTGAACTTAAGTCTCTATTTCACAAGCATAATTGGGGCTGAAAAAAATATTGGGCAAGGACATCCCAAATGAAGCTATGAGTTTATTGAAAGATATGACGGTTCCACTGAGTGCATCAGCTTTTAATTGATTCAAAATGTTCTCTTTTGATACCCAAAAAATCCAGTGCATTTCCAGAAAGAAGTTTATCCTGTAATGGAAAACAATATTAGAAAAACGATACATATGAATAACTGAACTGTATTTTACTCTTCTGTACTACTTACTACTCTTATGTACTATGCTACACTATTCTATGACTATACTATGCTGTTACTTCTAAACTTACTATAATATAATTCACGATTCTATAATATACTATACTGTACCATACTATACACTATTTTGCTATTACTTTACAGTACTACGCTACACTACGCTAAACTGTACTATTACTATACTATTACTATACTGTACTTGTTATTTGTATTCAGTGTTTGAAGAGAATCTCGTTGTTGCTATGTGAGATTCTTCACCTTTAATTTGTTGTCTAATTCATCCATCGATTCGATCAGAGAACCAGGCTCCAGTTCCCCCAGGGGGAAGGGATAGTCTGTACCCAGCATCACCTTGTCCTGACAGGGGAAACAACACAAGGTGTTCAGGGTGACTGACAGACTGACAGCTTTGTGTTAGCTGCCAGGTGTAGCTTGTATTTATTAATTAATTAATTAATTTTTATTTTACCAGGCAAGAATTGTTTGAGATCAAATGACCTCTTTTCGAGCCAAACCCAAAAAGAAAGCACAGGCATGAGAAAAAGAGACTAATACATTCCAGAGGGTGAAGAAGGAGGAGGAGGCGGATACACACTAAAATAACAAATTTTGTGATGATGATAACAAACTATGCAGTGAAACATTTACACACTCCAAACTTTGCCATTAAACAACTAGTGTAACCATGGCTACCGGTGTGCCATCAAACAGAGAGAACGGAATGGTGTGCTCATCCCCAAAGCCCTGTTAAGAAATAAGCAAACAATCAGCATTACTTTTCCAATGACTTCCAGTAACATCTTGAGCGCGAGGGGGTCGTGCACGAGGGAGTCGGTGTAGAAGGAGCCAAGGTATTCACGAGGGTTGCGGTTGTTGTCGATGGCACACAGGTCCGGACGCACCTTGTGGCCATGTTGGATTCTGCCCACCGTGAAGGGGAAGGAACCACCTGTACATGACACAGACACATGCACACACACATACACACACACACACACACACACATGCATGCAAGTAGACACATGCACACGGCGCACAAATACACACACGTATGCACGTACACACACATGCACACACACACACACACACCCACATATTTTTGCCTACACCCTCCAAATGTTCATAACGTCTTGTTTACCTTAATGAAAATGGAAATCCTTCATGGTAATGAACTCTTAGGATTCCTCAAGTCCTCATCGTACCTCCATGAGCGAAGCAGACCTTGAGTTTCGGGAACTTCTCAAAAACTCCCCCAAATATCATGGAACATATCGCCACTGTGGTCTCAGAGGGCATGCCTGGACAGACGGACACAACACAGCACACGTCAGACCTGGTCCATCTCTTCCTCTGTCTGTGGGAGCAACAGGCTCTGGACGTTACGGTAGCTATTACTAGCTCACTGGTTTAGTAACTATGTTGTGAGCAGATGGGTGCTACTGCAGCACTGCAGGTGTGACTGACGGTGTCCAGGGCCCCCAGTACTCACCCACCAGCCAGGGCAGCCAGTACTTGGTCATCCTCCCGTCTGTCTGCATGTCCCAGGGATGGACGAACAGCGAGCAGTTCAGCTCCTCCGCTGCCTTGGGGCGGAGGGGTGGGGGTGGGGGGGGTACACCACATACATACAATTACCATGGTAATCAAATCAGGCCTAGCCAACAATCTATCATCTTTAGTCATTTTCTATCTAGTTGACAATTGGGACTAGTTCTTTCAGCTACAGCTGTCAGAGCGGCTCACTGCGTAGAAGGGGAAGAGCTCCGGGGCGTTGAGGTCCCAAGAGTTGATGTGGGATCCGATCTGGACTCCAGGGAAGCCCAGGTCCTTCATGCAGCGCGTCATCTCCAGAACGGCCAGGTCCGGGGCCTGCATGGGCAGGGTCCCCAGACCCACAAACCTCCTGGGGTGGCTGCTTACTTTCTGAGCCAGGTCGTTGTTTAGGAGGACACACAGGTCATGGGTGTCGTGGGGCTTTGCCTGCGGATTAACATCAGAAACAGAATCAGAAATCAGCCTTTTTCCCTATGTTGGACTTTCATTAAGTTGAGAATACTAATCAGTGATCTTTATTTTTGCATACAAGGACCTGGAAGGATATGGATGACAGTTGATAAATCAGTGCATTTGGAAATTTCATTACAGGATTACTGGTATTATAGAATAACGCTGACCCGACGGCATGCTCACCCAATAACTGAACATCACAGGAACAGTTGAAAGAGCCTGAACAGTGACACCTAGGGGACAAACCGGATTATTAACTGAACAGCGACATCTATTGGACAAACGGTATTATCAACGCTTTTGTGGTTGGCCTCATGAGACCATCCAGATATTCAAGATTGAGCGGTGAGCGGTCCTAATATTTTTTTATGTTTTAGCGTAAACTCGCAAGATCAGGATGGGATATTTTGTTCGTAATTAAACACAATATATTTTATTTAAATGAATGAATGTCTTAAATGTCATTACTGTTTACGTTAATATTTTGTATCCAGATAATTGAGTAGTGCACCATGCTTATCCATGTCTCGTATCCGAGCGTCCGCGTCCCAACAGTTTTCCTGGATCACTCGGAACAGCTTGTCCCCCTTCATCATGTTCGCCTCACCCTGAGAGGAAGATGTAGACACCCAGAGTAATATTTATTTATTTTTTGTTCCATAATTCTTATGTGAAGCTTTTTTCAATGTCGTTGCCCGGATCATTTATTTACTACTTTTTATTAAATATTATCTTATTATCTTTTGTCAGATAACTGACAAAAACGTAGAGCATTGTGTTCTTTACTTTCATAGCTAACTCTAAATAAACTCCAACTAGCTAATTAAAACAACGAGAAATAAAAAAATGTGTTCTGCTTTAATTTCCAAACACGGAAACCTTCGCTGATGAATTCTGAATCTCCCATCCCTTATTTCCCCTGATATTTGAGTTAGAGTTTAACAACAATTCTACATTCAACCACAAGGTGGCGGCAGACTGCCGCTCTCTCTTTCTCCCTCTTTGTAAACCGTTAATTGTCTATTAGGTGAGAAAGGAAATTCACTACAAAGAGGCAGTGTCTGATGCCCTCAGCACCTGTCCTCTCCCACTGGGCTCTGTTCTGCAGTTCAAGGTGAGACTCTGGCCTCACACAGAGGCACCCTGTGGAGACCTGCAGCTGCTCTTAGGCACAGGACCCCTAATGGAGGGGGGAAGTGCAGAAATCCTGCTGTGTACCCCCAAATGTCACACACACACACACACACACACACACACACACACACACACACACACACACACACACACACACACACACACAC
>JAOPUA010000091.1:6649112-6660892 GCA_027122455.1 Trisopterus luscus | reverse complement strand
AATGATTTGACTTCAAGCACATCATCTGAAACCTCTATGCCACGATGAAGGGGGACCAAAGCCAGCTATTATTTGAACTAGTCCCTGTAAGCACTGGCAACGAAAACCGCATCCCTAAGATACTGGACAGAAAAAGTGGTTAACAAAAGATGTAGTTTAACTTTGGTCGTCTGTCAATATTTTGGCTACTTGAAATCAGACAAGAAGCGTGGCAGTGTACCCCACAGTGTACACCATGGTGTACACTGTGGGGTACACTGTGGTGTACACTGTGGGGTACACTGTGGGGTACACTGCATGGTGAACACTGTGGGGTACACTGAGTGGTGTACACTGCGTGGTGTACACTGTGGGGTACACTGTGGGGTACACTGCATGGTGTACACTGTGGAGTACACTGCATGGTGTACACTGTGGTGTACACTGTGGTGTACACTGTGGAGTACACTGTGGTGTACACTGCGTGGTGTACACTGTGGGGTACACTGTGGTGTACACTGCGTGGTGTACACTGTGGAGTACACTGCATGGTGTACACTGTGGGGTACACTGTGGTGTACACTGTGGTGTACACTGCATGGTGTACACTGTGGGGTACACTGCATGGTGTACACTGTGGTGTACATTGTGGGGTACACTGCATGGTGTACACTGTGGTGTACACTGTGGGGTACACTGCATGGTGTACACTGTGGTGTACACTGCGTGTAAACAAGCCAGCTACCTCTACCTGAATCACCCCCATAGTGAAAATGACAATAACCATAGAGGAATGGGAATACAGGTAAACAAATGTTATGTTTGTCTAAAAGTGAACAGTTGGTACAAAGTTGTATGAATAAACTGCTGGTTGACAGGAGGCTGAATATAAAATGAATTGTTTGAAGTCCCACTCTGGATGTCTCTGAATAAAAGCGTATTACTTGCCTGCCAGTAAAAAAACAATTTTTTTTTTTTTTCAAATGACAGCCGTGTAATTTGCTCCCTGTCAGAATAGCCATGCAACTAGCTATTACCTCAAACTATAGCCGTGTCCCTTAGATACAGGACCGAAAAAGTGGTTCACAAAAGATGTAGTTGAACTTGTAAATATTTGAGCTAATCGAAAATCAGAAAAGAAGCTTTGCAGTTTACACTGCAGTGTCAAAAATCCAGCTGGCTCCACTCTGCCCTACCTGAATGGCTAGCACCCAGTACATGTGGAATTATGGCCTTGCAAACCAACTCCAAATTCAGTGTCCATGCTTTGGTTATGGGCAGGCCAGGACTGTGAACCTGATTAGGGGAGTGGGAGGAAACCGGAGCACCAGGAAGCCCAGCAGGTGAAAACTGTGAGAATTGCATGGACCCTTGCACTGATTTTGGGAAGGTTAATGAAAAACACTGGTCTAGGGACCCAGGATAATACCATAGACTCAAGGGAAGCCCACGAGGAGATCAAATACACGGCCTGCTGGTAATGCCTTATCGATCTCCTCCGTCTCACTCTCACACTTAAGAGCCATATTGCATTGTCAGCCGCTTAGGAGCAGATAAAAGCATTGTATGAAATGATTTGACTTCAAGCACATCATCTGAAACCTCTATGCCACGATGAAGGGGGACCAAAGCCAGCTATTATTTGAATATTTGAGCTAATCGAAAATCAGAAAAGAAGCTTTGCAGTTTACACTGCAGTGTCAAAAATCCAGCTGGCTCCACTCTGCCCTACCTGAATGGCTAGCACCCAGTACATGTGGAATTATGGCCTTGCAGTCACAAATGCATGCAAGGTCCCGTCCTTCCTAAAGGACCAGCATGTAGCTCGCGTTAGCGAACCTGGGTCACACAAAGCATGGCTCGGTATGAGACTTAGATAGAGACTCTCTTTCTGTAAACGCATAAAGACATTTTACAGGCTAAAACATAGAAAATAGAGACGATGCATATTGTGGGAAATGTACGGCAAGATTATGAAAGGAGATAAACTCAACTCTTTCACTCTCTTGGCGAATATAACTTCCCTGACACCATTTATTTAATTGACACAAGTTCATCTCACCCAAACTCTGATTGTGGAATATATATTAGGGAATTAAACTTTGATGATGATAAGCTTCTGCTAATTAGCAGATGTAAATGTAGGATGATGATGATTGGCTGCTCTACATATAACCTATTACAACTTCAGTGTTTAAATGCATTAACTAGTCTGAGAATGAAGGCTATAGAGTCAGGGGTGGGTGGACAGCCAAAGACGTTATGTCCTACTACAAGGAAATAACTGTTAAAACACCCTCTATTAATTGTTGACTGGAGAGGAGGTGTTAAAAAAAAAACACATTAGAATTGCCACTCTAGAATTGGCATGTATTAAGAAATAACCCTGCTGAAGACCAAAAGCTCTTCAGGTTTCTTTACACTCCAGTGCAAACTGCATGTGTGATGATGCAGTCAATGGGATTTGGGTTTCTAATTTGACCAACTTTATTCTACAACTGTTTACGGCTGCAATCCATCAGTGTGTCAACGAATATGGACATTTCCCACAAAAATTATTTTCAGAGAGATATTTCCGACACTAAACTACAGAGTGGAGTAATTGATTCAGTCCGGGCTCCATCCAATTATCAGTATCTGCCTGATTACGTTAATTAAGACTAATTATTACACAGTCCAGTGAAGATGAGAGCTGGACTTGATCATTTAAACACTGCAGCTGGCGATGGCCCGAGAAACAAAGGCTTCGCTCCATCTCACCTGGTGTCAGCGAGTGTCACCCGTACGACCGCCCATGCCGCGACAAACACAGCTGGAACACCTGGGAACACACAACGAGCCAAATCGTGACAAATCATTTTCTCAGAGTCTTTCCCTTTTAGTACCCCGCAATGAAAACTATCACTAGTCATTAGTTTGGATGTATTCCCCTCCTCTATGGTTATTGTATTTGCATAAAAGGGAAACATCTGGTATCAAGTAGCATGAATAATTTTGCAGCTTTAACAGGATGCAGAATATAATATGAATTGTTTGAAGTCGGCCCCACTGTGGATGTCCCTGAATAAACGTGTATTACTTGCCTGTAAATACATTTCAGAATTATTTTTCAAATTGCAGCTGTATCATTTTCTTCCTGTCAGAATAGCCGTGCAACTAGCTATTACTCAGAGAGCAGACGTCCTGGACTGATGGCGTATCACAATTCCCTAATCAACACCCAACATCCTCTTAAAGGGAGGGGTAAGTAAGCCTTTCCACTGTGCGACATAATTAGACTCTTATCAAGGGTGATGGGCAGCAAATATAATTAGTCCAGTCTTCTAACTGCTCACTCAGTGGGGAAAAGGGTGTGTGTGTGCGGGCGTGCGTGCGTGCCTGAGTGCCTGCATGCGTGCGTTTTTAGAGCCATCATGGCAGCATGTTTTGCTTTCAAGCTTGCATTCAAACAAGCAAATAAGTTGTTTTGTTTGTCCAAAGCAAAAAAGAATCAAAGCATTTTAACAAACATCTCCTTAAAGCGAGGGGTAAGTAAGCCTTTCCACTGTGCGACATAATTAGACGCTTATCCAGGGAGATGGGCAGCAAATGTAATTAGCCCAGTCTTCTAACCACGCACTGACTCGGCGGGGAAAGGGGTGTGGGTTTGGCAGAGTTTACTCACAGCCTTAAAGGTGCCATGACATGCCACCAGGGGTGGTGTGATTAGCCGTTACAAGCCGTTTTGGAAATTGCCCCCCATGACATCATAAGGGGCAGGTAGTGGGCGTGTCCACCTAGAAGGACACGTTGTGCTGGATAGATCAGTCCACCAGCCGACCCAGTGGACTGTAGCAAAAGTCGCTCATCTACTCGTCACACATCTAGGGGGACACGTCGCCTGTGATGCCTTAAGGGGCAGATTTCCAAAACGGCTTGTAACGGCTAATCACACTCACACCTGGTGGCGTGTCATGGCACCTTTAAAGGCGCAGCGGGGATGATGCCTCGATGTCCATAGCCTCGCCTGTGGGCATCCTAGAGCAAGATGTCCAAAACAAGGAGCAGGTATGGGTACCCGTAGGTTGTTTTATTCATAATCTTTGTAAACTAAATAATGATACTATTTTTTAAGAATTATTAATAATTGACTGTCTGCTTGTGAATGGCGCATGAAAGAAAGTGCTCATCAAGTGTTACCATATGATCTGTTATTTTACAGTCAGTATGGAACTATCACGTTGTCGTTGTGGTCGCTCCCTCCGTACCCCAACCGATGAGAGTCAGCCTCCAGAGGTACTTGGAGTCGGACAGGAAGGCCATGAAGATGAGGCTGTGGAGGTACAGCCCCTCCACCAGGATCCAGTAGTAGTTGGTGGCCAGGAAGTAGATGAACAGCAGCACTGTGATCTTACATCCGATCTGACAAGGAAAGACATACACACAGACCCAGTGAGGACGCCTGCTGCGCTGTTGTGATGCTGCACTGAATCCCAGGCTGGGCCAAAGGAACAGCTTGGAAGGTCTTTCTTCTTCTCTGTCAGTATCAATGATTCAGTTCAAAACCTGAATGTCCCCCAGCTGTTTGTTTTACAACAGTAGTTGTAGTAGTTTAACACCACACAAAGCAAACAACACATAGATAACTGTGGTGTGCGTGTGCTTTAAGCAGCCTCAACCTATGCCATCTCCACACACACTCCGGAGATCTCCTACATGGCAACATGGATCGCCCTCTTTCAGTAACATTGGCTTCAAACTCGACAATGAACCATCTTTCAACATCACCCTCCTGCGTCCTTGGTCTGGGGGAGCCCCGTGTAGCAATAGCCATAAATGAATACACATAAGTTTTAGCAAAAATGTGCCCATCAATACAAAAATAAAATAAAAGAGCACTCCAGGTACATTTCTCAGAGGAGCCAATGGCTGAAGGGATGAAAGACGATGGCTGCATTCCAAATCGCTTACTTTTTCTTTTTGCTCGAGTACGTACTGCAGCTACCCTTACAAAGTAGATGCTGTTGCGCACGGTATGCATACGATAGGGTCGTGCTTCAGGTGATTACACGTGTTTTTCAGGCAGAGGCTCCCAAAAACAGATACGGGAAAATTTTAACAGATTCAGATGTTGTTGTTTGTGCCATGTCTTCACAGGGTTGTCTGATTGTACTGTACCGAGACAATATCCAAAACTACTCTCGCTCAAAGTTCCACCCTTGGATGGTTTCCAAAGAGTATAAAATCAAATGTACCACTACAAACCTCGATTTACCTTGGTATTGTAGCTCTATTCTGAAAATCTTTTTTTAAAAATCTGTTAATCCCCAGGAGGGGAACTGGGTAGGTTACCTGTTCACACAATCACACAATCTCACACGGACATAAACAGACAAAAACATCCCATTCAACACAAAGTAATAAATGGATAAAACATTTGATTTAACAGTAGGAAAGTGTAAGAAATCAACCCAATAACATCGCTCATGGTGCTAGCGTAGAGGAGTTTTTATTTTAGGAATTTGTCTCATACTGTGCATTCATTCCTCCTGAATGATTAAATTGAAATTAATGAGAAATGGCATATCCATCTGTTAGCTATTATGGAGTGAAATGTGCTTTGAGAAGGTCTGTCAGGCTTTGACTGTTCCTGCCTCTGTATGAGCCAATTTAGATTTTAGACGGGTCCTGGGTAATTGCTGAACAATGGGGGCATCTCTTCAGTGATTGGTTCAGGGAATTCTTAGTTTGAAATGCAACATTTCGTAATGGCAGAGAAATGTAGCATAGAGATGGCAAAGAGAGGTGGGGGACTTTTCTTGGTGGTTTAGTTTCAAAATTAGACCTCTTCCACGTTTTTATTCTCTTTGATCTCTCTGTACAACTCTAGATTCCTACCTGTAGCACCTTTAATAACCTGCTGGTTTAGCATCATCCCCAGCCTGCAGCATAGATCGATGAATAACGTACGGTGAATTAGCACTACAGAGTGGATTCAACAGGCTTTATGCTGAGTGGCCAACTTCGGTGCTGCGATATCACCAGAACTGCTAGGTTCAAACCACAACACAACTCAATACAACACAGAACACACACAAACGCACATCATCCATAACAATGGACATTCCAATTATCCGTTCCTTTTGAACCAGGCGCAGGTCCCAAACAGAATCCTTGAACTTCTGCTTGTCAGTGGTGTGCGCGTGTGTGTAAGATGGGCTATAGGAATGTTGGGGAAAAGAAAAAGACAGTACATGGCCAAGAAGGATGAGCCAGTTTGAGCGAGTGAGTGTGTGAGTGTGTGCGCATGTCCGTGCGTATTTATCCTAGTGATTTTCAAACTGTGGGGAACTAGGGCTGTCACTTTTTATTCAATGTTCGAATATGCATTCAAACGTGATGTCAAACATCCGTGTTCCAATATATGTAAGCAATTCGGTTTTTAAAGTGCCATGTTGTGTAGCCCATTTTTTACAATGATTAGGCCGTTTGGTTTTTATTTTATTGTTTGCCATCTCATCAAAGTAGGGGGCGTGCTAATCAAGCGAATAATAGTATATCCTGTTTCGAAAATGGATAACGTACAGAGCAGCCAGCCTGAGCGGAAAATTGCGAGCCAGGCTACCGGCTTCTCTCAACATAGATGCACAACTACCTGTGTATGCCAGGCACGTCTGTGCCCTCAAACGTGTGTTCTCCACCGCAGGTGACATCCTGAATAAAAAGCGGGCCGCACTTGAACCAGATCAAGACTGGTGTTTCTAGCAAACAACATCAAGAAATGAATTACTTGCAGATAGGCTATTTGCTTTACTCCTGCTGCTGTCTTCTCTTTAAGCTGTCACATCATTGGACTGGATACGGACAGGACAGGATATGGCCTTAGTCGTGTTTATGGCTCCTCTTGTCACATAATAAATTTGCAATTGAATCTGTTACAGTGTTTTTGTTTTCCGTAGATATTCGACTATATTCTAATACATTGCTTGATATTCGATAAACGTTAGAACTTCCACAGCCCTATTGGGAACCCCCACTATTAAGTGGGCGCTGGTACCAAAAGTGACCAGCAATGAACTCTGATTTGTGTCACTAAGGAGCGGACATTGGGGCCCGAACCCTTTCAGCTGAGCTGGAGTTCACCGATGGGGAATAAGGAGAGGGTCAAACACGGCAGTACTCACATACTGGGAGTTATCCAGCGGGGCGATGGTGACTGGCTTGATGTTGTCCATGAGCAGAGAGTCAAAGTCCTGCAGGCCGGCCCAGGCGTAGTCCACCTTGTCCTTCACAAAGATACTGACCGCCCGCAGCATGAAGGAGATGAAGAGGTGCACGTGGATGTAGTTTCTGGTGCAGTGGAGACGCCTGCCGATGGTGAAGGGGGAGAGTATGGCAGAAGGCACTTGATGATTAATGATTTCCTCTTTAGAGCACTCGACACGCTTGCGTGCGAGTGAGATCGATTAAAAAAAGGGCCAGTGAGGGCAGTTTCCTAAAGCTTTACCAAAAAAAGTGCAGAGTCGTCAGGCTTGTTTGCGTTGCAGTTCAGTCTGTAGATTATCATTTACCACAGCTGTGGCGTGGGCGTTCAAATCTCTCGGGAAGCAAGTGATAAGGGGACGAGACGCCCCTTTCATCTACAGATCACCAAAGTTAGACTTTCAGCCTTCTAGCTGTAAGATGTTGTGACATGTTGCATTACAGTTCTCTCCAGCTGAGATGGTGGCACACTTGACTGACCTCGTATGCATTGGGGTTTGCATGAGAATAAACTCCCACCACATGTCACGTCCCACCCCCTTCAGTGATTGTTCCCTGATTGTCCTCGCTCACGTCAATTGTCCCTCCTAGTGTATTAAGTCAGCTGTTTTCCCTTCCTCCGTGGCAGTTCGTCTTTGTTCTGTGTATCAAGCATCCAAGCATTTTCCTATTGATATTCACAGTTCCTGGTTTCCTGATTCCTGCCTGTTGACTCCCGACTACGCCTTTGCTTTCTCCCTGCCGGATTGTTAACCTGATCTACGTCTGAGTCCTGCTTCGGAGTCCTTTATCTCCTGTTGCTTACCCAGCCATTGCACAGCCAACATTTGGCAGAGGGATTAGCAATGGATGGATGGATGGATGGATAACAGAGGATACACAGAAGGACATATACATGGATAGATGAAAGATGGATTCCAGATACTACATAAATAGATCATACTCAACAATTGGAATTGGATTGATGGAACGAAATACGAGTGGGTCGATAAACCATGAAGGGATGGATGAATATATTGAGCGACCTATGAATGGGTGTGCAGACTGACCAATACAAGGATGGAAGGATGGATGAATATAAAACAGGGAAAGCATGAATATATTTATGAGCTTACATTTTGAATAAAGTCAACCATTATTTTACCTTAACTGTTACCTACACTTATTTAGATATGGCACGTCAAGGAGGATCGAACTTTTCGACATTTGAAAAGACGTTGCGGTCGGAATTGATGGAGGAGTGTGGGGTTAGAATAGAGAATAAGAGGACTGACAGCGGTACGCTGGACAAGAAGGAGGAGACCTGGGTCATGTTAACGGAGCGCTTCAAAGGCTCAACTGACATTAAGGAGACAAGGGACAAGTCACAACTGAAAGCCTGCTGGAAAAACCTAAAGGCAAAATCAAAAAAGGATGCGGCAGAAGAGAGGAGGGGGATGTTTAAAACTGGCGGAGGACCACCACCAATGATTATCGACCCTCTGTCACAGAAAATCATTGGTATGATCCCGTAGCAGATTGCCCCCCTCCCTAACCCATACGACGATGACGGCGCAGTAGAGGAATACGGTGACAGAAACTGAAAGCAAGTATCGTTCACTAGTAAGCATAGCTCGTTACCTACCCACATTTTATAAAATTATGAATAACGTTAGCAGGTTACAATAATGTGTCACCCCCCTCTGTCCAACACCATTAATCACAGCAATAGTGATGGAAATATAATTTTGCCATCAAAGCAGTTACTTCGAGCAGTGCTTTTTTATATTAACGTTATTCCCCTCAGATGTTTATGTTATGGAACTGTTTCAAAAATGTTTGTCTTTTGTATGATATTAGATATGCATGTACAGCTGTGGGTATCCTTTGAATCATTTCTTTGATGTCTTCTGTGTTTTTGTTTGTTTAGCTGAGACTTTCATTGTGCTAGACCTGAAAGAGCCAGTGGAGCCGGATGATGGAAGCCTGAAAGCAGAAGCAGCATCACCAGTGAATGCCCCTGCTGAAAAGCGCTCCAAGCTTGGTTGTCACCAGGAACTTTAGATTGGAGACAGACATTTTGATGTTTGATGCAGCACAGCTACTGCAACAGTGATGGTCAGGGTAGTGTCCACTTTTGTGCAGAGTCCCTCTTGTATACATGGAAATCTCAGCTTCCACACAGCAAATACTCTCTCTATTATCCCTCTAGTTTGAATGTGCGAGTAGTTGTAACTTTTCTCTGCCTGGGTCTGAGGGTTCAATAGAGGAGTCATCAGGTATGGGTGACATGCATAGTCATTGTCACCCACTAAGAGTCAATGGATGTTCCCTCCTTCCAGCAGTGCACAAAGTTGACTGTTACGGCTGTCATGTGTGGATCCTGGCCATCTTGCAACAACGTGTGTAATGCTGGCCTGGTCATCGCACACAACCTGGACATTAATCAAGCAGTAGCCCTTTAGATTCAGAAACAGTTCCCCATTCTCTTCTCTCTGGATTGGAAATGGAAATGTGTGTGCAGTCGATAGCCCCAATTACTCCCGGAAAACCTGCTCTCCTATAGAAGCCAGCTTTTGTCTCTCTGTCCTCGGTTCAAAACGTATTTACTGACCCTTCAATCTTGCAATTGCCTTCGACACTGAAGAGGTGGCACAGCAAAGTTCCTCTCACTTTGACGCTTAATAGCTGGTCCAACCTTCCCATGCAGGTATATGACAGATTTTTGGGTGAATCTAAACCGCTGTGAAAACTGCTATTTTTGTAAAATTCAATCGGGTTTAACCTATCTCTAATTTTCCTGTGAGGAACTCTTTGCTCTAACGCCAACCAGCGAAGATATGCAGCCATGTTGTCAAGAAAACTGTGATGAACCTAACATAAACCTCCAGTAGAGATGGTTTAAATATAACTGTTAAACCAAGTTTAAACTAGGTTTAAAATTGCTGGTGCAACAGATTTAAATATAATCTCAGTTTAAATGGAGTTTAAACTGAGATTACCAAAGGGTTAAATATAACCAGAATTAATATTAAACTATGTTTGAACCAGGTTTAAAGTTTGGTGTAACACGGTTAACAGTTCAACCTTGATTTAATCCAGTTTATGTGTTAATCCATGTTGCTGCAACCCAGCCCTATGTTTTATTGTTTCCCTTTATAGGGGAAGAATTATTTAAAATATGTTGAATTGAAACGAACAGAACAGAATTGAACACAACCAGTGGGGAGGAGACCTCGGGGAAGAGCGTAGGTGTAGAGATAATATCTCAACACTGGCCTGGAAACACCTCGGGATCCCCCCCCCCGTCAGAGCTGGTCGATGTGGCCCGGGAAAGGGAAGCCTGCTTGAGCTGCTGCCCTCGCGACCCGACCACCGATAAGCGGATGACAATGTGACGTGTGTGATGTTGAATTGAATAATGAATTGTGAGTGGTTGAATTATCTATTGTATCCACGGATGCTAACTTCCATTAATACAACATGCAAGTCAGAAGTACCCGCTAAACGGGTATTACTATTTTTTCTATTCTTACATTTTCATAAATATTAATAATTATATCAAACTTAAACCTGCACTGTGAATCTTAAACCGCATCCCTTACTTTCCTTTGAGATTACTTCAACTATCAAGTGTCTATAGAAAAAAAAACACCACCCATGACTATCATCTATATCCGGGCCATTTTGAAAATGCTAGAAAATGTTGTGGAAACTTTATATTTACCGAAGGGGTGGTCTGACAATAAAGGACCACTGACATTTGGAATATCCAACAAATGAGTCCACCAATTACAGCACATCCAGAACACCACTGCCTGCTACATCCTGCCCCCTTCGGTCATCGTTTTCACTCCCTGTCCTTGTTTTCCTGATTGTCCTCATTCACATTCATTGGTTTCACTTGTCCCTCATCAACCCCCCACCTGGTGTATTCAGTCAGCGTGTTTCCCTTCCTCTGTGCCAGTTTGTCTTTGTTCTCTGCATCAAGCATTTTCCTAGCGATATACAGGGTTCCTGGTTTCCTGATTTCAGCCTGTTTACTCCCGACTATGCCTTTGCCTTAGCCCTGCCGGATGGTTTGCCGATCGACCGATTACCCGTGTATCCACCACTACGCCTTCGCCATCTCCCTGCCCGATTGTTAACCTGATCTACGTCTGATTTCCTGTGTACAGAACAATAGTAGAGACCATTCTCTCTACACAGACTTGTGCCTTCTGAGTTGTGCTTTTGACTCCGTTATCTCCGGTTGCGCACTCCCTGCCTGCTCACTCACTTCCTCGCCAGAGGTCACATCAATCCACGCCTTCAAACCAAAGACATCACTCGAAACACATTTTATGTGCTTGCTTTTAGATGTTTGTGTGATGTTTAATATGCATTTTCTTTTGTATTTAGTACAAAAAAGTACCTAGAAATGCGTTAAATAAATATTTCATTGTCCCTGGCAGCCACTGTCCCCAAAGCCAACCTCTTCCAAAACAATTTCTAAATTAGTTGTCCATCCATCCATCCATTTTCATCCGCTTATCCGGGGTCGGGTCGCGGGGGCAGCAGCTCAAGCAGGGGGCCCCAGA
>JAOPUA010000091.1:6616685-6627214 GCA_027122455.1 Trisopterus luscus | reverse complement strand
AGAGGGGGTAGGACCATTTGAGTTGTGTATTTTCAAAATCTGCTGGCGTTTCGCAAATCGCGTACCCAACCTTTAAGATTTTTTGAATGCGTTGGTCTACAAACAAAGAACATCACAAAATCAAAAAAAAGGAAGTATATTTCATGCTTTGATGAGGGATAGCAGTTGAGTGATGTGCAGATAGGGCTAGTATGCTGCAGATATGGCTAGTATCTACACGTATGTCTAGTATCTACATGTATGGCTAACATACTTCAATTGTATACATTGAGGTTGATAGTAACTTTACTGTCAAGAATACCATGTCTACCAAAATGTACTGTAAACCATTACCTCTAGTGAATCATTAGATAGCTGGCCCTCAAGACTCGAGGAAAGATACATATTACTAAAGTAAATATATTTTTTAAATGTAGTTGAAGACGACAAATTCAAGTGCAGGTTTTTACTGCCCCAGAACCCCTGAAAACATGACCCCCTTAAGTGGATGTACTGCAAGCTGTATCACAACATCAGTACAACAAAACAAAACATTGAAGACACTAGAGGCAAGAAGTTTTGGTGTAAAAAGTTTATTTTAAAAACTAACCAGTAAAATACTATCAATACAAACGGGTATAAAAAAAGGGTACCAAAAAAGCAGGTTTGAAAAATAACTAGAGATGACGTTCGATTCAGAATACAAAAAAAAACAGTGGCAGCTTTGGTCGCCAACAAAGGCATTTGGCTGCATTTGGCCTCTCATGGAACTAAACGGTAGTTTTATAAATTTTTCTAACCAAAAGCCACAGCTTCCGTGTTCGGAGAATACACTCAATGGACACATCACAAAATCGTCTGACATGGGGCCTTGGGTCTGCCCCGTCACCTTAATCTAAATAACTTAAAAGAACATGGACGTCTTGCGGCATATGGGTCTTTAGTGCGGCCAACCAGCATAGACGTGGAAATGTAATGTATCATGGTCCCGCAATTACAAACTTTGGGTCCTCAACACTGGCCTAACGTAGAGTGGAAAGAACTCCAGAAAAAGCTATTTTGTCACCTTGAGGCGAGACATTTGTACTGAACCATTATGATGTTCCGTTTTCATAAAACGGCTTTGACCGCGTCTGGACAACATTTAAGACTTTGAACAGAAGAAGAGCGGTGTTCTCAAAGCAATGGCCCAATCCGCTACAGTTTCTTCAGGAAAGATGTCGGAATACAAAAACATAGAAAAATAGCTTCAAAAAGGTATCAACAAAGGCTCGTTTTTTTTAAACAGTACAAAACACTGACACTTTTCTTTTTTTTTTTTTACACACATTTCAAGCATTACCCAGGTATTTTTTGTTACTTTGGACAAAAGGCACCACAATCACCTTCCAGTTTACAAGATATACTTCAAAACACTGGTGTAGTGCCAAAATGAATGTACCGTACAAAAACATTAAAAAAAGATGGTATAAAATAAAAGTATGTCTTTTATCAGTCACTACTAGTAAATACATCGGCCAAACTACAAAGCACTAGGGAAACAACAAAAAAGGAAAGCTTTGCATGGATTTTTCTTTTGTTTAGGTCTCAAAAAAGAAAAAGAAAAACTAAGAACTTCCAGTACCGGTTCAAGCTGGTATCTCGTCAACAAGACTTCCAGTTTTATTATTTCAAGCTCTACCTCACCTGGCGGCCCCATTATCAATGCCTTTCAAACTGGTTAAGTTTTAGGAGAAATAAAAGGAAAGAGGTGAGGTGTAAACGTCAGTGGGGGCATAAGGCAAGCCTGAGATGTTGATGGTGCGCCCAGAGTTCTCCCTTGGCCGTAGGGGGCTCCAGGTGCCACGTCTGTGCGTTGGGGAGCGTCACTGGGTGGGGTCTCCACCGACTACCCCGGGGACACCCGGGGGATATGGTGGGTCGGGGGGACAGCACGAGACTTTCCATGTCGCCTTGCGAGTGCGTCCGATTCCTAAGCACAACTTCTCCAGACAGTTTTCCCTTGTGTTTCCATCGTATTCCCCTGGTGCAAATCCCGGACCAACAGGCTCAGCAGGAGATGTGAGATCTAAGCCCGCAGACCTGGAGAACAAAGAGTGAGAGAACCACCATTTTAACATTAGAAAGGAGAAACGTTCTCTTTTAATCGTTCTGCTTTCACATTAACTCGACTCATGAGGTCATGAGTCAAGACTAGGGAAATAAGTCTAAGAAACATCCAACGAGACCAATAACCACTAAGAAAAAGCAGCATCCTATAAACACAAAAATAAATCCCACATGGAAAAGTAAACAGGCAGTATACGGCGCTCACCTTTCTCGCAGGAGCTGCCCCCCTTCTCCTGGGCGAAGTTGAGGCGGTTCTGCTCCACCGCCGTGCCGTTGGACTCTGGGCTGCTGCTCCGCGGCGGGCTGCACTCCTCGTGCTGGTAGGCCAGGTCCAGGTGCTGCTGGGCCAGCTTCAGGTGCCGCCGCAGCCGCTCCAGCTCCCGGGATGACGCCTCGTCGCCGAACGACTCGCGCCCCGAGTCCGCCAGGTTGTCCCGGAACACGCTCTTGCCCGCGGGGTCCTTCTTCAGCATTGAGTGGTAGCCGGGGGGCGGGGCCGAGGGCTGGCGACACAGCGGCGAACCGCGGCCGGCGGCGAGGGCCGGGTGGCGCGGGGTGGCCGGTGGCGAGCGGCCGCCGCACAGGCAGTCGCGCATGCCGCTGACGCCCAGGTGCAGGATCTCCAGCGCCGTGAAGAGCAGGCACAGGGCGCTCACGCCGTACATGATCAGCAGAAAGATGGTCTTCTCGGTGGGCCGTGATACAAAGCAGTCCACCGTGTGCGGGCAGGGCGAGCGCGTGCACACGTACGACGGCGCCACCTCCAGGCCGTACAGGACGTACTGGCCGAAGAGGAAGGCCGCCTCGAAGGCGGCGCGCGACATCAGCTGGAAGACGTACACCTTCATCAGCCCGTCGCGCTTGATGCGCCGCCGGCCGTCGTGCTTGCGGCACGGCTTCTCCGGCGCCTTGTCGCCGCTGCCGCCGTCCTTCTCCAGCTCGATCTCCTCCAGGATCATGGGGTCCTCCTCGCCGTTGTCCTCTGCCTCCTCGTAGTCGCGGTTGGCGCCACGGCTCACCACCGGCATGCGCTTGCGCGGCCGCGCCTGGTACTCCGAGTCGTCCATGCGGGCGATCTTGTGCATGGCGAAGCCCAGGTACAGGATGGTGGGCGTGGTGATCATGATCACCTGGAACACCCAGAAGCGGATGTGGGAGAGGGGCGCGAAGGCATCGTAGCACACGTTCTCACAGCCGGGCTGCTGCGTGTTGCACACGAACTTGCTCTGCTCGTCGTAGTAGATGGACTCGCCGCCCACCGCCGTCAGCACGATGCGGAACACGATGAGCAGCGTGAGCCAGATCTTGCCCACGAACGTCGAGTGGTTGGAGATCTCGTCCAGCAGACGCGTCAGGAAGCTCCAGCTCATGGTGCTGCCGGGCCGCGGGCGGGGGGGAGGGGCCTCTTAGGAGCTGCTGCAAATCGGGACGGAGGGAGAGAGAAACATTGAGGGACAAATTGACTAAATAAGTCAAGCACAGATAATAGGAAAGGAGGGGGGGGGGGGCCACACCTTCAAAAACGGACATGACTCATTCGAGAAGCGTGCTGCCTGAATCCCATTAAATAAAACATGGCAAGTTTATTCATGCAACACCCTGTCAACACAACCGTCATTAAGTCCTTTACATAAGTTATGTTTACAGGAAAATCAGTGCAGTCATTTAAAAGTGCACTGTTAAAACAAAAGTGTAAATATGCCACTGCAGACACTGGGTTGTTTATCTTGCAAAAAGGCGTAAATCCCAAAAATAATCAGCTTTATCAGAGGTTTACATTTTTTCCAAACACATTTCGGAATCCAGGATGACCGCGTTAAACTGGACATTTGATAAAACACTACCAAGTGTGTTTTCACAAGGGAAAAACGTGCCACTTCAAATCTCCCGTGTTGTAATGTGCACTCGTGACCACAAGGGGGCGCCATTGGCTCATTCGCCATAGCGGAACGTTCCAGTTAAACAGCTGTCAATCATGTTGTTTAGTGTAGCATACTTCAGGAATAGTACAGGCTGGCAGGCGCACAAATTAACAAAATAGTATAGGCCACATACAACCGGAATCCTGCGTCAACACGCATTGGCAGAGGGGTAGTCACGCTGTTAAGTAATGCAACGTCATCGTGAATGTGATGTAGAAGTAAATATGCGAGTGTTCCTGCAAGAACCAGATGTTGCGTCAAGCCCCTGAGGGGGAAAAAACGATTCTGCCACATAAGCCCAAACACGCATCTTAAACTAAACTAACTAAATCTCAATCTCATCCAACAAATAGTGGGATTAGTGTTTATTTTTAACTGCTGACTATTCATTGTAAATTAGACTAGCGTGTGGACGCCATAGGGTTTAACTAGTGTGTGACATCAGTGACCTTGTTCACAGATACACGAGTCAGAGTATAAACCTCATGTTCGGTTTCCTCAAATCACACAATTTCATACTACTATTTCCCCCCCCCCCCCCCGAAGTTTGGTTCCAAGAAACGGGTATAGCACCGCAAAACAAGACGGTCAGCCTGGAAAGCCCTCTTACATATAGGCCTGCTGCACTCTAAACACCAGATGAGACACTGAAACATATCTCCACATAAGTCAAGAATAACACATAAGACACAAAATAACTCAGAAGTCAATGAGGGACAATGTTTGGCCCGGTCACTCTACTATTTCACTTTTATTTTCATCTCTAAAGTTAGACGCCCCACCCTATACACTATAGGCTACATAGGCCTCCTATAAAATGTGAAGTGATTCACCCAGGTAAAGAATAAGCACACTACAGGAATCGACGGGGGGCCCCTCTTGAATGTAACGGGGGGACAAAGCAGACATTTCTATACCGCCTATAGAAACCACATCCACCAAACCCATCAGAGAGCCGCAGCAATTAGCTTTAATGCACTCACAGCCATTTGATTGCCGCCACATTGAAAATCACTTTCCTAATTACCGAGGTGGATACTCAGCACCCACGTGGAGGCTAAGCTGTGCAGACGTGATTAATGAGGATAGTGAATGCAGGAGAGAAGGGGGCGAGCATGGCTGTGGACCAAAAACACGAGGCACTCCTATGTTTTAATGCACAGCTTCATTCAAATGCACCCAAGGAGACTGCATTTTTGTGCATAACGGTGGTGAAGGAGTATAGAAAACGGAAAAATTACAGGTTCCCATGCATTCACGGCCCAATTCACTTGGTATGGTTGACCTTTACCAGCCATGTGCTAGGCCTACACAAGCCCAGGGGAAGCTCAAATGAGGCCCTTTTATATATCGGTGCTCCGGAATCTGTCACAACACTAAACACCAGTGTCCATCTGATTGCAGAAACTTGACACCCCTCATCGTTGAGGTCCTTTAACATTACAATACAATGTATAAAAGGAGCTGTTACATCGTTGAGATTACAACCCACTCATGCTGTCGTTCTCCATCAAACAGAAATTGGTAAGGAGGTCTTCATAATGTAGGTTAATTGCCACGGTTTGCTTCAAGCAAGAACGCAGCCAGTAAATTACAGAGTGAGTGAGCTAGACTCGTTTTGCTCTTGGCTCGCATAAGCCACCCGGGACCCCCACCTGGAGAGAACACACAGGGACAGGACGAGATGGTTAAGGATCCTGCGTGTCTACACTTAGGGCACGTTTTTGACAAATGTGACGTTTCGCCCAGTGTGAAAAAATAAAAAAATACGGAGGCTATACGTGCGTAAACTGACTTTAACGTAATCCTTATTAGTTGTACTCCATCGAGTCAAATGAGTTAATACAAATCTAATACAAAAACTATAGGCAAGTCTTAACAAAAACTCTTCAGAATGCGGTTCTATCATTTGGAAGGAAGGCCCTCGAGTGTGTTTCCAAGAAGCCAGCGAAGCGCAGCAAAACAAGAGGAAAGGTTGGCATCCAGTTTCAGCAGTCACGAAAAGCCCCAACATCTCGTGTCCCTCCCCCACCACCCGTACCTCCACATCTGGGAGAGTACTTATCCTTCATCTATAGGCTGTACGTGAGGCCCGCGGACGGGGCAACAGTCTCGACCGAAACCAGGAGTTCTAACTCAGGCGTGCCGACGCTTCCCTCCACCGTTCACTTGTGACTATTTTGAAACAAACTGAATGGTGGTGCGTAAAAACCCGTCAACGGCCAATATAGGCGACATACATCCAAATTAAATAATCAAAGTCCTTTGAAATAGTTCCTTGGCGTGGAGTTTGACATTAAAATACCCGTTGTTGGCGCTCTGATTAAAAACATTTTTGACGAGGGGGTCATTAAACAATCCAACCCCAACATTCCCAAACACACACCGATGGTATCCAATTAGCGGAGCGGCGGGACAACAAGCCCCGGTTCGCTGATTGGGGGTTGCGCGCTCCTCGCCCACACGCTTACAACTGTTGTCCTGATGAAGCCACCGAGGGAAGAGTAAAAAACAGTCCGCTCCCCGTAGATCCTAACGTTTAAATAATGAGTAGAAAACGATACAAACGAAACGTTGCCGACGTTTTTCTGTGTAGAAACACCAATACAACAACTACACGCAGCTTCCCCCGGGCACTCCGGTGCGTTTCCACGTCTTTGACGAAACTGCTGCAGCGGGACATTGTGGGGGAACCGAGTCTATTTAACACGCATAACAAGCATTCGTGTTGTAAATCCTAGATAGTCTAGACACGGTGAACGACATACAATTTCAAGTCATTTTATGTTCTAATGGGGCTTGGAAAATCGTTGGTTTGAGTCTTCAACGAGCCAGGATTAGCACAGGCGTCTCCGATGACTCGGGCGCGCAAACGCTGCCCTATCCCGGGCTTAACCCATCATGCGTACGTGGTTTAAAACACTAAACCATTTGACTCAAACCCGTTCACATGAATGGCATTTTTTTTAGCACAGATGCACAGTGCACCTATATCGGACACTACACACATAAACTCATCCCAGTGAAGTTAGCACAGGCTAGCGCCGTCTCCTGCTGGATGCTGGATCGGCTTCTAGCAGGCTTTGTCTGCGAGCAGGGAGACTTACCTTCAAAAAATAACGTCGATTCTCCGTCCACCCAAACTGCGTGGAAGGTCTCCCTTTTCCCACCGCTAAAGTTTTCCAAGATTTATTTGAGCTTTAAATCTCCCGTGTTGTCTGCGCCATGCGGTTAGCGCGTCCTGCGTGTGTGCGATCGGCTGGGAGTCTGCGTGTATACTGCGGGGTGAGACAAAGAGTAGGCTGGCTCCCCACCGCTCTGTTCCCCCTTTTCTCCTCCTCCCCGTTTTACTCGGGATCCCCACCCCCTATCTGCGCAAAGGAGGGGGGGGCGAGGGGGCGACGGGACGAAAAGCCAAAACATTCCTGATGCAATCCAGCTCAGTTCACCGGATTTCAAGGATTTATTTCCCCTTTACACAGAAGACTTTGTTAGACTGCAAGTAAACCTAGAACATTAATAGTTCATATTCATAGTGTGATAATAGTTGGCCTCAAAGGGGGAAATGGAGGAGAATGACGTGTTCACTGGATGAAGGGCATTTAAACTGTCTCGGTTGATACAATTTAAAAAAAAAAGTTAAGAAGAATAAAAAAGCCACAACTATAAAAATTGGAGGTTTGTTCAATGGCGTCCTCATAATACCACTTTAACAGATCTAATCATCTTTTTCGCAGTCCGAGTTCAATGTCGTAAACGTGTGCCTGGTTGTTGTGTTGGAAACAACAGTTGCCTGTTGCTGATAAAGTGGCAGCTTTGTATCTCGTGTCTTCCTGCAGAGGGAAGGAGTTGGGAAGCCGTGGTTATCTGACTGGGATTTTGCTCTTGCTCACACTCTATTTGGCTTCAGCGGTGTGGACCGAAGTGTCTGCCTTTCCTCTGTCACTCTTATCTCGCTTACAGTGGTGGGACCAGAAGGCTGTAGCGTCCTGTACAAAGTCAGCATACAACAATATTAGTTTGGTTGTAGGTTGTTGGCCTATTGAAGTAAAACATACATATATCACAAGTGTATATTTATATTATTAATATATGTATATAATATTTGTATGTATATGTTTTTATTTATCTATATATACAGTATATATGATTATTCCCAAAAGTGTCTCAATATATTACTTAATTGTAAATGATTGCACTTCATCTAAAGTAGGCCTAAAATAGTACTTCCCATCACTTGCTGTTCTATGATGGTGGTGTCAACGACCAGTCTGGACCCGTTACGACTCGATGCACACACCATGTCAATTTAAATACATAAGGAGGACATGAGGCAGTCTTGTTAAGTGTGTGATTTACTTCACCCCCCCCCCAACCCTAACCCTAACCCTAACCCTCTCTCTCTCTCTCCCGTGAACCTGAAAGACAGTCCGGTGTGGTGGTGATAAATGACAACACTCAGTAGTAGAACAGTTGCCCTCTTGAACAGCAAGGTCCCAGGAACACTTTAATGGTCTATTTCTCTTTACTTGTCTGCCTGCTAGCATGTGCAGCGGGACATTAAGCACCACCACACTAAATCAAAGGTAATTACTCCTGTGCTGGCCTACGCAGCCTTTTCCTCATGAAACTTTATTCCACCTTAATTCTACAGTATAAGGTCTCAGGTCTAACACAAAATAAGAGGTGGCCAAACTACATACCAACGCATTTCTCTCTCTCAAAACGACTATTCCTATTACTGTTCCTTGGGCCACTGAGACAAAGGACAAACTTCCACGACCGCTGACCCTTGCTGTTGTTGTTTGTAAATGCATTCTATTCTAGCACATTCTGCTCTCTGACCAGGGCTCTCAGAGAAACCCTTCCCCCGGGGCACCAGACGAACGGGTATTGTGCAATATCGGCTTCTGCTGCAAAAACACGAGGCCTGGAGGAGAGGAATGCACTATGGCCAGTACCCCCCCCCCCTCCATCTTACGGTGAGGGGTCAGGGAGGAGGAGGAGGGAGATGGCGGGCTGCACCCCCCCCCACCACCGCCGCCCTAAAGTATGTTCCCATTCAGGGGTGTACCAGTTATTCACATTCCATGTCTCACACACACACAGCTCCACCTCCACCCACCTCCACCCGCCTTCACCCTCCGACACCCCATCACCGGCCCCACATGTGACCCAGAAGCAACACAATAGAACTTCTAGCACTGTTCTGGTCATTGTGTCTACTTATCATTACGTGTCATTTGAGGAGCTGTTATGGATTCAGGAGACAGAAATGGAGAAGGTAGGGGCGAGGGCATCTTGCTTTATGCTGCCAGTAGGGTGTGGACGATGGGGAGCCCTGGTACCTTTTGTATCGTCTGGGAGTCAAACACTAGCCGGCTACACTATCCTTTCCTTTATGTGTCGTCCATTACAGCCTTGATTGACAGCCTGTGTTGTTGTTGTTTTTTTGTTAGGTACCAACAGTTTGCACTTGACCCTTCCAAGCGGGGCTGCCTGTTGTTGAATTTCTATAATGCAACAATATATTAATGGGGTAAAAAATACAACTAGAAAAGCACTTGGAGAGTGCAGACCTCCGCCAAGGCAGACAGCGAGTGTTGTAACCAGTGATGGCATGTACGAATCACCCCCAAAATTGAATCACTTGTTTCTGGTCCCATTTGCGGACATTTCCTGAAAATTTCATCCAAATCCGTCCACAACTTTTTGAGTTATGTTGCTAACAGGCAGACAGACAGACAAACAAAAAAACTCTGGCAAAAACATTACCTCCTTGGTGGAGGTAATTATTAAATAACAATCAACATAGGTATTTTTCCTGTATTCCTATTGCTGTATTTTTCCTGTATCTGGTATACGCCTGTGTTGTAATTATGTAATTATTACTGAGTAATTATCCCAGATGCCTGCCCCGGCGTTGAGTCTTTCAACAAACAGATGACTGTCAACTGTAAATCATAGCACGGTGATTGATAGCTTTAATTTTTAACATATTCAAATATCCAGGCGAAGCTCTACCCTAGCCCCCGGGACAACCCCTCCCACTCTTTGCAACGCACTGTCCCGCCCCAGCCTCCGCTATGCATACGCCTCATGAAAGATGTTAGAAAAATGTCATTGGACTTCTGTTGGATACGGCCTTTACTATTCCCTTGTACTTTGCGGGCTGCGGAGGCCATGATGTTTGACTCCCCACAGAAAGGAACTGGGTTTGATCCCCAATGTCCACTATCCATCTGCCTTGAACAAAAAGGACTTATCAGAATTTTTTTCCTTGAGCAGACATGTATGCGCAATAGGGATAGTTTCCTTCCTAGTTTCCTTCCTTCCTGATGTTTCTTCCTGATTCCTTCCCGGTGTGTGTGTGTGTGTGTGTGTGTGTGTGTGTGTCTGTAAGACTGTATGATGTGTTTGTGTAAGACTGTATGACTCGGTGTGTCTGTGTGTGTGTGTGTGTGTGTGTGTGCGTGTGTGTGTGTGTGTGTGTGTGTGTGTGTGTGTGTGTGTGTGTGT
>JAOPUA010000091.1:6482448-6493970 GCA_027122455.1 Trisopterus luscus | reverse complement strand
TGTGTGTGTGTGTGTGTGTGTGTGTGTGTGTGTGTGTGTGTGTGTGTGTGTGTGTGTTTGTGTGTATGTGTGTGTTTGTGGCAGAGGGGTCAGAGGATATCTGGTCATGTCCCAGTTTCCTCCAGTTTCCTCCAGTGAAAGAGCACAGTTGGGCATATTAACGTGGTTACATAACTCTTCTTGTAGTGCACACAACCTTACACAACTTTGTAGGATGTATGATGTTCTCAGAGGTGCTCTTTGTAGTAGTGTACTCCTTACATGCAAATCCATGGAGTGGGGAAAGGAGGGGGAGTCAGAATGATCTCTATATTCATTTCTGAACCTGCCAACATTGCACATTTAGTTAGCCTCAAGGTGTGCACTACAACAAATACTGCCTCCATCACAAATAGGAAGTTCCCAAATATAACAAAGTATCTTGTTTACCTTGAGACTAATTACGTTGACACAGCAGCAGCAACATCTCCATCGGGTACATTCAGTCAAATATATCCTTTTACTATTTGTGGTGTGAGTAATGTGAGCTGCTCACATGCTTAGGGCTTGGTTCTGGTGCGGGGGTTGAAACACTTTGATCTGAAAAACAGAACGGTGCACTTAGCGGTGCCAGTACATCTTATACCTCAGATCTCTGTTTGACCCAGGAGCCAAACTATAACCAATAACCTTCCATTTATTGATGGACAAGATAATCCTTCCCTTTCAAGATGTACACAAACCAAGGTAGAGGCTTCGGGCTGTGACACATTTGCCCTCATTTGTCATCATTTGTACTCATCCTAACCTTATGAAGACGTTACAAAACACAGTTTGGAAATAGCCATCAGGGGGAAAACTGTTTCAACACGCTTCGTCCCGCCCTGTCTCCCTAGGGAAACCCCGGTAGGCGTGGCCACAGAGCTGTCAATTCTCAGACCCGGCAGGAGGTCTGAGGGTGGTCCGGGTCAGTGAGGGAGAGGCGGAGCGCCAGACTGGATGTGTGAGGCGGCTTCATGGGCCTGAAGAACCATCTGGACGATGGGACAGGCTGCACGCTCACCCTGGGGCTGGATTTGGACTACCTCCATGTGGAGAGCACCGAGCGCCAGCCTAGCCTGAGCAGCGGAGCAGGCCCCGGGCAGCACAAGGTCTTGTCGCCGGCCAGGGGGGACGCTGTGAAGTTGGGAGCCCACCGCCGGGATCCCAGGAGCAGCAGTGACAGCGACAGCGGCAACAGCAGCTACAGTAGTAGTAGTGCTGCCAGCAGTACTAGTTTAATCAGCGACGGCAGCAGTAGTAACTGTAGTAATTGGTCTGAGGAGAGCGCTGTCTCAGACAGTGAGGATGAGCTGGCCCACAATGGGTCTGGTCCCGAATTCCCCAAGCTTCCGAACCCTGACCCGGACCCCGGACCTTGCACAGCCAATACCCATGAGCAGTACCAAGACCCCGGGCCAAGCCAGGCCCGTAAACAGTTCCCAGACCCTGTGCCACCAGAGATCCCTCCCCCTGGAGACCCAGGCCTGCCCCAGCGCTCCAAGGTGGACTTTGCTCTGAAGCTGGGCTACTCTGAGGACCTGGTCCTGCAGGTGCTGGGGAAACTTGGTCCACAGGCACTCATCAACGATATCCTAGGAGAGCTAGTCAAACTCGGGCCCCAGATCGACATGGAGCCTGCATCGTCTGCGGGCTCCTCAGGTTCCCTGTTCTCCTCCCCCTCGCTCTTCTCCTCTACCTCCTCCCTGGACTCCTTCAGGACCTCCTGCTCCTTCCAGCAGCCGGACGACAAGGAGAACCTCCGCCCTGTCGTCTTGGATGGGAGCAACGTAGCCATGAGGTGAGGAGCAATTAATTAATACAGCCCCTCCCACACCCTCCGCTCAACCTCTGCTAGACTAATCACCATCCCCAAACCACCCACACATAAGACTAAGATTAAGATTCCATCAAAACATTCAAATCCAAACTCAAAACCCACCTGTTCAAACTGGCATACTCACTATGACTAATTACTGTGCACTACAGTGACCAGTGAGCGATGTTTGGTTTTAATAATGTTTGATGCTGTTATTTTATGCTTTGTTGTTATTTTATGCTTTTACTCTATGTAAGGTGACCTTGGGTGACTTGAAAGGCACCAAAAATCAAATGTATTATTAATATTATTATTATTTAGTCTGTGCTTCATCACCGCAACAATAAAGAAACAAAAGGGTTGCTGGATGATGTATAATGCAGTATTGAGACTGTAGCTTTGATCTTGAACTAACCTTATAGAATTGTTCTATGTTGTTATCTATTTTTCATATTCATATAAAAAACTACAACTTAAAACTAAACATAAAATATCAATATTTTTTTCTCCCCAGTCATGGAAACAAGGAAGTATTCTCCTGCCAGGGTATCCAGCTAGCTGTTGATTGGTTCCAGGAACGAGGTCATCGTGACATCACAGTATTTGTTCCGGCCTGGCGCAAGGAGCAGTCACGCCCTGATGCCCTGATCACAGGTAAAACACACGCAGACACACGCGGGAGAGAGAGAGAGAGAGATTTGCATACAGAGCATTGACAGCATCTCTCGTTTTGTGGTTGGCTCGAGGGAATCTGTGGAAACATGCTTCTCTGACATTTAATCACACACACACACACACAAACACACACACTTACATTTCATGTTGCAATGAAGAAGAGATGCCAGTCAGCATGAATTTATCTCTCTACCACAATTTATTTATTTTTCTCTTTTTCCCTCTATTTCTCTCTCATTTCTCCCTGTGTGAATCTCTCTCTCTCTCTCTCTCTCTCTCTCTCTCTCTCTCTCGCTCTCTCTCTCTCTCTCTCTCACAGACCAGGAGATCCTGCGTCGCCTGGAGAAGGAGAAGATATTGGTCTTCACACCATCTCGTCGTGTGCAGGGCCGCCGCGTGGTGTGCTACGACGACCGCTTCATCGTCAAGCTGGCCTATGAGTCAGAGGGCATCATCGTCTCCAACGACAACTACCGTGACCTGGCCAACGAGAGGCCGGAGTGGAAGAAGTTCATCGACGAGCGGCTGTTGATGTACTCCTTCGTCAACGACAAGTGAGAGAACCTTCTTCTGAAGCTTCCAGCATCCAATACTCCTGTATTTCAGGAACCCTCCAGGCGTTCCTCAAGGACCTATGCTTGTTCCTTTGTACTTGTACTCGTACTTGTACTCTTTCAGCCGTCGATAGTACGGATAGTGTACAACTCTTGTTGTGTGTTCAGGTTCAAAACAGATTGAGTTTGCATTTCTTGTTAGGGTTAGGGTTAGAACGGATCGTGTTAACATCTCATATTGTGTGCTCAGATTCATGCCTCCCGATGACCCACTCGGACGCCACGGGCCCAGTCTGGACAACTTCCTGCGAAAGAGGCCCGTTCTCCCTGACCACCGGCAACAGCCATGTCCATATGGTAACAGCCCTTGTCTTACACCTTTCATTCCTTTCCATCCCTTTCCTCAAATCAACATCCAGTCCATTCACTAATAGAAAGGCTCAGATGATCTCTATGACACTGTATTTCAGACCTCTCCCCTCTCCAAATAATTCTGGTATATTTCTCTTGTTGTCTCTGTATGTTCTCAGGAAAGAAATGTACTTACGGCCATAAGTGTAAGTTCTACCATCCGGAACGGGGCAGCCTGCCTCAGAGAGCGGTGGCCGACGAGCTCCGTGCCAGCGCCAAGAGTTCCTCCTCAGCCTCCAGAAACACAACGGGCCCACCTCCAAGCATACCCAGCAGCCAAAGAGAAACCGTCTCGGACGCTGTGACTTCCAGGGAACCTCCAAAGAAACCGTCAGATCCCAGAAGCTTCTCCCTGAGTGACCTCCTGGACGAGCAGCTTGGAGTGGGCACCAAAGTGGACAGCCGGCGGGGAAGTGGCAGCAGCAGCTGCAGTGGAAGCAGTCTCCTGGGGCTTCCTGCTCCAGGGGGCCCTCCTTCGTATGTTAGCCAGGACAGGTGGGACCACCCCGGGAGGGGAGGTGGTGGAAGCTCCAGAGCTGTGGGAGCCTCGGGTGTGAGCCACATCAGAACGTATCCCAGGTGTGAGTCCCCAGAGCCGGCCTTCAGCTCCCTTGGGAGGGCCTACTCCAGCCTGAGTGGGGTGGTACCAAAGACCCCTGAACGGTTCTCCCCAGCCGACCTGCGCACTGGTTTGCTGCCGTCGGAATGCGGCAGCGACGGCAATGTCAGCTCTGACTCTTTCTCACCGGACCCGGTGTTGGAGGACTGCCTGAAGTGCTCCCACCACCACCACACTCCTCACCACTACCCGCACCAACACTGTCCCAGGCGGTACGCTCACTTCAGCAGCCGACCGTCCCCAGAGCAGACCCCGGCCAAGGCCTACTCCCTGCCGCACCCGCTGCGGAGACCAGCCGCTGGTTATGCCCAGGACGACTCCACCTCGTCTCACCCCTCTTGCTCCCAGCTGCTCTTCAGTCCTCCGTTACCCTACCGCCCCACCCTCCAGCACCGGGCCCTGGGCAGCCATCTAGGGGGGCTCCCTGGAGAGTATACCCTACCTCCTCCCACGCCACACCAGACCTCCTCCGCTCACGCTCAGACTGGCACTCCCAGTCGGGATGTCCTGCGTTGTCCATGGCAGGATAGTCGGCTCCCAGACCACGGCCTGTACGAGGGCCCTCCCACTCTCTCACGAGCAGGGTACCCTGGGATAAAACAGTTGCCTCAACACCCCCCACATCACCAGCAGCAGGAGCATCTGTCCAGCTGGAGCACCCACTTCCAGCAGCAGCCCCCCCACCCACGCTACGTGCAGACTCCCTTCCATAGTTTCTCGGAGGCCCGTGAGGAGCCTTGGGCCTCGCAGTGGGAGAGGTGCACCCTCCCGTCTCCTCGCCGTCTTCCATCAGCCCAGCAAAGCCAGACCCTGTCCCCCGCCGTCTCCCCTCACTACGGCCACCAGACCCCAGCTGCACCCCGCCAGGAGCCCCCCGGTCTGGGGGTCCACTACCAAGACCTGAGGGAGAAGGTGTTCACCAACCTGTGTAACATCTTCCCCCAGGAGGCGGTGAGGGTGGTGATGGGGAGGAACCCCCACATCACCGATGCTCAGCAGCTAGCCGCGGCTGTACTGATGGAGAAGACGCAGCAAGGTTACTGAGCATGTGCAATGGGGACTTGGAGTTGAGGCTTCCACATGATCTGGGATGATGGGGTAATGGAAGGCTTGCATTCGCAACGGTTTTGTTTGATCTGATAGGGGCACTGGGGAATTCTGTTCCTCTAAACGTTTTCTTTGGTTGACAAAAAGAATAGTTTAAAAAATAGCTCTTCCTGGACTGTTGGTCTGGATGAAGAACCTTGCCTGTCCGCCTTCAAGGAGATGAAACTGCTCTCAGTATCCCTACCAAAGCATTTGAATATCCATGTCGTAAATTGATACTTATTTAAGAGATGAAATCCTTTTTTTTCTTTTGAAAGTGCTCAAATGCTTATTGCTCCTTCAAGAAAATATTGACACAGTTCTGAAAGAAGTAGATGGTATATGTATTATAAGAAGTGGGTTTTCATACAAGGGCATCTCAGAGATAATTTTATTCAATACATTTATTTGTCTACTCTCCTGGTTCCACGGGTACCAAATTTTGGACTTCAAGTCTCACAAGTTTGTCTTGCTAAGCTTGCTGGGTTAGCAAACATCCCAATGGGGACTGTTTGTTCTTTAATTTATTTATTACCTTTAATTTATTTTCTATAATTTAAGAAAATGTATATTTTTGTGTTCTGGCACTTTTTTTTATCATATTCTTGCTTTAGCTTTTTTTCATTTTTGGCAATCATATCAGGGTGGGAGGAATGCTCCGTTTTATTTAAAGAAATGTGCACCGAGATATTTCTCTTCATGTCTCTTGTCGTTTTTATCTGTTTTATTATGGTTTTGTTCGATTTTTGTGATGTGTTTTTAGATGCCGCGCTGGTGGGAAGTAAAACTGAGGCAGCTTTTAAACAAAACTTCAGTCAGACCACCCCAACAGCCATTTTGAAATCACCTTAAAGTTTATCATCATTAGCAGAATCCCCCGTTTTGCATTTATTAAGTACATCTTAAAGTACAGGTGAATGAAAGCTATTATTTATTTTAAAATGATGTTTAAATTTTGTGTTTATTTATTATTGTCCATTTGTTCAGTTTGAGACCCTGCAAGGCTCATTTGTTTAAGCTTTTTGCTGAATGAAAACCAGTTGGAGGAAATACTTCTTCAAACGTCTACAGTGGTTTGGGATTTTAATCCCTGTTCAAAGATTCTGGGTTCGATCCCCAAAGTCTTGTGTATTATCATTATCAGATGCCATAATTTGAGACACATGGACCCACAGATCTTTGGGTCGCAAATCCCAAATGTCCTCAGACTACCTGGCATCTTCAATGTCCAACCCCTACCTGCTCCTTAATGACCTGTTTCTGTATTCACTGTCTAACCCCTACCCGCTCCTTAATGACCTGTCTTTGTAGTCACTGTTTAACCCCTACCTGATCCTAAATTACCTTGTCTCTGTATCCACTCACTGTCTAACCCCTACCTGATCCTAAATTACCTGTCGCTATGGTCCAACCCCTGCCTGCTCCTTATTGATGTAGTGTCTGTATCCACTGTCTAACCCATACCTGCTCCTTAACGATTTGTCTCTATGGTCTAACCCATACCTTCTTCTTTATGATCTGTCTCTGTACTGTCAAACCCCTATGTACTCCTTACAATGATATGTCAGCGTACTGTCTAAACTCTACCTTCTCCTTAGTGATCTGCCTCTACTGTCTAACCCCAGGTTGAGATAGGGTCCCCTCTCTCGTACCTCTGTACCTCTGGCTCCTCAGTATTTGGACCAACCCAAGCAACCGGTGGAAGCCTTATGTTGTTGATACAAATTGTATCCTTATAACTTAAATCCAGATCATTGATTTATCAGAGTATTTATACAACTGAATATTTTTTTAAATATGTTGAACATGGGTGGACATGGGTGTATTTGGGTGATATGTGGAATTATTTTTTTATAGCAATTTTTTATAATACTTGAGAGACTCATCAGGGTTTTTCTTCATTGAAAGGTGGAATATAAGAGACTGTCACTGGATGCGACATCTTCACTGTATAAACAAGGTGATGGTGCAATTGATCAAGTTTGAACATGATCTTCCTGGTTCAACTCTTTTTTAAAGGATGAAAGAAATCCACCTTCATCAACCATAGGCAGTTTGACCAGATGTTCTGATCATTTTGTTTCCTGTGGTTATTGTTTTGATACTGGTCACAACCCATTCTCTCAGGCAAGAAAAATCAAATGTGATGATTCTTAAGATGTTAATTAGTAGGTAATACAAATTTCATCAATCCTGTTCAGACTGTAGTCTTTTTTCAGACTAGCCCTATTTACGACCATAGTCCTGTTTTAAGACTGTAAATCTGTTCATACTGTAGTCCTGTTTCAGACTCTTATTCTGTTCAGACTTTAGTCCTCTTCCAGACTGTTATTCTGTTCAGACATTAACAGTGTTCAGACTGTAGTCCTGTTCCAGACTGTAATTCAGTTCAGATGGTAATAGTATTCAAATTGTAGTCTTGTTTCAGACGTTAACAGTGTTCAGACTGTAATTCTGTTCAGACGGTAATATTGTTCGGATTGTAGTCTTGTTTCAGATGGTAATTCAGTTCAGACTGTAATAGTGTCCAGGCATGCTTTGCCATGCATGGTCTGAACTGTGAGAAAGGTTTACAAAAAGGTTTGCAACTTTCTTAAAGAGATATTTTTTCATTCAATGCCAACCTTATCGGCCAGATTAACGATTATATTTAAAATAAAAAAACAGCTCTCAGGGGCTTTTATTTTGGTGGAAAAAGGGATAATTATGTTTTGTTTTATTTATTAAGTACTGCATTAGTAATTTGTGGATCAATGCAGTAGTAGGTGTTTGTTTCTCCTGGTGTTCGATATATAGCCATTTTATACCCATTTTAAACTGACCAATGTGCTTTAATTGAAACTTAATGTGTTGTCCAGAAGCCATGTTATCTGCTGCTGAATTTGATTGGATGTTAGATGAGGGTGAAGACCATCACAGAGATCTACCTCTGTATGGCCTTCCTCAGGTTCCCTTCACTGTGAAACTTTCCTACTGATTATTCCCATGATGTACTGCTTTCCCCTTGCTCCTTGAATTCTTTACCTTAACGTATACTTGAATGCATCAATACTTGGGATATAAGTGGCAGAAAGTAAATGTAGTTGTAACTGTAGTTTTAGTAAACCAAATGGATACACAGAGTCAGAACAGCTGGTTCAAAATGGCTGATGAAACTTTAATGTGTAGAAAAACGTAGTTTTTGTTGATACATTTCGCTGAGCTTTAGGCAATTAATCCAAATAAATGTAAAGAATCCATTCAGAGTGGAGCCAAACAAGACCTGTTGACCCCTCTCCTGTGTTCTAATAAAATACAAAAATACAAACCTGTTGCCTTGTCTTCTTTGCACACTGTGGCATTGTGGTTTGAACAGCATTTTTGCCTCCAAATAAGACACAGAAGAGCTACTTAAACATTTAGTGCACTTACATTTAAACTGTAATTTTATAAGTGGACATAAGTGGAATGTTAATGCAGAAACCAGTTTGACTTGTAAAGAGATGAAATTTTGGTTTAGATTTTTTTCCCCACAAAATATTTAATTGATGTGATGTCATGACCACTATGTATAGGAGCAGCAACTAGTCAGAGCTGGTGTTAGCACTACGAATGGGTAGTCCGATGAGGTACTTATGTAAGCTTTTATATCGTGTTGTCTAAAAAGGTATCAGAAGACATTGGGAATCCAACTCAGGACCTTTGCATTTGTGGTCAAACACACTAGCCACTAGTCTATCACATCTGGCAACTAGTTAAGCTAATACTAATAATACTGGCAGGCTAACTTCATTTTACCATTATTATTTTCTTTAAGAGATGGTAATGCCCTCAGAAATTAACAAGGGTTGCTCACTGAATAGGAGTAAGAGACAAGCTTAGATGGCTCATTGGTTTGCTTTAATGCCTCAGGCATAGGGTTCAAGCCTAATTGCCTACAGAGGTAAAACTGTTTATCAATGTAAAATTGAATTGATTGTAGGTATTAATTAGGAGTTGCAAGATGAGAGTTTAGGCTCTATAGCTAATGTGTTGAACTCCCAAACGTCTAATCAAACAACAATTACAGGAGTCTCTGTTTGTCTGTATGTTCTTCAATATCTCAACAACCTCGATAGACTTCACACGGGTGTATTGCTGAGGACTCCAGGAAGTGCCTTATTTTTAAAAAAAATTAAAAAGGTATAGAAAAATGGAGAGAATAAAAATCAAGAAAAATTACGGATAGAAAAATTATGGAGAGAATATATTTTTGGGAAAAAGGTGGTATAGAAAAATGATTGAGAGAATATTTATACTAAATAAACGAAGCGGGTATGAAATTAAACAATTTATTCTGAAAAAATTATAAGTTATATAGAAAATCTGTTTAGATATATTTCAAGATCAAAGTATGTTAATTTGTTAAACGTTTGATCGAAGGTTAAAGGTTAAAATTGACCAAGTTACGAAGTCTGAGGTAGTTGAAGTCTCAGAGGAAGTGTGTCCTCCAATTTACTTCCATTGCAAAATATAATATTTTAAAAGTAGAATATCTTAACATTTTTTAAATATTTAAAAACTTTGAATGGTAGTGCGTGATTCCAAGATACTATGAACATTAAACATTTAGAATAGAGTCTCTAGGTGAAAGATTGTGGCAGGAGTAGGGTCCCAAAATTAGTAGAGAATAATAAAGAAAGAAAGAATAAAGCCTAAGAAGAACAATAGTTGAGCGCTGCATGCAGTACTCACCTAATTATTATTATCATATTCTTTACTACCAGTTAGTTTAAAGTTTCCCACACTGCCGTTTTCATTGGCAACTGGAGTCTCGCCAATCTCACTATTTTCTTTACTGGCAACCATATTTGGCATGAGTGACTTAGATATCCAAGCGGATTGACTGGAATTTTTTTTATAACTTAAGCCTGCACCCATATTTGTAAATCATTGCTGCCCAACAGACTAATTGAACCAGTTGAAAAATATCAAAATGTTCTCAGAAGTCTATCAAAGTGGTACATAAGTTTTTAAATAATGTAACACTAACAAAGGATAATTAGACTATTTAAATATTAAGGGACGGTCTTAATAATAAACAATACATAAGTTGAAATAGTAATTTGTCTAAAGGCACACCAGTAGGCTGTGTTGGTTGGTAAATAATGAAGTTCAGGATAATCAGATTCTCTAGTAATCTACTCTAAAAACATAAATTCCTGCTGAAAAAAGCCACTTGTGCACAACATCGAACAAAAAACTCTGAACAAGAGATGAGAAACGACTCAGTCACTTTTTTCTCCCAAAGACATTATTTTAAATTTGGTTGACAGAAAACGTAAAGTTAGGGACACATATTGGTGCTCTTCATGACAAGCTTGCCCGAGACATTAAAAAGCTACAAATGGCTGCTTTATTTCCCCCATAAATAAAAACAAGATATCAAACAGTCTTTTATCTTCACCCATCTATCTTAGGGTTTGTTCTAGGTGCAAGCGATTAACTGTTAGCTTGACACGGAAGTCCATCTTGTGGGTCTAGATGTACATGCTAGCTGTTAGCTGTAAGCTGAAGTCCATCCATCTTTTAGGTCTAGGTGTACCTGCTAGCTGTTAGCAGTTAGCTGAAGTCCATCCATTTTGTGGTTTGTGCAAGCTGTAAGCCATTAGCTCAACGCTGACATCCGTCCATCGTGTGGGGTCTGGATGTACATGCAAGTTGTTAGCCATTAGCTCAACGCTGATGTCCAGCTGGTCCTGCTGGCAGCCAATCCTGTCGTAGGATGTATTCTTAGGATGGGGGGAGGTGGTTGGATTGGGACGGGGGGCAGGGGGCATTAGTGGGGTATTGGAGGACATGCCCACTTGCCCCCTTTGTATTCCCTAGAAGACGGGGGAAAGGAGGCAAAATTGGGGAGAAAGCATTGGCGTGACAATAAGGCTCTCTCTCTAAGTTGCAGTGTCTCTCTCTTCTGTGTCCCTCTCTCTCTCTCTCTTCTGTGTCGCTGCGTCATAGCACCCAGTTCCCTCTCTCTCTCTCTCTCTCTCTCTCTCTCTCTCTCTCTCTTTCTCTCTCTCTCTCTCTCTCATTCTCTCTCTCTCTCTCGCTCTCACTCTCTCTCTCTCTCTCTCGCTCGCTCGCTCTCTCTCTGTCTCTCTTCTTGATGTCTCTCTCTTCCTGCTGAAGTCCAGGTGTCTCACATGGACTCAAACTCGTCGATGCGTTGCTTTGTGTTCCCCTGGCGGATCTGTCTCAGGGTCTTGTACTTGTCCCGCCCGGCCCGCACGTTCTCGGCGTGCAGCACGTCATTCTGGGTCTTCTTGGTGTCGTCTCGGGCCTCGGCCAGCTCCGAACTCAGGACCTGGCAGAGGAGGGGGGG
>JAOPUA010000091.1:6279660-6305217 GCA_027122455.1 Trisopterus luscus | reverse complement strand
GAGGTGGTGATGTGAGATGTGGAGAGGCTGTGGGGATGTGAGGGGGGAGGAGGTGGTGATGTGAGATGTGGAGGCTGTGGGGATGTGAGGGGTGAGGAGGAGGTGATGAGATGTGGAGAGGCTGTGGGGATGTGAGGTGATGTGGAGAGGCTGTGGGGATGTGAGGGGTGAGGAGGAGGTGATGTGAGATGTGGAGAGGCTGTGGGATGTGAGGGGTGAGGAGGAGGTGATGCGAGAAGTGGAGAGGCTGTGGGGATGTGAGGGGGAGGAGGTGGTGATGAGATGTGGAGAGGTTGTGGGGATGTGAGGGGGGAGAAGGTGATGAGGGGTGAGTTGCTGGTGGGGCGAGGGGCGTGGAGGTGGTCGAGGAAAAGTGGGGGTGTGAGAGAATGGTGTGACAGGAAAGGAGGTGGTGACATGAGAGTGAGATGGTGACATGAGGGGTGAGGAGGTGATGGGAGGGGTGAAGAGGTGGGGATGTGAGGGGTGAGGAAGTCATGATGTGAAGGGTGAAGTTGGGAGGTTTGAGGTTGTGAAGCGATGGGTGAGGTAGAGATGTGAGGGGAGAGGTGATGTGAGGGGTGAGGTGGTGGTGATGGGAGGAATAGATGGAAATTTGAGACGGGAGGTGAGGTGTGAGGAGCTGGTGATGGGAGGGGTGAGGGGAGGTGAGGTGTGAGGAGGTGGTGATGGGAGGGGTGAGGTGTGAGGAGGTGGTGATGGGAGGGGTGAGGGGAGGAGGTGTGAGGAGGTGGTGGGGTATGGGGAGGTGATGTGAGGGTTGATGACGTAAGATCAATACAATTAAATACACGATAAGGTATAGACCAAGAGAAGGCCTTAGAGAAGCATAATGTATTTGAAAGGAACAGTTTGTTGTGCATGTAGGTGGAGAACTGGGGAGAGGTTATTTAGAGAACAGACACTTGCGTACTCGCTTTAAGTACTAGGTTGTTGACAACATTGAAACTTTATTGTTGGTTAGACATCACAACAGTCTGGAATTAAATTAAAAAATGAATTAATTGCTCTTTGGAACAAACCCGCAAATCTGGCTATTAAGGCAACATATCTACAACTCCCAAAATGATATATATGTATATATATATATACATATACATACATATACATACATATATATACATATACATACATACATACATACATACATATATATATATATACATACAGCCCTTTACACGGAGGAAGTCGAGACAATCCCCGACAGGTTAAACCGCGGTCTCTTCTACTTCGGATTGTATCCAATGAGATTGTCGAGGGGGTGGGGCCAGTGAATCTTGGCCACTCCTGAAAGAGGTCTGTCGGTTGTTTATAAAAGGGAGATTCCTGGATCAGTTCGTTTTGTTTACTGTCGTAGCAATGAGGCCAACACTAGACTAGTACCTGCACACTGGAATTTCGTCATCACACACCACCACCCCGAAAACAAGGACAGTATCAGTTAATTTATAAAGCTAAGCAATAGAAACAGTGCTGTGTACTTGATTGGTCAAAAACATTAAAAAAAAACCAACACAAATGAAACAAATAGGATCTACAACTCACATGGGTTCCAACGCACACGCACAACTAGGCAGAGGACACACTAAGCACACGCATCATGCCTCTACTGGAGAAATGGTTCACTTCCTGCCTCTCCTCACTGGTAACCATGGTTACCAGTCCCCGGGCAGATGGATGGAACGTTGGGGGTTGGATGGTGTGATCCTTGTTGACCTTTGCGTTGACCTTGAGGGACGCTATCCGATATGGTTGGAGGTGCAGTGAGCTCTTGGTGGATAAGGCTCACAGGTGCACCGATGTTGATATTTTTTGCGTGTACGTGTGCGTACGTGTGTGTACGTGTGTGTGAACCCTCTGGAGAGTTCCACTTTGACTCAGGAAGCTGTCACTGCAGCTGCACACGGTAAGCACAGATGAGAAGCTTGACCTGACGGAAGAACCACAACAACGATGAAGATCATTGATCAGAGGAGAGAATACCCAGAATACCTTGAAAAACATGCAATGCTTGGACCCTACGCCTTTTAAGTTTTATACCCTATTGGGTTGACCACAGTTTTCATGCGTGTACGTTGGCATGTGTGTCAATATACGATGTGTGATTTCCTCTGGTGTGCAATGCAAGTGTGTGGTATATGTATGCAAGTGTATACATTGTGTGTGTACCTTGGCCGTGTGTGCTTCGGCCATGCGGAGGAAGAGGCGGTTGAGGCCTGGAACCGGACTGAAGGAATAGATGAAGTGACTATCCTAGAGAGCGAGAGCGGGATCCAGAGAGAGACAGAGTGAGACAGAGTGAGACAGAGTTAGACAGAGTGAGACGGCAAATGAGAGATGCGGAGAGAGGGGTACAGATAGAGAGAACAACATTGTAAATAATAGAACAACACAAACATCTTGCTCGGAGGAAAATCAACAGTGTCTGAGCTGACGGGTGTATGATGGGCGTGTGGGCCATCGGCACAGCATACCAGGAAGATGGGCAGCTGGAACTTATCGTTCAGCACCACGGCGTGCACGCAGCACGGCCCACACAGCCGGGCCGTGATCTCACTCAGGAAGTTAGCATGGAAGATGAAGAGGAGGACGCCTGAGCCTGGGGTGGGGGGGGTCGGACAGAGGGATAGAGAGGAAGAGGAGAGAGGGATGGAAGGAGGGAGGGAAGAGAGGCAAAGAAAGGTTGGGAGAGGGCGCAAAACAAATGGTTAAAATATTGTAACACGTGTTATTTTAAAAGCATGCAAAACAGACCAAAGACCCAAAGAGGGTCTAGGATCTCGATGAGGGTGTTCTTACGAAAAGAGAGGGTTACCATTCAATTGTGTGCCGTCTGTTTATATGTGTGTGCACTAGGCCTGTCGCGATAAGCAATAAATCAATTAATGGCACGATAAAATAAAATTAGACTAAAATGTTGACGTCCGCGATAAATAAGCTTTTATTATTCTTGTGTCTCTCTCTATCAAAGAGACTGGATGACAAGAGTTTTTAATCCGGAGCATCGGTCTCGACAGACCCCGCTCGCTTCCTTAGCCTAATGAGGAGTTAACCCTTGAGTCGTGTCAGTCACTTGTCAGTCACATGGTCTCTGTGTGGGGAGGCGGAGCCCTGGCGTTACACAGAGTCAGAGCCCCTCGATCCGCCCGTCCTCCACCACGCCTCCGAGACATTCTCTGCCAGTGTGCAGCATGAGAGCCCCGTGAGGAGTAGCAAGCCAGAGAAAACGCTAGTTGAGATTTGGAGGAATCAAAAACAAAGATGGAATTGGTTTCAAAGCCGAACACGACAGCTGACGTGTGGGATTCAAACCGAATGACCATGGTGAACACACCCCATTTGTTGTAAAACGGAAGAAACCAAACGCTCCAATACAACAAACATGCATCTGCACCTAAAACATAATCATCAGATGCAGTTTTCCCTGCTGCGTGTTAAATATTCTTTAGAAATAAGTTTATTGATCTTTGAAAGGTTGAACTTTCATTATTATGCCATTATCAATATATTCATTGAAAATGGTCTCAAAACGGCTATATTATCGCTTATCACACAAATTTCTGGGACAATTTATTGCCCAGCAAAACTTGTTATCGTGACAGGCCTAGTGTGCACGTGTGTGCACGTGTGTGCGTGTGCGCCTTTACCCTCAGTCTGCTGCTGGGCTTTGTAGCTGAACTCCAGGTTGAAGTAGGGTCCCTCACAGAGGCGGTGGCAGGCCAGGGGGAAGAGGGGTTCCAGCAGGGCCAGACGGGACTCAAAGTAGGCCCTGATGGTGTCCTCGGCTACGCCAGACAACCTGGAGGAGAGGAGGATCGAACGAGGGGGAGAGGGATGAAGGATGGAGGAAGGATTGCGCAGAAGGGGACACCGGGAAAAAGAGGAGAGGAGAGTGGAGGGGGGGGGAGGAAGAAGACAAGGGAGGAAGAGGACCAGAGGGATGGAGAGATGGAGTAGGAGGACATTTGAGGAGAGAGGGGTGAGAAGGGAGAGGGGGAAGGGATGAGATGGAGGGAGAGAGGGATGAGACAGAAGAAGTAATAGAGAGGATGAGAGGAGGGAGAGGGTGCGTGCGTGTGTGCGTGCCCCTTACGTGTTGCTGTGGTCCTTGATGAGGTCACAGACGGTCAGGTTGTTGCTGACCTTGGCGTAGTACATGGCCGTGTTCTTGTGCTTGGAGAGGATGTTGCAGTCGGCGCCGTACTCCAGCAGCAGGCGCACAATGTCTGCGTTCCCCCGCTTACAGGCCTGGGGGAGGTCAGGGGTCATGGTCACGCTCCCAGACCTCTGCGTTCATCACTTGATATGTCGTACATCACAGGTCTAATATTATTGTGTTATACATTTTCTTATTCATTTAGATTTTTTTATTGAAGGTTTAAATATTTTTGCGTCTGACATGCTTTTTTTTTCTTGGAGTCGCAGGTTATTCTGTTTTGTGTTCTGACCTTCATTAGGGCCGTCTCTCCTCCCAGCGTCTGGGCGTTGACATGGGAACCAGCCTCCAGCAGGATAGCAACCGTCGTCAGGAAGTTCTGACAGAAAGGAAGCAAGAGGTTATGAGGTCATGGAGTTAACACCATCACCTACACGGGAATACTTCAGTCGAGAGGTGAGGATTATTGATGGTCTTTCCTGCAGCTGGTTACGGATTGATTACAGGCTAATGGTTACTAGGCATGCAAACTAAGCGATTTCTGTAATTGATCTCATCATATGTACTGAAAGTATTTTGGTATGTCTTGGCATGGTTCTGGCACTTCTGATTCCTACTTGGTAATTCTGTTTTAGGTGACGGCTAAAACGAACATATTAGATTAGATTGCTTTCGTTAATGAAACCAACAATGAGAGGTAAAAGTTAAACAGACTGGTTCACATTAACAAAGGAATTTGCATAAGCCACCGCAAATAGGCCTGATGTTTAATGAGTACTTCTACCTTTCTCACTGAATGCAATGCAGTAGAAACCCAATGTGGTACTAGTTGTCCTGTGTTGTAGGTGGATAGTACTGGTCCTCGGTGGCTAGTTCTGGCTCTAAATTGTGGATAATGGTTCTAGGTGGTTAGTTCTAGCTCAAACTGGTTAATAGTGGTCCCAGGTGGTTAGTTCTGCCTCCAGGTGGTTAATCCTAGTTTTAGGTGGTTAGCTCTGGTTTAAGGTGGTCAGTTCTGGCTCCAGGTGGTTATTGCTGGTTCTGGGTAGTTCCAGTTTTAGATGTCTATAACTGGTTGAGGGTGGTTAGTACTGGTTCTAGGTTACCTTCTCAGCGGCGTGCATGAGCGCGGTGGTCCCGTTTTTCTGGCGCCCGTTGACGCGGACCCCCTTCCTGATGAGAAGACGCAGGATGTCGTCCTGACCGCCGGCCGCCGCCAGCATGCTCAGGGACATGCCGCTGGAGTCCTGACACACGACATACATGATGACCACATACACACACGGTCAACAATATGCATGAGGAACGACATACAGGCATCCCACGCGTGCATGATGAAGAACACCCAACGTGTGATGAAAAACATGGATCACATACATTATGAAAATACAAACACATACAAGCATCTTACCATCAACACTCCCAAAACCCTTCTCACTCATGCCACTAACCCCGCCGAGCTATGCTAGTGTTACAGAGTTCATCAGATTGGACAGACCACTGTTATTCAATTTGATACCAATTAACTGGGAGGGGCTTAAAAAATTCCAGGGGTACATAAAAAACAATTAACAGTAGAACATTTGAAAGACCAAGGAGCTTTGGAAACCAGTTGCCTATCTGAAACGTAGTTTCGATTATGAGGAGTCATCAATTATGGCACAAAGATACATTTAAGTCAAGAAACAATTTATTGTCCAAGCAGAAGTTATAGGTTCCATACAGTAAATGATAGGAGGATGACCATTGAGTGAAATGTGTTTATACAAGAGTTATTTGCTGTCTACTACACAGAAAACATCGTGGTTAGAGAAACTTTACATCATATATTTCCTGGTTTGAGCACCAAACATTCCTGATAATACCTGAATGGTTTGTATAAATGTCCAATACAGTGGCTGAATAATAACACAATAACCTGAAAAACCAGAGTGCATTAAGCCGCGTTTCCATTGCAGGAACTTTACACTGGAACAAGGAATCTTTGCAGGAACTAAGTGCATTTCAACCGCATGAACCAGGGGGCATTATTTTACTCACAAAAACATCCATCCTCGCGGGTTGGACTTTCCAAAGGTGCAGGAACCATTTAGGTAGGGGCTTTCAGAGGTAAACAATTCTGATTGGTTCATTTCGACTTGCAGTCGAGATGAACCAACCAATCTTCACATTGCATCCATTAGAGGTTAACTAAATTCACAAATTATTTCAGTTGATCGTCCAGATTGATAGCTTAACGGCTCTAAACCATAGATGTATTTAAGATTGCACACCCACTTATCTTAATCCCCCTCATCCACAAACCGTCATTCGCTACAGAATGTTACACTTATTACGACATAACTGATAGTTGACATGATTTTATTTTCTCTAAGAATCATTCTCTTTTTATTCGTTATGTGCCTGATGTGAAAGGACCTTAATTTGCCTAACCTTTGCCGGTCCTAACACAGGGGTGGAATACAGACAACAAGGAGCTGAAGGAACATTTCAGTCCCTTGAAATGTAGCTCCTGGGAATAAAAGTCCAGGGTAATTTTGGTGGAAACGCGGCTTTAGATGCTAATACAGAAAAAGTGGATGAAAAGAACAGCAAATCAATCAAAACCTATAAAACATTGATTTCAGCTATGGAACACGTTTTGGTTAGAGTTTTTGATATCCTAAATAAGCATTAAGTAAGTGGAACTCGGTTCCAACAGGAATACTTTTACCCAACATACATGTTGGAGACTAATTATTTTAAACCGTGTGACACAAATTATTTACCTAGCATGTTGATTGTACTTTACAATTAACGTGTCACATTTAAAACTAAAATTCCTCACATTTGCAACTGAAATTTACTTCATAACTAAACGTACCCTGTACAGTATGAGGAATTAAAGTAGTTTTAAAAACAGAATAAAACAATTGTGACAATGGGGAAATAACCTGTTTACAGCTAGCTGCACTGTACAATGCAATAGAGTAAGCAATAATCCATTATCGCTTTAAATGAATGTTCTGTAGGTGCATTTAAATTATAATTGATAGTGTAAATGGCATAAAAATAAAAAATAAAAATTTGATGTGCAAACGTTTAAGGTGGGGAAATGATCAAAGCTCTAGAATATTATTAAATTTAAATCAAAATAATTATTTAGGAATTGCATCTTGACAACTTTTGTTTTACTCATGAGATAAATTTACCCATTTATCTTTACGCTTACCCATTGCCGTTTTCATACTGCAATTGGTAGAGGTAGCGTAGTTAACACATTTTAAACCAACAATTAATGTTAATTTTGACTTCTTTGTTAGCAGTTCACCAGATCAGTATCACGTTACAGGTGTCATTACATTCCTAACAAGAATAAAAATGCTTAGCATATGTTCTTTGCCTAGAGGAATATTGTACAAATACAATAAATTGTGCGAATCTCCATTGTTATTAACAAATGTGCATAAATAGAAAAGTAAAAAATAATCAGAAACTTGTAAATACACTCTAGTAAAAATCAAAGTTAATGACGTGAACATGAGGAACAGAAACATTTAAACATGTTTTTAAAAATTCCAAAGGAAATTTTGGAAACCGATTATTACCAAGGGTATATACTTGGAGTTCTAATATCTAGCTAGCAGTTACTAGAAGCTAATGGCATTTTGGCTTTTACAGGCCATCTATAATGTAGTGTACTAGCTAAATTAGGTATATATTACAAGTGGGCAACATTGGGTCAAGTACAGCAGTCAACGAAGATATTAAACCTACAAGGAGGGGCAGAGTTATGAAAAGTTCTCAATAAATCGATTCAGTCAGGGCAGTTTACTTCATGATATTGTACATCACAATTGACTCTTCGTTAAGCCCTCCCTAAAATGACAACTGTCCAATCCTACGTTTGCAAACTTTACTAGGTGAGAGAGGCCCGTCAGACTTTCAGAGAACGAGAAATTGATGAAACTTTGGCCCATGGAACCTCCAAGTCCGACAGCAGATATCCAAGTTGAGATATGTCGTATTTTTCAATTTTCCGAAGCCATAAATCAAAGAAGGGTTATTATATAGGGATGAAACTGAATATGAATATGAATTGATTATGTCCCAATGCAAACTTGATTATAATGTCCCTTTCATTCAAGATTCAATGAGAAATAATTCAAGCTAGAAACCCTTGGGAAAAGCAAGACAAATCTTTTACAGGACAAATAATTTGGGCAGACACATGTCGAGGAAAACACCCATTTGGATATGTGGAATAGTGGATAGCGCATCTCACCTGTCTACCACCGAGCCAGACCAGAACCCTCCTTACAGATCATCTCAGGTACATTGATCATTAATACATTATAAACTGTATGGAACTTTCTCCCCTTGAGCCAGAGCTACAAACATACTTGGATTACTTGCTGCAATGCTGTGGGTTAAATTATACCACAGCACACCAACCCTTGGTCAAATAAAGACAACGTTCTCAGTAGGTAGTGTTTACGCATTCACCAGATGCATTTCCTTGCACCCTAATGAGTAATCAATCCTAACCAATCACAACAGAGCTTATCATTTAGAACTGGGTTCCCTCGATCACGACAGATCTATTTCAACATAATGGATATAAGGTGAAAAAAAGGGATTTCACTGTTTTAGCACCAAAGGGCACTTGTAGAAACTACAAATAAAGTACAATTACTCCATATTAATATTCTGGATTACAATCCAAATAATTGTTTTATTCCTTGCCTGACAATATGCAAGAAATGGCAGCCATGCCTCGAGGTAGATCGGGCTGAGTTTATCTTCTGCTCTAAAAACAAGCAAAAACCATTCCTATTTGTATGATGTCACAAATCCTAGGTACTTGTTATGACTACCTGAATCAGTGGAAAATGTTGGGGGGAAACAAAATATGAATCTTTAGACAAATAAATCCTGTTCAAAGCTTCGTCAGTACAATTCACTGCTATTCATGTTTGCCAATAGTTTAGGATTGAGTCATTTAATAGTATTTACAGGGAAAGATATACAGGAGCATCCCATTCTGCAATGGAGTTATGAACCCCAGGGCTGAGGGGTGCAGAGCGTTTGGAAGGAGGAGCGCTTGCTCTCTTCTTCTTGGACTGTATAGTGTTGTGAACAAAGTACTTGACCTCGCGCCAGGTCCGGCTTCTCAAAGCAGGCTCAGCCGCTAGACATGCGTCACAGTCCTTCTTGACGGGCACCTTCGTCAGCGCACAAATGTCACCCAGCTGCCGTCGGACAGCCATCTGCTCCACCTCACTCCACAACCTCTTGGCTCTCTTGGGAGTTTTTTGGGAAGAACTTGTGGGAGAATCAGGGATGTCCATGGACAAGTCATCTTTTTTCGTTGAAGGTGTCCGGTGCTGAACACCTTTGGACCGTGCATGGGTGCTTGGGATCGAGTTTGTAGTGTGGGAGCTTGGAGTATGGTGATTTAAGTGAGTTGTGGGGTTCGGGTTGGTGGTGTTGGTTCTGGGGTTTGAGTTGGTGGTGTGGGTTCTGGGGTTTGGGTTGGTCACATGGTAGCTTGGGAGAGTGGTTGTGCACAGGGAGCGTGCGATTTGGTTGGTCGAAAGGGTGCTTGGGAGAGGGGTCGTGCTGTGGATTCTGGGAGGGCTTGCAGGGAAACCTGTTGTACTAGAATGGTTTAGGGGTCTGAAGGAGGAAAGCATGTTTGAACGTCTATCATTCAGCGGTGTGAACCGAGGGAGCTGTTGTGAACATGGCGCGTTTAACGGCATAAATGTTGGAATCATCAAGGGGTTGCTGCTGTGCGGCGAATACCCTGTTAGATGTCCTGGCATGCTTGTAGCGTGTTGTGGCGAGTATGCAGGATGAACTGGCATACTTGTAGCGCGCTGCGGTGAATACGACGGAGTCGAGAGCACACTTCTAGCAATCTCTGGTGTAAATGATTTTGTAAGTGCATTTAAGGGGGTAAATGTGGGAATCATTGGTGGATTTGTCACGGTTCGTTTTTTTTTAGAACCGGCCACCGATAAATGCACAGTGTTCACGGCCTGTTTTACTTGAGGGTATAGTAGTTTGTTTGGAGACATTTCTCTATGTTCGGTTGGTGGATTAGTTGTCCGGCTAAGAACAAAATCCTTATTTTTGTCTGAAAATTCCTTCTTTATAGCACGCCGACCCCCTCTTTGGTTCTTTTTCCTCAAGAACTTTTCTCCTTGAGCCTTACGGTGGAAACATTTCCTTTTCATTGACTGTAACCTGTTGTGAATGTAATTCTTTATGTCAGTCCAGGACCGGGCGCTGAGAGCGGGTTCAGCTGTGATGCAGGCCAAGCACTGCTTCTTCCCAGGGAGCTTCATTAGCGTGAAGTATTGGCCAAGGTACCGCCTCACCGCCTCCTGCTCCTCCTCATTCCAACCTTTCTTTCTGGCAAAACTACTCCGGATGGCTCCTGGTGGTTGGAGCAGACCATAAAATAGGGAAAAGATTAAGCAATTGAACCACAAACCATAAAATCCACTGTATATTTTTATGGAGGCAAAGAACCAACACTTACCTGAAGTTTCAGCAAGTCCTGAAGTTTCAGCAAGACCTGAACTTTCAACAGGATGAAAATACAAAGTCCGATCCAACTTGAGCAGTTGTTTGCTCACTTCCTCCAACATCAAAGGGTTTTCTTGGAACTTGGTGCACTCCTGGTTGCTCCTGTCTAAGAGTTTGGCAATTCTGTTCAACTCCTGTTCCTTCAGGCTCATAAGCTGCCAATAACTGGCAACCTGGTCTCGAAGGGTTGCAGACAAAATGGCATCTGGGTTGGCAACACCACATTCAGCTGCTGCTTTTCTCAAATGATCAAATGCCCTGAGAGGGGAAAGGCATTCATTTCTTGCAAATACGTATCGGTTGCCTTCTGCCACATTAGCCTTATCTCGATTTTCATTGAGTAGATCAATGGATGATACCATCCTTGGAGTAAGAAAGACCAGCATGTTTCTACAGCCATGACCCTCTAATTCCAAAATTGTCAGACCATCCTTAAGTTCCAGTTCTAGTTTTGTGCATTGCAGAATCTGATCAGCAGAAGGTGTGAATGGTACCTCCATCTTTTTGCCATTGTACTCCTTCAGAAGCATTCGCCCAGTGTTTCCCACTCGGCCTCTGTTGAAGAGATAGACCTCAGTGAGAGTGACCTCGCCTAGCTTCCTCCATGACAATGAACCAGGGTTTTCCTTCAGCTCTTGGGTAGCTTCATCGCCTCCTGTCGTGATGAATCTATAAAGTTTTATCAGGTCCTCTGTCAGCGTTGATTTATCTATTTCCACTTTCTGAGAGGCCATGCGAGAGTTTTTGAAGAAACTTTGATCCCACTTTTTATCAAGAAGATGTATGAATCTTTGGATTTGGGCCTCTGTTTCCCTGTCCTCAGTAAGTCGGCTTTCCCCAAAAGCAATTTCTGCAGCTCGTTTTAAAGAGTAGCCTATCTTTGAGACCAGGGAAACTGTCTTATAGCGACCGGAGGTTGGATCAAAACCAGCCAACTTCTTGGCCCCTTCAATAGCCAATTCAAATCTGTAAGGTGTACACATTTCATGCAAAAAGTGTACACTGCTATCAATTTCATTGGCAGCCAGGACAAATCGACCCAGCTCCCTCATTTTCTGTGCAATGTAAGCAAACTGGGATCTGTCATAGTCATGCTTAGCCGACAGTGCATTGCCATATTTACAGATGAGTGGGTCATTCCGTACATGGTGAGAGATGTCATCTTGATGCATGATGTCAATTATTTCCTCACAGCCCCCCGTCAGGAACTCTGACATGGGAAGTAGTCGAGAAGCAGCGCTCTGAACTCTGAATCTCTTTGTTCCGATGTCTGACCTTTGATCTCCTTTTCTCTTACACCCCCGCTCGTGTTTCCAAAGATCTGTTTTGCGGTGAAATGCAAGGCAGTGCTGGCAAGGCAAGTAGTCTCTGTCAGACAGCATAGCATTATTCATGTTTTTCTTTGTTACAATTTCTCCTTCTCCACTTTGGAGGACATTGCAATTGTGTTCATAATCTCCTTTATTGCGGATTTGATCCAGTAAGGTATGTTTGATTTTGGAGTCCCTCGGGAAGTGCATGGCATGAGCGACTTCTGTCTCATTTGAATGTGTGCGTTCTAAATGCCTCAGTAATCGGCGGAAGGGATTTTTACAATACAAGCAGTAATGTTCTTTGGATATATCCTCATCATAATCATCCTCGTCATCATCATCGTCATCCTCGTCCAATGTACTTGTCTGGAGTACCTTTTTGCACGTCCTCGAGCTAAATCTGGTTGGTTGACGTCTTTCCTTGATTTTCCTGCGTCCGGTCTTCATTTTTGGGCTCTCTGTGTTGCTCTTTACAGATGTATCTATAGTGTTATCAACTGCTGCCTGAAGGACATCTGTACTTTCTGCAGGATCAGAAGGAAGGCTCCAATTCCCAACTTGATCATCCATTTGCATTGGTTGGATGTCTTCTAGCCCGTTATGGTCAGCAGGGCTGCTAAGTTCCTTGTCTGGGATCATTTCAGAGCCATTTGACAAACTATCCTGCTTCAAACCCAAACTCATCTCACCAGTAAAATCCACGTTTGTGTCCATTGTCATCTGGACTTCTGGCAACAGGTTACCATCATTGTGTTCATCCTTATTTAAAAATCGCTCATCATGTTTTTTGTTTAGGACCTGCTGTGGTAAATCTGCTGTATTTGGAAGGGCATACCCACAGATTTGGCCTGTAAGATCTTGCAGGTGATTGTTATTGAGTCTCAAAGTGCCCTCTTCTTTTGCACTCTCCATTGCAAGATTAGTGTGTGAGCTCCTCCCCTCTATCAAACTCTTGTCTCCTTCAAAAGCTGTCTTCTCCTCAATCAAACTCTTGTCTTCTGCAAAATCCACCTTCTCCTCAATCAAATTCTTGTCTCCTTCAAATGTCATCTTCTCCTCAACAGAACATGCCTGTAAGAGAACAAGCATAAGTAAGACTCACATACAGAGCAGGGCTCAGGGTCAGATATATCATCTGAATCTAAATAGAGAAGATTTCATGTCCAGTTTTAAAATAATTAAATAGGTTGAGGAGAAAGTGATTGGTAAAGTTGAGGAAAATATCCAGGCAAAAGAGAAAGGATGGCCTATATCCTTGGGACCCCTCATCACTGAAACTGGCCTCAGGAAGTGAAACCACCATAATGGGGAAGCATGTTCTGATGCTTTGACTGTTGAACTCTAAGCACCTTGGCAACACCCCAGCCAAACATCCAAGCTCATTCAAGCACAGGTAAACGAAACGCACGGCTTGTGTTGAAGTTGAAAAAAATCAACCCGAAATAACCCCCAACCCCCCTCAAAACAATAAAACAGAACTCTCAAACTGTCAGTACAAAAACCACATGTGACCCATTCGAGAAATAGTTATTGGCTTTATTTGGATTAAGCAGCGACTGCAACGTTTGGACATTGTAAATATCCGACCAAGAGTAATTAGTATTATGGGATGTAGGGGTGAAATGCTGCATGAATATGGTTCAGTACAAAACAGAATATGCATGCACTACCAAACCTAAATTCCAAATTATACAAACTGATTTAACTTTTGAAACTTGTATAGAATATATGCCAAGACTGAGATCTTAATGCCAGTTTAAAAGGTTTGCAATGTTCACAATGCAATGCCAGTCAAAACATAACATAAGAAGCAGTGATCATACTTTTAGATTTTCGTTTATAAGTGCCAGCCGCTAAGCTTTCAAGAATCTGATATGTAAAGCCTACAATCATTTCTGTGCTCAGAGCAATGCAACGGGCTGCATATGGTGCACTAAATATAAATACTTCTGCCGTTAAATTTGGCTGATGAGGATGAAAGACAAAGGTGTTCTGAGAGCAATGGTGTACCTGCATCGCTGAATTCCTCTGTCCAAACTGTTCTTGGATCCAATTTCTTCTACCTGTGGAAAATATGAAATGGGTAACAGCAGTGTTGCCAATGTAAGACATTTTTCAAAGTATAGATATGAGTAATATATATGAATATTGGTTCCAATATCTACATTGATATTTTAAAATGTATTTTAATAAATCATCATATGATAAAATGACTTACAGTAAACTGACTTTTACAATAAACATGTCAGTATTATGTTCAGCTTAAATACTTGAGTAATATTTGAACATCAGAAGATAAAGATAATCCACAAGTTAAACTTCACGCCGTTCAAATGATATGTTGTTAAACAGTTCAAATGATAGGTTAATGTTTACCTTTGGTTCTGCAAAAACGCCAGGTCCTTTGGTGTAGAACTTGAGGTAATGGGTTTCTTTGTTGTAAAATCTCAGAACTCAAATTTTTTGCAGATAGGAAATGTCATTGTAGATCAACATATCAACCGCTGCAGTCGGATAATCACAACACTATTGTACAACACCCGCTTCCGGTAATAACATTCATAACACTGCAAGGACCCTGGCCCCCAGCCGAGAAGCGAGCTCGAGTGTCAGCGGACACACTGTCGGACGTAAAGGATTCCAGTGATGAGACCCTGCAATATCGGGACCAAGTTGCTGCTAACATTGATTAGAAAAAACCTAAAGATTACTCTTTTGATGGGTTATCTTGGTGGGGAGAGCACGGCTGTTCGTTTCCCAATATTGGTCAGGTTGATTTCTCTCGCCGTAGCTGCATCCAGCGCAGCGAGTGAGCCTTCTCCTCTGCTGGATATGTTATTCAGGAGCGGAGGAGTCCACTAAAACCGTCGACAGTGGATGATGAGTGGTGCTTTTTTGGCACAGCAATCTAAAGTACCACGCCAAACACCAGATAGTGTAGTTTCCCGGTGTTCCATCTAATGGGTCTCATTTTCCTTCGGGTGCGGGTCGGGCGTCGGTATCCATTTATAGCGGTTCGGCTCGGGTACGGAATATATTTTGTGCTACTGTCGGAAAACGGGTCTGGTATTAAGTATGGCGGGTGCGGCTTTGCAAAATAAGACCCGTGCAGGACTCTGGCCTACTGCCATGGAGGTCAATTTGCATAAGGATTTGTGGTGTTATATGAAGACTTTCGATCTCCTTTTGGTTTGTGAATGCAAAGCCATATGTCCCAATGGAGATAAAGAACCTTTAACTTGTTAACCCTTCGTTCTTTAATTTGAAAAAAACAACTCAATAATTTATTGTCATGGGGTTTGTAGCTTCTTTAAGCTGTACAGTGTTTATCATCGTGACAGTAGTAGAGGAGGTGTTAATGTGTTGTCGCAGCCTAGTGGCAAAGACACTGCTGTAATTATCACATCACACGCCTGAGGATGCACGCACACAAACACACAAACAAATGCGCGCACACAGACACACGCCAGGGGCTACCAAGGTGCAGGCTAAAGAGACATTCTGTTGAAGGGGAAATCTACAGACAACCCAACAAAGATTTTAAGTCGTACATTTTCATAAAGCTGCTAAAGAAGCGTTTGTATAATCTTTGGGTCACAATCCAGTTGGAGACACATTGCAAATGATGCCTCAGAAACCTCAACAAGATAACAGAGACATCGACATTTACAAGCGTGCGTATGGGAACCCACAGACACCCGGATATTGTCTTTAGCTTCCAGCGATAAACAGGTTTATGAACACCCGCTAAAGAAGACAGAACAGGGTGAGGTGAGCGGTAAGACTGACCTCTTGGTCCAGGTTGTACTCTTCCTTGGAGTTGAGCGCCAGTTTAACAGACATGTAATCTCCACTCTTCACTGCATCCCGGAGCTCACCTGCGAACACAAATAAGAGAGTCATGGAGGGGGCACAAAGGTACTGTATTCGATCCCAACTGTCAACAACCTGTGTGACAAACCGTCAACCTCTGTGAGCTTAGAGACATGTCTCGGAAGTAGGTGAGAGGATCTGTAAATTGGTTAAATAGTAGTCATATAGAAGTCATCACTCACCACTCCACAGCATGTATGGGATGTGTATATCCATAGTGACAAAACGTGAATAACGAGCAATGAGGTCAACTTTCTCAAAATGTTCTGCTTGCAGAGCTTAGCAAAACATTACAGATTCCTTCACAGAGCATCGGCAAATGTTTCCTGAATTTTCCATCAATAAAAGTATGGTTCTTCTATGCAACACATTATTATTAAATTCAAATCACTTTATTCATCCCCAAGGGGCAATTTAAAGATTATTAACCCTCTGGGGGAGATGCACTTGAGCTACTCACTGGGAGAGAGCGGTGGGCCTGACAGGATCTCGTCTTCTCCATTCAGGTGTTTCTGGAAGTCCTCCAGGGTCATCCAGTCCAGGTTCAGGTCCATGCCAAGACTCAGGGTGGCTTGGCCCCCTACACAGCACAGAGACGGTGGTCAACTAACAAATAAAAAGAGGCGGGGGAGAGGATGGACTCCTCGAGTAGGGGATGAGCAGCACGTAGCACCAAGTCACTTAGTGACTGTGTGCAAGCAGCGACTAACTATATTTACACTGGGATAACATGCTAGGGCCTTTTATGTACAGCAGAATAACATGCCAGCACCATGCACTGACATCAGGCTCACATTTGAACACCTAGCATTTACAAGGGGCTAACATGCTAGCCCTATAAATTGACCCCAGGCAAACGTGCTAGCACCTAGTATTTAAATTAGGCTGGCATCAATCATTGACAAAAACTAACATGCTGGCATTTAATATGTACACCAGGCTTTAGTTCAAACACCCATCATTATCATCATGATGACGTGCTGGCTCCAACCATTGCGAACTGATCGTACCCAGGGCTCTTTTTACTAAACCCATTCTCTCTAGGAGGAGACCCCCATAGCATCAGACTCACTGGACTTGTCCGCTCCCTCCTGGGAGTCCTGGGGGTCTGGCGTGTCTTCGCAGGCCATGAACAGCCTGGGCTCGCTGTCCTCCCTCCTCTTCCACCGCCGGTCGTCTGTGGGGGTCCTCCTCCCCCAGCCGGGTCTCTGCACCTCCTCTGTCGCTTTGTCCCTCCTCTCCTCCCCCGTGCGGGGCCGTGCAGCTGGCTCCTCCACCTCCTTCTCATCACTGTCCAGGCTGAAGCCGTGGCTCTGGCCCGCTCTGGGGGTCGCTGGAAGGGGGGCCAGGGCATAGTTTGTTCAGCAACACTACAGCATTATTCTTTTTATTTGTCAGTTATGTATTTGTACAAAAGCTGGTTCAGAACAGCCACTGGTGTATGGAGAACTCAAACTAAAAGTGTGACAAAAAGTGCAACAAGCACTGCTATCTCATTTCCCCCAACCCGGCCATAAGGAAGTGCTATTTGAAGATTATCAGGTACCTCAGGCTAAAACGAATTTCACTCACACACAATATTATGTAGAAATAGAATCTAAACCGTTTTTGAAATTTTACTTATATTGATAATTTACCCGGTTTTGTTACAACTCAAAAAGGAAACGGTACAAAGGATGTTGCTTTTGAATCCATAGATGACTGGAATAAGATATCTATGATAGCACTAAGTTCTTTTCTCATTATTAACAATTATGATAAATAGTGTCCCTCCTCACCTTCTGTCTGCTTGGCTGCCAACTTTTCTGCATCTGGTTTCTGGGCAGGAGAATCTTTTGTCGCCTTTCCCTTCTTCTCAATCTTCCCTATCAGCTGGAGGGAAAAAAAATATACACATCCTTGTTATTATTTATATTTGATTTAATTATCATATTATGCATACCGCTAGGCCTATTTTACACGGTTCAGAGCATTGGACATGGTTTAAATTAGGTAGCCAGTTATTTGATCGGATTGCTGTTAGACAGGCCAAGTGTTTGCAAAATGAGTCGGCGATACCAGAGTTATTTCATAGAGAAAGATCTCAAAGAGTTCTCCACGGGACTGAATATTTGATCCTTTGATCCGAACCAAGCCTGTAAGAGTCGAGGCACTTGACCCCAAGTTTCTAAAAACTGAATGAAACTAGAAAGCCAGACAAGGAAATGTCCTTGTCAGAACAAGTGATGCCACGCAGCGTGGCAAAAAAGCCTGAGAAGACTGTTCAAGATATGAAAAGGTAAAAACTAGTGCTGTCAGTTAAACGCGTTAACACAAACCCATTTTTACTGGGTACATTTTTTTATTGCAAGATTAACGTTTTTTTTTTTACCCTTTTATTGATGGACAGTGTTACATTGTCTTAGAGATAATTGTTACATTGTCAGAGATTATTTGCTCCAAGTGTGAATGACTGCTCCAAGTGAGAATGTTGTGAAGTTGAATACTACAGTATATAGCAATGTTGTTTTCAATAAAAAAGCATTTGCACAAAGCAAGCGATCCACTTTTACATGTTGAGAGAGTATTAAAATGAGAAGAAAAAAAAATGATGGGACAAAAATAAATCAAAGGACATTTATAATAGATAAAATTGTGTGATTAATTGCGATTAATCACAAGTTAACTATGACATTAATACGATTAAGGAGAACAAATAAGTAATCTACAAGTCTGCAAAGCCCAATTGAATAACCACAGAACTAATTCATCTTTAAGATACAACCTTAAATCAGAACACAGAAACTACAGGGCTTCACCGCTCAAGTGTCGACAGGAGTGTGTAAGTTGTGTAACTGTTTTGAGTAGCGATCGACCGATATATCCGCGCGCATTTAAGTTTTTTACGTGTATCAGCATCGGCAGATTTTTTTGGCCTATTCTTTTTTCTCGATTTACAGACAATTCAATAAATCTTCCTTTTTTAAATTGAGACTTGTAACATTTGATATCATCATTGTGTAATTTTTATGATGTAAATTGAGGGTGCAAAGCAGTATTGGCTCAAGAAAATCGGTATGGGCGTATCTTTGATCGGCTAAGGCTGATGAAAAAAACTTGGTATCGGTATTGGCGCTAAAAAAAAAAGATCTGTCGATCCCTAGTTATGAGTGCTATAATAAGCAAAGTTGTATACAAAACGCGCCACACACCATAGCTAATACAATAACTGTCCGGGAAGCCTAACCCTCACTCTGACACGGATAATAAATAAATCGCTGCTCAGATGGAGCTTCACCATCCACACACCATACCGTTACACAATAAGTCTCTGAAAAGCCCAACTTTCTCACAGACACACCAGTAAACCACCCCGCTGGGGCCCCTTGGTCATGACGTCAGACTTCCTCTGAAAAGGTAGTCTGATGTCACGAACAGAACACCACCTGCGTGTGATCACAGTGGAACAGGTAAGATGGGTTTTGGGAGAATGGCAAAAACATAGGATTTTAACCCTTTTTTCTCTAAATTTGGGACTTATTTCAGTAAATTAAAAATGACATATTACTATGTTGACGATTATACAAGACAAATAACCACCTTTTAAAACAAAGTGTTGTTGGATTCACTAGCGATTAATCATAATTTATCACAACAAATTACGCGATGACAGCACTAGTAAAAACCTTAAACATTCAATAAAACTAAAACAATTTGCTCAAATAAGCAGAATAAAAACATTACCAAATATCAAAAGGTTCCCAAACAGTTTAGGGCAGGAAGTATAGTGCAGAGCCAAGAGAGACACCCATAGTAGAACATGAAAACAGAGCAGACCGAAGTTTGAGCCTACAAAATTATTACGACGGGGGGCAGCTCTGTGTCTCAAATCGCTGGTGTGCCAATCATGTATGCATGACCCCTTGTAGCAACCCAGGTTCAATTCCCACCTGTCGTCCTATGCTGCATGTCATCGTGTGAATAAATAAAAGTGTGTGCTAAATGACTAAATAGTTCAAGACAAAATACAGGTGTCTGCCAAACGACTAGGTTCGTTCTGAGGTGCCTTGGTCCCGACCTTGGGTGTCTTCCCGGTGCTGCCGATGGTTTCCGTAGCGACGACCGGAGGCTGGTGCACGGCGTGCCGGCGCGGGACTCGGTCCTTGGCCTCACAGTTGAGCAGGAACTTCTCAAACAGGTTGGTGGAGCCAGCGCCTTCCTTCTGACCCCCCGGGATGGACTCTGCCTCCTTCACACCCGCTTCCTTCGTCCCCGCCTCCTTCGTCCCCGCCTCCTCCCCCCGGGCCTTAGCACCCCCCCCACCGGCTGACGCCAGGGAGGACGAGGAGGAGGAGGAGGAGGAGGCGATGGAGGCGGAAGACGGAGGGAGCTTGGGGGCGGGCGGTGGCACCGCGCCCTCTGGTGCCGCCTTGTTCCTGGGCTTCTTCTGGAGGGAGGAGCTGTCGGAGGAGTCGGAAGAGTGGGGAGCGGGGTCCTCCCTCAGCTTGGAGGCCTGGCTCTTGGTCTTCTGGGCGCTGCCCTCCTTTGGCGAGGGCCCGGCGGCCGCCTCAGTCTTCTTGAGCTTCTTGTCGTGGAGGAGGTCCTTGAAGCCCTGCAGCTTCAGCTCCGACCTTGGACCTTTCTTCTGCTTGCCCTTCTCCTCCGAGCGGCCCGAAGGCTCGTCGCTGAGGTCCTGCTCCAGGGGCGCGGCGTCCTCGTCTTCGGATGACTCCACCTTCCTCTCCTTCTTTCCTTTCCTCTTGCGTCCGTCCTCCGCCTTGTCCTTCCTGAGTTTCCCCGCCTCCTTCCCCTTGTCCTTCCGGTGTTTCTTGGAAGGTGCCGGCTCCTCCTCTTCCTCGTCCGTGTCCACCGTTCGCTTCTTCTTCTCCACGGGCTTCTCCTTGGGCTGCGAGGGGGACGGACTGGAAGGCGATGGCGGCTGTGCGTCCTCCTCGTCCTCCGTCTCGGGCGCCGGCAGGGGCTTCGTCATCTCCTCCCTCTTCTTGTCCTTCTTCTTCCTCTTCTTCTCCTTCTGCGGAGACTCCTCTTCCTTCAGCATCCCCTTCTTCTTCTTCTTCTTGAGGGGCAGGTCACTGGGCCGGTCTTTGTCACTGTCGCTCTCCGAGTCGGCGTCGACCTCTTCCGTCTTTGTCGGGGGCTTGTGGTGGGAAACAGAGGTCATGTCAGCATTTCTGCGGGTCGTTTTCTTCGTAATGCTGACTGCCAAGACAAAAATTCTAAGCGCATTGTGCAGTCTAGTGATATACTTCTAAAAAGATGAGTTGGTCATTTGAAACAAAACAAAACCCAACTACATAAACTTCTGAATCCTATAGCTGTCGAGTAGTTGCTGCGCAGCACTTTGTAGCTACCCCAACTCTGATTGCGTGCATCGATTGTTTGCAGCCTCTTTGGCCAAAAGCATCTGCTAAACGAGAAAATAAGTTAGCAGATTCTTCCCCTTAGATTAAATGACATGCGTGCATAATGCTGTGCAAACAATGGCACTGATAAGCCCAACAGTCACCACGTGTTGCCATGGAGACTCACCGTCGCTTTCTTAAGCTCTGCTTCCTTCCTGAGCTTGATTTCTAGATTGTTCTTCTTGTAGTTCAGCAGCACCTCTCTGCAGTCCTCCAGATGGGCCTCAGGTTCCCAGGTGTCATCGTCTGAGGAGTAGTTCTTCCAGCGGACCCGGTATAGAACCTCCCCCTGAGGACACAAGATCCGCAGGGTCACGAGACAGAAGCAACAGATACAAGAAGGACCGTTTTGGGTCACGAATATGAAAGATGTGATTCTGTAGTGTAGAATAACTTTAGTTACAGAAGTTCTGTGCATAGTCAGGCTGCACAACCCATAGGTAAAGAAATGCTTCCTTGGTGGTTCATCAGAGTTAAAAGTGTCAGTTATTTAAATAGAATCCAACCCTTAATCACTTGACTCAACATGGAAAACCGCTCAACCAGCCAGTGAGAAGAGGTGTTGTCCTCTCCAGGGGCTCTAGGAGCATGATAATTGCCTGGCAGAAGTTGGATCACTACATAATACAGCCTACATTACTGTACTACAGCAACCCAGTGCAGACAGGTAGAAAATGACTTGATGGTGACTAGCCAAATGTGGCCAACTCACACAGAACCCAACACCACCCTTTTATTCAAAGTACCCTTCAATGGATGTATATAATCGTAGCTATGGTCAGGTTTAGGAGTCACACATAATTGACAATCTGAGATCTCACCGTTAAACCTTATCTTTGACAGGAAGTTACTCTTTACGGAAATAATGCTCTCCCCATCTCTACTGGTCATACAAACATGATATAGCAAATCATGTTAGAACACGGACAGAGCTTTTTAAACATTGAAAATGGATGTTCTGAGCATGTTTAATATAAATATATATATATTTTGCTTTTAGTTGTTTTTTTCCAGTTCATCAAAGAAACCTGTGAGATTGCCCTCCTCTTCTCTTTGCTCCAAGAGCTTAGCGTTGAGACAGTTGTGAGTGCATCCTTGATGCAACCACTAAACCTATTCTAGGTTCTGAAGACTAGTGTGAGGGCTTATACATCCGAAAGCATCATGTTTTTTTTTGTTGGCAATACTATTTTGAGATGCCATTAGAGTTTGAGTGATGTACAATATTTAATAAACGTAAATATACCGTAACCTGTGCTAATCAAAACTGAGACGAAAAAATGCGCGCTGTACTGTTGATGACAACATTTCATAAACATCAATGCATGTGGGCTTTCCTCCGACTTTCTATAAGCGTATGGAACAGCCACAGTTGGATAAACGCTAACCTTTAGTAAGCGAACCAACCAGAGCACATGGGCAAAAAAGACACCCTCTTCATATGTTTTAACAGTTAAACAACATAACATGTAAAAGCAGACTTAAGTCCAGCACCTGTCCTAAACAGCGCATAATCACATCTGTTATTGTCTGATGGTCGGTCAGGAGAAAGCATGCCGAGGTCTGTCATTGTTTACCGGTAACCACCAATAATCCATAACCATCAGTGTTCAGTGGTGTAGGATAATAATATCGTCCTATCTGATGACAGGAATATATTATCCGGGGCCTGGACGGTGTTTGCAGGGTTGTTGAGACACAAAGCATTCCCGGTTCTGGCGTGGTGTATCTGTCCTTTTTCACCAATACCACAGTTTAACATCCCCTTAATCAATAGCACTGGAAGCAATAGCTTATAGGATATATTAAAATATACATGATTTGGGCCGTGAACCATCTCTGCACGGAAACAGATCCTCCTCGGCCTCCGCAGGGGAGAAGCCGGACATGACAAAAGTTGTGCAGACGCGACCGCAGTCTTAAATACATATAATCAAGTCTGTGCAAGACCCTATGTTACTAAATGTTTTGCATTTGCTACAATTGTATGATAAAATAATTACACTGCGATGAACACCAGGTTCCAACCAGTTCGCTTTTTATTATGAGGTACACGTTGGTGGACGAAAGCATTTCCAGCCATGTTTTTGCCAGCTAGCTCGTTAGCTCGATGCGTTACCTCTTCCAGCCGCATATCGATGATTCTCTCCACTTCGTAAACATCCTCCTCCTCGTCCTGCTCGCTGTCCGCGGTTTCGGGTTTCTCCACCTCGGCGTCCATGGCGGATAGTATTCCACACTCTAGTATCCCAAGAGTGAGGATACTAGCCTTTATTTAAAAACAATAACAATTCAGCGAAGAGCCGCCCGTCACAAGGCCGTGTTAGCTGCTACTACCACTAGCAGCGCTGGCTGCTACCGCAACTGTAGCCCGCCCTCCTGCAGCAGCTGGAAGCAAGTGACTGGTGGAGCGCCGCCTACCTCGGCTCAGGACCAGCGGTTCCGCTGTGGACATACTACACTGCAAGCGACACATTGCGCTACCTGCTGGCCGCGCCGCGGGGCGTGTCTTTCATTTAGGGGGTTTAAATTTACATTTAGGGCATTCAGCAGACGCAGCAGACGCTTTCATCCAAAGCGACTTACAATAAGTACATTTGTCATAAGAAGTGAAACCATATATCGCCGTTGGTACAGTAAAGATGTTCATAGAACCAAGTGCAAGTACTAACAATCGGCAGGCTAACCCCATTCCCCGTATACAGCAGTGATAGCTAGCTACTGCAGATGCTACACAATTAAGTACATGCTACACAGCAAGCATGCACAACACAATTAAGTACATCTTATCTCACAAGTATAGATAGTAAGTAACACTAATGCATTTTTTTTGCTGGCTTCACCGTCCTCACATAAAAAAAATGAATATTTTAAAAGTAGAATACCTTTAAAAGTAAAACATTTTTAACAAAAGTATGTGATTCCAAGCTTAGTAATTCCTTCTTCCCGTTAATTTATTAACATATACATCAGCAAAAGTCAAAGCATCCACTTTAATCAAATGGTATATATATATATATATATATATATACACACACATACACACATATATATATACACACACACACACACCAAATAAAACGATAGTGTCAGTGGTTGAACATTCAAGAATATAAAACACGGACAACTAAACTAAAAAAAGATGATAACTAACAGTTTAACCATATGAAACATTGTATCCATCAAGGTGAATGATAAAGGCAAAAAGTGAGGGAGTGAGTTGAAGAGCTGTGGGGAAGTGGTGCATAGTGCGGGGGCCGTGCTCACACTCCGAAGATGACTCGGAGGTCAGCCAGGGAGAGCTTGGTGAAGGAGCTTCCCGTTCCCGAGAGAACCTTCTGGGCCAACTCCTTCTTCTTCTCCTGTAGTGTGGAGATTTTATCCTCCACCGTTCCCTCGCACACAAACCTGGGAAACACACAGACACACACAAAATGTAGCCAACTATATACAGTGCATTTATTAAACATGTAGCAAAGATACCGTGTATTTGTAAACTATCATGTAGCGCTGAAACTGTGCATTTATTCAATAGCATGTAGCGATGATACAGGGTAAATATATTAAATGGCATGTAGCCCTGATACATTGTAGAATCTATGAATAACATATAGCCCTGATAGTGTATTTATTGAATGTAGCCTAGACACGTGGCATAGCACACAGCAGAACAGGTGAGTCTTTACCTGTGGATGGTGACGTCTTTGCGCTGTCCAACCCTGTAGATGCGGTCACAGGCTTGGTCCTCCAACGCCGGGTTCCTGAAAGCGATCCCAGTGGTCAAACATTTCCACATGGGATAAAGACCAAGTTTGTTTTTGTTTGTTGTGGGCGTGACTCACCAGTGCATGTCAATGAGGAAGAGATGGTTTCCTCCAATCAGATTGAGACCGACGCCCCCAGCACATAGAGACACCAGCATCACCTTAACAATTGAGATGTAGATTATAAAAAAACAAATGAAGGGTTACAGATTACAGTTCATTTCCGGATTGGTGATCCGGGGTTCTGGCTGTTGGAGTGCTGCTGAGCAGTTACCTGGGGACCCTTGGGGTTGGTGTTGAAGTCCTCCACCAGGTCCATGCGCTGCTTAGGGTTGACCGTGCCGTCGATGACGGCGTACTTCAGGCCCAGAGTCTTCAGGTGCACCGCCACAATTTTGAGCATGCTTGTCCACTGGGACACAATCACACTGCAAACACACACACACACACAC
>JAOPUA010000091.1:6248206-6258289 GCA_027122455.1 Trisopterus luscus | reverse complement strand
GCAAATGCAAATAGCACACTTGAAATTAACTCTAGACCTTTTATCTGCTCCTTGTAAATGGGATAATGAGGGAATAAAACACACCAGGCCATGGAACAGCTGAGCAACCAATTGTCCCATTACTTTTGGTCCCTTAAAAAGTGGGAGGCACATACACAAAATGTTGTACTTCCTACACCGTTCACTGATTTGAATGTAAATACCCTCAAATTAAAGCTGAAAGTCTGCAGTTAAAGCACATCTTGTTCATTTCATTTCAAATCCATTGTGGTGGTGTAAAGAGCCAAAAAGATTTGAATTGTGTTGATGTCCCAATATTTATGGACCTGACTGTAGGTGGAAGAGGTCAGAGTGGCCAAAATGGCAAAAATGGAAGCCGGTGGAGTTCAGTTACACACTGTAGTAAAGCCATATGTGTGGCAGGCATGGCTTCATCTGCATGTGAATGAGGCTCAGTAGCAGGACATCCAGACAGCAGGGCCGCACAGTGTCTAGTTGTACTGTAATGTTTAGCTATGCTATGCTAAAAACGTAAAAAGTCATATTCTACCATGCTATCCCATGGTATGCTATACTATACTATACTATATCAGTCTATGCTATGTTATACTTTGATGCAATACTATAAGGCTATCTTATATATTGTTGTGATATGTGTGATGCGCCCTTCTATGTTTTCCAGGAGGGAGCGGGAGGAGTTTGAGAGGAGGAGGGAGGAGGAGCTGGCCAGGGTGGTTAAACTGGAGGAGGTGACAAAGGAGGAGAACAGGAAGCTTCAGAGGGACAGGAAGTTGTTTGAACAACACGCCTCAGCCGCCCGGGCCATACCAGACAAGAAGGAGAGGGAGGAGATCCAGGTGAGAGAGAGTCCTGCTAACGCACAACAATGGAGCTTTTCCACCGAGCTGTGTGGTGAATTTGAATTTCCTGAATTTCCCTCGGGATAAATAAAGTATCTATCTATCTGGTTCTGTGCGGTTCTGTGCGGTTCTGTGCGGTTCTGTGCGTCACGGTTCACGTTTCCACTGCCAAAAGTGGGCGGGGTCCGGACTCTGCCGTGATGAGCTGTACTCATCTCTCAGTACTCCTTTGTTGGGGTATAAAGATGTCTGAAAGGGTGCCAACAAAGTTAGAGCTGCACACGCCGTCCGTTGATTGGTTGACCGAATCGTCACTTCCGTGCAACAGTGGTTAGAAAATGTCGCGCAAACGTTTGCCCGTCCTTCATTGTTGCTCTTTGTTCAATGTGTCGCGTTCTTCTTTTTCCTTGGATTCAGTAGCGGGCTACACTGTGTCGGGCTGCTATGAGAGCACGATCCACACGTCTTTCTTTCTTTCTTTCTTATTTATATATAGAATGAAAAAAAAAAGCTCAGCCTATAACTCCAGCTCTAAGAACTCAACACTGGCTACCAGCTCCTCACAGAATTAACTTCAAAATCCTATTGCCTCTCCATACACCACTAAACGGTGTGAGGCCTTTATCAGACTTCCTGACCCAGCGCAACCTCACAGGTCACCTGGTTAAGGATTACGGGCTCTTCCTAGAGTCCAACTGGTGAAGCTGCTTTGAGCTTCCGGTCTGCTGAAAGGTGGAAAGCAAATTTGCCAGTAGAGCAGTAGAGACCTGAGGTTGAAGACCTCGCTGTTGACCACTGCTTTAAAGTCATTAACTAACATGTCCAAGTTTGTTTCATATTTTATTTTCTTGCCTACCGTTTACTTACTGTTTGCTTGGTTACTGTTTATACCGTCTGTTTATACTGCTTTTGCTCTGTACTCTAAAGCACTTTGGGTTGCTTTTGGGTGCGAAATGTGCTATAAAAATGTGTACCTTGTCTTGTCTATAGCTGTAGTGTAACCCTATGCCTCTCGCCCTCCATCTCTCTCTCTCCTATAGCTCCAGTGTAACCTTATGACTCTCGCCCCCTCTTCCTCAATCTCTGCAGTCTTTAAGGCAGCAGCTGATGGACATGCAGGAGGAGGTGAGGAGGAAGGAAAGTCGCTGGGGCACCACCCACGGCCGCCTGCGTCAACAGATTGACACCCTCAACACAGAGAACGGCGCCCTCAAGGAGGAGGTAGGCGTGTCCACCTGCTAGCTCTACTGGAGACGCTCAGACGCAGACCTTAAAGGACCCGTCTTAATACGGGGCAGGGCACTTGGTCAAACAGTCAACTGTAACGTAAACACAATAAACAGTGTGTTAATACCTCGCTGTGTGATAATTGAACTTTAACGGAACGATGTGTCTTAATATCCTTAACGACTAACCTACCAGTGATACGGCCAGCAGTCGCTGAAGGGTGACATGCTGCGCTGTGATTGGCTGTGTTCCCTCTGGAGTGGGACATCCTGTTGATCTCTGTGCTGTGATTGGCTGTGTTCTCTCTGGCGCGGGACATCCTGTTGATCTCTGTGCTGTGATTGGCTGTGTCCTCCAGGTGAACACCCTGGAGAGGCTGCGTCTGGGCTCCTGGAGGAGGAGCTCGTCGCCCGGGGAGATGTGGGTCCCCGGTGGCCCCTGCTCCACCTCCTCCTCCGCCAAGGGGGTCAAGTTTGCTGTAAGATTGTCATCATGTCATCCTATTCAGATTAGAGATCCACATATATATATATCTATATATATATCGGTGGATCCCTAATTCAGATATGCAGGGTGCTTTATTAATTCCTGAGGTGATTGTGACTTTAACGGGTGCTCTGCTCAAGGTGGACTATTAAGGATTTAGAATTACGATAATATTTTTGTAAAAGATTAATCCTGAATAAGCATATGAAATATGCATACATATAAAAAATATGAATGTTAAAAATAAACAAAAAGTGGACCATCCCGAGCACCTAGTGTTTGTGTTTCCTGTACAAATGTGACCTTGAACGGTGGGCCGGATAATGTTGTCACTCTCAGCCCTAAGGTTCTGGGTTTAAAGTCCTTCAGCCTCGAGCTAAGACGCCCCCTGACCCCCACCTCCTCCCTAATGCCGTGTGTCTGAAGCCACTGTAGGCCACTGTAGGTCACTGTAGGGGTGAAAGCCCCGGATACATTACCGCGAGCATCTGTCACTGCGTCAGGTTGTCATGGTGATGGCCTGTGGCCCGGGTTCCTTAACGCGTGCGTGTGTCATCCCCAGAGTCCTCTGGACACCCGGGGAGCCATCCCTCTGCAGGGGAGCGTCGACGCCAGGGGCTTCTCCAGGAAGAACAGCCTCACCGGGCCTGGTACTGTTGAACCACCACCCACACAACCAGTACACCCATCCATCAGAGAGACAGACAAAATACCAGTAGTGCTAATTGCCAAACGTCTGCTTCTTATTGCTCCTCCGCAATATTTGGTTCACGGATGATTGTGATAAATGATTATAGATCTTTTATCTATGCTGCTTGTAAGACTCATCACGCATATTATTGGATCACTTTGGATGTTGGATATGCTTTTTGTTTTAAAGGTCCCATAACATCCCACCAGGTGTGGTGTGATTAGCCGTTACAAGTGGTTTTGAAAATCAGAAATTTAAAAAAAAGTCTTATTATGTCACCGGTGGGCGTGTCCACCGAGATGTGTGCCGGATAGATGAGCAACGTTTGCTCCGGTCCACTGGGTAGGCTGGTAGACTGATCTATCCAGCACACATCTAGGTGGACACGCCCACCTGTGATGTCATAACAGTCAGATTTTCAAAACGGCTTGTAACGGCTAATCACACCCACACCTGGTGACATGTCATGGGACCTTTAACATTTTATAGACCATCTGTCTTGCCTCCTCTCGGCTGTCTGTTTGTCTGTATGGCCGTCCATCCTTGGTGGGGTCACATGGTGGTGACGTCTTCTTCATGCACGTTTCCCTTCTCTCGTCTGATCACAGCAGGGGCGATGAAGAGCAGCCTGAGGAAGCCGGCCGGGCCAGTGTCCTCGTCCTCTTCTTCCTCTTCCTCCTCTTCGGCGGAGGAGACGCCTGCTGCCAGACCTCCGCACAACAGCCTGGACCCGGAGCCCCCAGCGCCCACCCTGCAGACTGCCCTGACCACTGTACGTACACAGACTGACTGACTGACTCGTTTCTGTATCTCATGGTTGTCGGGTGCGATTGACAGTGTAAACTCTACAGTTCAGTCAGTTTGTACTTTGACCACTCCTACTGACCCTCAGCGCAGACTATAACCTTAAGTGTTTCTCCAATGTTGGGACTTTTCTGATACCCACTGCCCGCAATCGGTCAACAATACCATGTGATTATCTGTCTGTTGTCCTTTGGGAGGACAACAGACACTACACTTTAGTACACCGACAATCTCTGGTACACAAACGCATTGCAATGAGTCTCCTCAGGCCCTGTTGTGTTGGTCCCCGGCAGAAGAGGCCGCTGCTGCCTCATGTGGAGGAGGTCAATGAGAGCCCAGAGGTCAACGAGAGCCCAGAGGTCAACGAGAGCCCAGAGTCCACCACGGAGGTGACCACACACCCCGACGGCAAGGTAAGGACGAGCTTCTAGCCTCGTCTCCTTTAAGGTCCCATGACACGCCATCAGGTGTGGTGTGATTAGCCGTTACAAGGCGTTTAGAAAATCTGTCTCTTCTGACATCACAAGTGGGCGTGTGCACCTAGATGTACCCTGGATAGATCAGTCTAGCCAGCCTACCCAGTGGCAGTGGACTGGAGCAAACGTTGCTCATCTATCCGTCATCCGTCATAAGAGTCCGATTTTCAAAACGCCTTGTAGTGGCTAATCACGCTCAACACCTGGTGGCGTGTCACAGTGTGTACGCGTTGTGTTAAGGTTGTGTGCTGTGTGTTGTCAGACGGAGCAGGTTCTCCCGTGCGGCGCGCGCGTCACCGTCTTCCCCAACGGCACCAGGAAGGAGCTGTCTGCGGACGGCCTCACCGCCATCGTGACTTTCTTCAACGGGGACACCAAGCAGGTCATGGCCGACCAGAGAGTGGTGAGACGAACAATCGACCACCGATCACACTCCCGTTTAGGCCACGTACACGCCGCAGGATGTGTCTGATTACCGCCACCCGTTGAGCATGAGAGGGTGTTTCCATGGGACATGCAGACTCTGTTGACACACGCATTGATCAACTAGTCCTTACTTGGACCTTAAAAACTGACATGTTTGGTGATAAATGTTGGGCGTTCATTTTCAACTGAAAGGAAAACTGCTGAAGTGTGAAACAGTGTTTTTAGTTGTATGGTGGAGAGGAGATAGAGTTGGGTCTGAGGGATCAGGCTCTGATTAAAAAGAGACAGTCCTCTGTACACACAGGTTAAACTAACGCTGGGGCAGTCGGGAGACCTAGTCCTGAATACCAGGCCCAGATGAACACCAGAGCGGTTGTTTGTTGGTCTGTTGGATGTCCATTTCCTCTCTGTGGTTATGAAGTTCTGGTAACCAAGCCGTCATCTGCCCCACCAGGTTTACTACTACGCCGAGGCCAAGACTACCCACACCACCTTCCCCAACGGCATGGAGATCCTGCAGTTCCCCAACCACCAGAATGGTAAGACACACTGGTACCTCTCTAGCTTATTAGGGCAGATATCCACCACTTCAGTGGGAAAAGAGAAATGATTATGCCAAGGTTTTTCCACGTGAGTGTGATAAATTATAGTTCTGTCGAGTTAAACTGGGCGTGGCTTTAACACTGCCATGGTGCAGGGTGTGATTCCCGTTTGGTCTTCCCATGCTTAGAATGTAGCCCTCATGGTATTGTCAGAAGCTTAGGATGAAGATCTCCACCAAATGATGCATATATAAGTAAATTGGTCACCAATGAAATACTTCTTGGTGTTGTACATTATTAAGGGATACCTGTAAGAACAGATCTCCCCCACGCACCGGTATGAGCCATAGCGCTGTGTTCATGCTCTTTTTGTCACGGTTCTTTACGCTGGTCTTGTGGCTGTTCCCTCTTAACGCTTCTTGTGGAGGTTTCCTCATTAAGCTCTTTTTTGTGATGGTTGGTCTTTCAGAGAAGCACTTCCCTGATGGCAGGAAGGAGATCACCTTCCCGGACCAGACGGTGAAGACGCTGTTCCCTGACGGGAGGGAGGAGAGCGTGCTCATCGATGGAACGGTCATCCACGTCAGCCCGTACGTACAGAACCGCACCGCTTAGAGCTCTTGAGGGTTGCCTCTAAGATATATTCCCTCCAACTCACTACTGTGCAGTCAAAGAATGGACAGAAACAAGGAGCCAGAACAGAACCTGAACATTTTTGAAAGATGCCGATCCCCATAGCCACCATAACCATCCCCTAGTGCGTTAGGTAAATAAGGCCCTGTCCCCAATTCTCCCCCTTCCCCTAGATTTGAGCACTAACCCATGATTTTGCGCGCTCCCGCAAAGGTGCGGTGTCCCAACATTTAAGGGAGCAAGGGGTAGTGCTGTTTTTCCCTTAAAATCATCCCTTGAACACTAGCCAGCTCGGTAGCTGACTTGCAGCTAAGGGCACTCAAACCAAGTGTTCTTGTTAAGGGGAGAGAATTGGGACAGGGCCTTAGTCTTGTCCTCACCTCCCCTTCGCTCTCTTCGTAGGGACGGCACCAAGGAGATCCAGTTTAACACGGGCCAGAAGGAGGTACACACAGCCGACTACAAGCGGCGAGAGTATCCCGACGGCACCGTCAAGACCGTGTTCAGTGACGGACGTCAGGAGACCCGATACACCACCGGGCGGCTCCGCATCAAGGACAAGGACGGCAACGTCCTGTCCGACAACAAGGCGTAGTCCTTCCAGAACCATCTGTGTATAAATGTATGCCATTTTAGTTTTATATAATTTATTTGTAAAAATCTAGCCGATTGTATGTTTTTGTAAAATAAATTTAAAATACTTTTGAAAAAGTTTTGTTCTAATTTAAAAGCATGTGCGAGATTAAGTGGGAAGTCACACGGGGTCAAACAAATTCACCTTCTTCAAGCTAGTCAATTGACTCAATTATAATAGGAATGTACCTCACAATAGACACTTTTTGCAGTTAACGTGTAGATATGCGGTAGCTTTTCATATAACCATCGCTGAGAGTATATATTTTTTTGCGCCCTCTAACAATTTTGGCTGAACAAAAAACGATTGAATCGTTGCCTTCTTGGTAAACCAAATCAGAACATTTTAATCAAACGGCATAAAAAATGACTGCTTTTAGAAAAACACACCAAATAAGTTGAACACTTATTACAACAACATAAATACAACAAACCTATTCAACCAAAAGAAAACCATGCAAACCGAGCTGCACTGGGAAAATAATGTAACTTTAAGGAGAATTAAACACCAGCAGAAGAGGAACCCTCTGCTCTCAGGGTTTAGTGCTGGCACCAAGATCAAACAAACGCCCTCTCAGGGGGTCCTTTTTGTGAGTCAGTCTGTGAAGGTACAGAAGCTGGGTGAGTCAACGTGCAGGGTTCTGAGGGTAGAGGCAGGGGGACCAGGCGTGAGGTCGTCTGGGTCAGCCAGCCCGCTGGCCACTAACGGCAGGTGCAGTAGCTCTCCGCTCTCATCATACAGCAGAACCGTCAGCTCTGGCTCCCGAGACTGGAAAACAGTCAATCATAGCTTTATTTAGACAGCACCCCAGACGTACATTTAGTGCAATACCCAACGATTTTCTGTTCAATCAAACATAATTATATGCAAAGGGAGTGAAAGTGAATAATGAAGGGAGCTGGTCGGGGGCATGTATCTGGCTCAAGGATGCCTAGAGGTATAATGTGGACATTGGGGATCAAATCCATTGCCTTAAAGACAAATGCTTGTTTCCTTTAAAAAATATATATGCCTGTATGATCGCAGGCGTGCACCCATGTTAAAACCACAAATAACACCTATTAACATCCCGTATTAGGAGGAAGCGATGGATGCTCACCACAACCGAGGCGGTGACCTTGCCGTGCAGAGGCTCCAGAATCTGCCTCAGAGCCTCTATGCTCCACTGGGGTGCGTAGGGGAGCACGCGGCTGTCTGGACGGACCTTGGGTGGCTTAAACCCTGCAGCCTTCACCTTCATAGCCTTGACGGGGAAGCTCAGCAGCTCTGCTGGCATCTCCCTCAGTCTGAGAGACACACGATTACACAGTGCACATGTACAGGAATAATGAGGACTCACACATTATGGATAAACAGAAGTGTAGTCTTAAAAAAAAGTTATATGAAAAACACTTGGTGGTGGTGCCTTACTTGCTGGTGGGCAGGGTGTCGTAGGAACCGTAGTCCACGTGTTGGACCATGATCATGACGGGGTCCAGGCTGGAGAACTCAATCAGCTTGGCCCGGTAGTACTGCCCATCTCCATACTCAGCGAGACACCCCCCTCCTGTAAGCATGCAATCATAGCGGTTACTACGGTGCTTTGTTCTTATAATATATTGTTACATAATTTGGCTACATTAAATGTTTTTCGTGTCGATAAAATGAATAAAATGGAATTGAGAGGGACAAAGCGAGGGGCCAAAAGACGAAGACCAAAGTATCCGATTCACATCTGAACCTCTTGGATACAGAGGCCATAGTGTGAGCGCAGAATGTTTGTTTGCCAAGTGTTTCTCCATGAAGTAGGGAGAGGGGAGCGAGAGGACGGCATGAGAGAATGGTTCACCCAGAGGGAAGTAGGCCAGGCGGGGCAGCTGGTCCACGTCTGCGGTGACCCTGGACAGCATCTGGTCCAGGCCGTTCACATCCTCCTCCCTGCTGCTCTCTAGCTGCCATACGAACAACTGCACCCACACACACACAGTCGTATGGCGTCCCTTTATGAAACCTTTCCCTCATGGTAGGCTACAGTCGGCTGTTTTGTACGAACCTCGTTTGGGGTGCAGATGTGCTTGACTTTAACCCTAAATTGAGACCCCTCTGGTGGCAGGGAGGAGTAGGTGAAGGGCCCCAGTGGGGGCCTCGGAGGGACGCAGAGTCCCTGGAGAAGACAGCCACATTCAGTCAGTAGCACACAAGGTGCCAAGACAACAGCCACATTCAGTCAGTAGGGTTTTCAAGTTAAGATACATTCAGTTAGCACAGGGGATTTCAATCTGTGGGGCACAACCAATAAGTGGGTCACAGTTGGGGGCCAAATGAAAGTCTTTTTATGCCTTTTCTGTTTCCTGTGCATACGATTGCTAGGGGATTGGATACGGTTGCTAATTAATTGCACGTGTTTGCTAGGTGATTTAATTTGGTTGCCAGGTGATTGTGCGTGGTTGGTAGGTGATTTTATGTTGTTGATATGTAGGAGGCGGTTGCTAAATGAATGCTTTTGGTAGCTAGGCGACTGCATGTGGTTGCTAGGTTGATTGCATGTGGTTGCCCTAGGGACTGTGTCACACCTGCGTGGAGATCTCCCAGTGGTCCAGGAGGGGCAGGCATGGTGTTGAGGTTTGGACCTGCAGGAAAATATCATCTTCAGTTTCACTGCTCTATGGATCTGGGGTAATTGTTCTCAGTGTTGGAGTTTAATATGGATACTTGGTGTTGTTCTGGGTTGATACTAGGGATGTAAAAAATGTGTAGACTCAACGATCGTTTCTCAACTCGTGCTCGAACAAATTAAATGGTTTCATGTCAAATTCTGTTGCAAAGAGGAGGTGCGCAGCATCAGTATCCTAATTAAAAAAGAGTCTGACGACGCCAACACATTTTGCCTATTGTAAACGGATATGAGACATTGTAAACGTTCACAATCCTGCTCTATGCTCTGTGATATTTTGTTTATCATAATTAATATGAACTTAAAAAAAATGCATTATTGGTGTGCTCCTGAGAGCAACCTTTGAAATATAACAGGCGGGCCGCTGTCTTAAAGGAAAGCTCCTTTGAGCCCCGCAACTGATGGAGCCGCAGGACCAATTTTCTTCTTTTTTTATTGATACTTGGTGTGGTTCTGTGGTGACACTTGGTGTGGTTCTGTGGTGATACTTGGTGTGGTTCTGTGGTGATACTTGGTGTGGTTCTGTGGTGACACTTGGTGTGGTTCTGTGGTGATACTTGGTGTGGTTCTGTGTTGATACTTGGTGTGGTTCTGTGGTGATACTTGGTGTGGTTCTGTGGTGATACTTGGTGTGGTTCTGTGGTGATACTT
>JAOPUA010000091.1:6139665-6150376 GCA_027122455.1 Trisopterus luscus | reverse complement strand
TACATCACCACGGCAACACAGTCCAGTTCATCGGGGATCCAAACGTGGCTAAAGGCTACCCGCTGCTCAACGCACCGAGACCAATTCAGCCCCTAATCCTGACAATGCTAAACCCGCAGAATTAAAAAACATCCCCTCAAATCGGGAAAGCTTGTCGTTTGAGTATAAATAACAAATGCAGTTTAGTTGTCTTCGCTGCACTTTTCAGTTGGTCAAATCCTTTTTTTTTTTTTTGTAGTTCAGCAGGGTAAGCTGTTACTTGAGGGTGGGTGGTTCAATCCCCAGGTTCTTCTGGCTTACGGTTGAGGTGCCCATGAGCAAGACTCCCAACTGCTCCCAACCGGTCGTCGCCATGGTTGAGTCCCCCATTGCTGTGTGTTTGTGTGTGAGAAATAGAATCTAAAAGCCTAGTAGTGGCCATTAGGCCACTGAAGGGTCTGAGAGACCTCGGCGTTGGAACCCACCTCCAAAGTAGTCCCCATCGCAGAGCTCCCTCTCCACGGAGTCTGTCTCCACGCTGACCTGCCCGTGGTCGATCAGGTACATGCGGTCCCCTGGGGAGTTCAGCCTGAAGATCACGTCTCCCTCCTGGAACACCTCGTACCTCAGCTTCACCAGCACGGCGTTCATGAAGTTCTTGTCCAGGTCCTCGAACATGGGCACCTTTTGCAGCAGCTTGCTGCACATGGACAGCAGGATTTGCTGGGAAGAAAGAATATAATACGATAGCATAGCTTAGTTTAGCATAGCACAGGTTAGCATTGCATAGTTAAACTTAGTTCCAGGCCGGAAGCTCTTTGAAGACAGTATGAACATAGTAAACGGGTACACGTTTTTACCTCTTTCAGTGCGGTGGAAACGGTATCCATGATGTCATTCTCATCAAACCACTTCCCACCGTAGCGTGCCTGGTAGTAGCTGCTGATTCTCAGCTGCAGCTCAGGAGGGAGCTTCATAAAGGTCATGTAGTGCTCCAGGCGACACATCTACACAAACAAGAGGTTTCAGCATATCCAGTAAGAAGTTGCCAACACCTAACAGTTAACAGTTAACCGCTTGCAGCTCATGGTTAACGTTAACAGCTTATGCTAACAGCTATGGCCAACAGCTAACACTTAAAGCTAATTGCAAAGGTTAATGCTAATAGCGAATGCCAACGGCTTACATTAATAGCTTAGAGCAGGCATCTGCAGGATGCTGTTCTCTACTGGTCAGGATGCTTATACAGACGAGTCGCATGCACTTCCACAGTTAATACCCGATTTCTGTATCAGGAAAAATATGGACTCAGGGACCAGGGACACATGCAGACCTTGCTTTTGTACTCCTTGGCGGTTGGGTCGGTGTTGGCTATCATGGTGGTAGCGTTAGCTACCAGCACTGTGTACATCATGCAGCCTGAGATCATGCTAACCATCACGATCCACATCTCCACATAGTCTGGGGGAGAACGAGAACAGAGAAGTCAATGAGCATCAACATCACCATGTCTACGCAGGGGGGGAGAGGACACGAGAACCAAACCGACCAAAGATAACAGTGTGAGGGCCGGTCTCCTCTGAAAGCAAGCCGTAAGCTTGCATGCATACTGCGGTACTATGAAGCCATATATATATATATGCAAATGGTGTGTATGTGTAGGAATAAAGGTCGTACTAGTGGGAGCGTCCATGGAGCCATAGGAGAGGGCAATCATCTGAGACAGCGCGCGGAACACCCCCCAGGAGTATTTAACGCTGACCGTGGCGTTCTGCGCACACACAGGAGACACACAGAGCACTCGCTTCACCCTCCAACAATGACCTCCAGCTCTGGGATCCCTTTGATGTCGTGGGATGATGTGGGAGAGCACGCATGCGTTAAAAAAGTGGTGAGTCATGGTTAAAAAACTGGATCTTTAATGTAATTTAGAAACAGAGTGTGATCGACCCGCTATTATAATTCAGTTTGGGTTTTTCCTCTGTATCCCATAAAATCATCTCCCTTGTCTCCAGGAGTTCAGGATTTAATGATGCATGATTCCATGATTCAATGCTTCAATGAGTCTAAGGGTCCGTCATTTCAGGATTCCATTACATTTAACGACATTCCATTACATTTAACGACATTCCATTAAATCATCGTCCTCTGATTCAAAGGTTCCATAATGATTCAAGACTCCAGTAGAACATGATTCTAAGGTTTCCATGACAGTAAAATGCATGGAGGATAGAGGGAATTAAGGGTTCCATGATCTCAAGGTATCATCTCCTGATCTCATGGGGTTCCTACCATGAGGTTCTCCTTGCGGACCCAGCAGTCAGAGGGGAACTCCTCCAGCATGGGCACAAAGTACTGGATGCAGCCGTTCCAGTGGCAGAGCAGGAAGATCATCATGAACAGGGACAGGATGCGGAAGAAGAGCCGCACCACCTCCAGGTTGGCGTTGGACACCTGAGTGGGAGGAGGGGATCATACTGTAAAGCACCTGATTGCTGTTGGCTAGTCGATAGATTAATCAAACCCATGCCAGCTCCATCACCTTAACAACTATAACACAGGCAGTAGCTCAGGAGGTTAAGTCATTTGACTCGAAACCGGAACATTATTAGTTCCATCCCCGGTGATGCATGTGTGGTTGACACTGCTGGCGGTGTACGAATGGTTGTAAAGTCGCTTTGGACTAAAGCAACAGCTTAATTCCCTAAATATAAAAATATATAAACTTTACTCTGTAGATACAGTACATTTCCAGAAATCAGAGGACGAATAATATATGGACAAATAAAGAGAAGGAATGCATAGTAAGGCCCTGGAATAATGTGGGCATGAAAGAGTAAACAAAATCTATTATTTATTATGTCTTTATCCAGATGAAATATCAGAACCCAACAGCCTGGTCCAAGTGGAGCACAGTGTTAGTGATTTCTCAAGCTCTCATTTCAACAGTGACGTCAATGTCCAGAAGCCAGAGTAAACAAATGCTGTCAAGACGTGGAATGAATGAACAGAAAGCATGAATGAAGTCTTAAATTAGCTGTGGGTTTGAAAGAATAAACAAAGATGTAATATGTGGTCGATGTCCAGATGAAATGTCAGAAATCGATAGCCTGGTCCGAGTGGCGGTTTCTCGCGCTGTGTCTGAGAGCCGCCTCGGAGAGACACCCGATGCGGGGAGCCGGTCAAGGGATCTGCAACTGGAGAGGCAGGATGAGATCTATAGGGATTCTAGTGCCAAGTGTGGCTCCCCTCCACTCACTTTCTCCACCTCGTTGAAAAAGCGCACGAGGCGAGACACGCGCACCAGGCGTATGAGGCTCAGGATCCGGACGAACATGAGGATTCTCATCATTCTGTTGGTCTTGGAGGGGTTGTCCTGGCTGTGGTACTGCAGGTCCTGAGAACAAAACAAACACCACCCCCTTCAACCACAACATGGCGCTTCACACGCACTTGCTTTTGCATTCACTGTGCCTCCACCGGGAAGGATACAGTTCGAGTCAGGGCTTACCGCGAAGAAGAGGATGTAGCCGATGGGGAAGGCTGCAATTACATCCAGTAGGAACCAGCTCCTCAGATAGCTCACGCGGATCTGCTTCACATCCAGGATGGCTACCTGCCACACAGGACCGGAGAAGATACACACAAACACGTCACGTACATTTTACTCAGACCTGTTGAGTTGAATTGTGACAGTGACAGTGAGGTATATCCTTAGATACATATCCTTTGTATTTTAAACAGTCACAATATATATTTTTTATTAATCAGATACTGATGTGGGGGATGGGGGGGGCTGGGGAGGTAGGACTCCTGGGCTGCCGATTTGCCCATGAGACCCTTTATTTTGGAGAAGCAGAAAATAAAATGAATGGATGGCAACTGGTTCTCCAGTGAATACGGTACATGTACACAGGGCTACAGGGCTCAGAGTTCAAGGCTGAGATTCTAATAGGGACTGAAACGTCTAGATTAATATTTCACAACGTCTTAGCGGGAGGGAAACCGCCATATGTTAATGGGACCGCTGGAAACACGTGGACCCACACACACACACACACACACACACACACACACACACACACGTCAGTTCAAAACATCATTAAAAATTTGCACAAACGCACAAACACGGGAAATAGGGCCGGGAGTAAACACGCGTCTACAGAAAAACCCGGGAGTGTTGTAAGAGGTTTCAAAGAAGCTGGCATGAGTCGCCCGTCAGAGAATACACCACGTATCATCTCCTTAATGCCCCACTGGAGGCGCCATGCTTGTGTCTATCTGTAATTCATCCAACATCCGAAATCTGCTTTACAGATAAACCAAATCAACATGGCACGGTGACGGTGGTCATCTACAGAGTCCACGGTGGATTTTGGGTTAGAAGGGGGGTGGTTGTGGGGGGGGGGGGGTAATCTGGTTCCTTCGTATTTTAAGGGGATTACTGACGGGGTCAAAAATGGACTGCATGTGCTCGTCTGTGGTGGGATTAGTCCTCCAGATTGAGAGGAGAGAGATAGAGAGAGAGAGAGCGAGAGAGAGAGAGGGGGAGATGTCTTTTTTAATGAGATGGTTTTTGTATGCTTTCGTGACATAGAAAATGTATTTTGTCATGGGAATAAAGCTATTCAAATTAATAAATGCAGAGGAGAGGAATAGAGGAGAAAGACAGAAATTGAAAGAAGGAGACAGAGAGCGGAGAGGAAGAGAGTCCAATGGCCTCCCTCTTCTACCTCGCTGTCCTCGGGTATGATGCCCATGCGGAAGTTCAGCGCCACGTCGATGAGGAACAGCGTGTCGGAGAAGACGTTGAAGCCTTCCCAGCCGAGGCCGTTCACCCCGTCCAGGAAGGCGATCTCCATGGGAATGCCGATCAGGTTCAGGAACGTGATGGCCATCATGCACATGATGTAGTAGCTCCTGGACACAAACATCCCCGTGCATCACTCCACGGTGTGCATGTTCTAGATTTGACATACATTTGACTTCTCACATTGTTTGTGTCCAGGTTTTGCCGCGAAGGTACTCGCCCTTCTACTGTCTTCTGGAGGTCATCTATGCTTCCTAAATACATCAATACTGTAGCTGTAAATAACAGATAAAATACTGGACCACATCACCCGTGTGATGACCAATCGATCGGTTTCACATGGCCTATGGTTTACGGTGTACGCGCTAGGCAGCTTGCTCAGCGGCAAGCTCCACCTGCAAGTGCCATTGAGGCGACACGGCTCATAAAGAACATGGGTTAGATTGCTAGATGCTATGCGGCATATCATTCCTGCTCCTCTTCAACCCACTTTTGGGACTCAAAAAAGGGCTGAAAGAAAGAAAGAAAGACAAAAATATATATATAAAGATGTGTGGTCGTCAGGGAGTGTAGTCTGCCATCTAATTCTCTCTGCTCTGTTACTTTTTTGACCAGAAGCTAGATCAGGTGATCAGGAAGGGGCGGGAGAGGCAATGACCGGGTTCATCAGGCTGAATAAAGTTCTGGATTATTCTGGTTATTATTTCATGAGTGCCTAAGAGGACTGGCCCAGCGTCCTTCTGTTGCTACTCCTGCACGCAATCGTCCAAATCTCACCCCATTGGCCAGGTATCGACAGTCACACATTATAAGCAGTAATAATATTAATACTGTGTACTAATTCAAGTTTATACCTCATTATGAGTAGTACAAATGTTTATGCCTCGTTAAACTATGTCATCAGTGCTTATAAATCACTAGAACATATTAGTTGTTGATCCCATCAATTGTAAAATTAACCTCACAGTAACATCTTATTCTATGCAATAATGATTTAATACCCCATTGTTCTTCATAAACAAAGTACATATTTTGGAATAAGATGAACAGGTTAACAAGTACTGTACTAGGGCTAGGCAATCAGAGAAATAAGGCACAGGTGATCAGCACTCCACTCTGGAGTCTTGTATTGTATAAAGTACAAGGTATGAGCAGCATTGCAGTCCTACCTTAAAGGGCAACCGTCACATTCTAGTTTCTAACACGAGAGAGAAACGCTTCATATGCATGCGGTGGAAAGGCACAGTCCGCAACATCAACACTGTTCAAAAAAAACGTGGAAAAGTTGGACCATATAGACATCATCGGTCATCTTTGGAGAACGCAAACCCCGGTCACGTAAGAGCGCGTGTCGCCATGACGTCGACGGTCCAACTTTTCATCCCAGTGTTTTTCGTGTAGTTATGCAAGATAAAGTACGGGGCGGCACCAGTGTTACCTTAAGAGGCTGAAGGGGTGTATGACGAGTACTCCGCTCTGTAGTTGGCGGATGCATTCCTTCTCCACGGCCACCTCGCTGCCGTACACGTACAGGGACTGCCGGTTGAGCTGGGGGAGGAGCAGGGACCTCCAGCCGCTGGTGGCCCGACTGCTGCCCACCCCGCCGCCGGTGGACCCTGACGTTGACGCTCTCGGCTTCTCCATCCCTCCTCACGCTGACACGCACACTCACACCCACACTCACACACACTCACACACGCACGCACGCACGCACACACGCACTCACGTGCCCTCACACACCGCTACTGCTCAGCCACACTCGCCATTGTGTCTGTCAGGCTCCCGGCGCGAGCGAGCTTGGGTTGTGCTGTGAGCGGGACTCGACCTGCTTTCCTGCTTGTCAACAAGGTATTGTTCCATCCCCACTCCCCTGCTGGTATAGCTCTTACAGCGGGGCTGAGTCACACAGTCTCCCGTCCCCTCCGATCCCTCCCCTTACCTCTCTCTCTCTCTCTCTCTCTGCACCGCCCCTTATCTCTCCCAGTTGCTCCCGCTCTCTCTCTCTCTCTCTGTACCCTCCCCTTACCTCTCTCTCTGTACCGCCCATTACCTCTCCCAGTAGCTCTCTCTTTCTCTCTGAATCCCCTTCCTCTCTCTCCATCAGTCAATATTTTTTTAATTTCTTTCTACGTCATTTTCTCTCTCTTTATACCCCCCCTTCATCTCTCTCTCTGTTACTCTCCGTGTATCTCTCTCTCTCTCTCTTTCCAGTACCACCCTCTAACTCTCTTCATACCCCCCCCCCACCTCTCTCTCTGTTACTCCCTGTTTCTCTTTCACTCGTTATCTTCCTCCAACTCTCTGTAAACCCTCTCCGTACTTTTCCCTCTCTCGCGTCATCTTTCTCTCACTTTAACGCCTCCCCTCGCCCTACTCTCTCTCTCTCCATCTCTCTGTACCTCCCTGTCTGTATCCTGCCCCTTATCTGTATCCAACTCCCTCATTATCTCCCGCTACAGTATCTCTGGCTATCTATGTCTGTATCTCTCCCTATCTCTATCTCTCTCTGACTGTCTATTCTATGCTCTCTCTCTCTTTCCCATCAACTATTCAGTGCGTCTGTCTCTCCACCACATGAATCAAGCCACGTCAAGGACACAGTGACAGGTCGGCCACATTAATTCTGAGGCACAATGGAGTTGGGTTTGTGTGTGTGCGTGTTTGTGTGTGTGTGTGTGTGTGTGTGTGGGGGGGGGGTGAGGGGGGTTAAATATCACAATTATCCTCTAGTGAACAAGACATCTGGCCGGGGAGTCAGGATGGGTTCAGATAGGGCAGATGGGCTGGCAGATTTGTCATCTGACAAATTAAACTGTAGATACTCTGGTCAGTCACCTAATCAACACCTGACAATGTACAGATCCCACTTAGTCGATACCAGATATAGTATAATCTCATCTTCTTATCAATACCTGATACAGTATATTCTGATCACCTTATCAATACCTGAAACTATATTCTGATCACCTAATCAATACCTGTTACTATACTCCGATCACCTTTGCAATACATGATATTGTTGATATTACAGATATTCTAGTCACCTCATCAATACCTGATACTGTACGGATTCTCTGATCACCTCGTCAATACCTAATGACAAGCATTATCCACATCATTATCCAGAGACTCACTGAATTATTCATTTTAGAAAATGGAATATTCTATTTTAGTCATTTTACCATTCTCAATATTGTGATAACATATTGACTCTTATTAATGTTGGTATGATTATATATTTTTCCTGACACTGATGTGATAAAGGTTGAGACATTTTCATTAAATTATGGGATGTATTACAATGGTAGAATTTGACCCGAAGGACATGTTAGCCATGTAACAAGGACAGCTGTTACAAGCGCAGCTGTTACACCAGCAGCTGTCACTGTGCGTGCCCAAGTGTGTATGTGAGTGTGTGTGTGTGAGACAGTGTGTGTGCACGTGTGTTTGTGTGTGTTGTGTCGAACCATGATCTGGAATGAATCCTGTTAATCTCCATGGACAGACACAAACACACACATATTGTCTGGAATAGAATGTTGTTGTGGCTTATGGGTAAACAAAGACGTCCATGCCGCGGGAAGTTGCAGACATTTAATCTGTCATGAATGTGACAAATGTGTTGTTATATAAGTAACACGTGTCAAATGTGTATTATATATGCATGTGTCATATGCATGCATATTATATATGTATTTCTATAGTAAATATCTATGTATATATGGATATGTGTCCTTATGTATGTTCATTATATATGCATGCATGAACTATGTAACGATAGCCTGGCTATTGCCAGACCAAGCTCAATGGTAGGTTGCACGTTGTTCTGGGGAGGCTGCTCTCATTTTCTTCAGCACAAGAGGCGTGATCAACGGGCCTAGTTCAAATGACGCAATTGGCTGCCTGCCGTCGCTTCCCGGTCATCATTGTGTTAAACCACCCAATACCGTGGCAGGGGGAAAAGCCAGTTTGGTGATTGGCTCCCGCAAAAGCGTATCGGAAGCAGAAAGAAATGTATTGCTCCTCTCCAGATCCTTCTGCAGGGCAAATTCAAATGGGGCTAGGGGTACCCGGTCTGACGTAACAATACTCTAACTGCTCTTCCTCATTCAGTGGTCTCCTGATGCTGAGCCACTGGAAAACTGGCAGTCAGCATTTTGCTTAAAACTACCACTGACCTACACAGAACCCGACTCGAACCACTACATTCTAGCGGGGTCATAGAGAACATCAAGACAAGCAAGGCCTTAGGGCCTCCTGTGGCACGAGGCCGGCCCCCTCAAGCTGCTCCTTGACCCGGGAAAGCTATGGAGGCCCTGGTGCAAGGCTGTCCCCTTACAAGATAGAAGAGCTGGCCGGGGAGACAGAGCTCACGCCGTGAACGCCCGCCGGCCCAGGCCCGCAGCCATACCTCTGGTAGAGGGAGAGAGAGCGATAGAGAGAGGGAGAGGGAGAGGGAGAGAAGGGGAGGGAGGGAGAGAGAGAGAGTACAGCTTGACAGTCAGTGTGTCACCAGAGGGCGCTTTGTCAAAAGTGAGCACAGTGTGTAATCCCTTGCAGGGCTCTCTCCCCTGAGTGATGAAACCAAAGTGTAAACATCAGGAGAAGGGAGAGGGGGAGGGGAGGAGACAGCGAGGGAAGCAGGGACCCCAGCCTGCAGGTTGTGGTTCCGACGCGGGCCAACCATTCATCACAGGACAGAGGACAGATAGGGTGGAGAACAAATTCCCAGGCTCATTAATTCAGCAGGCAGCTGGCTCGCCACAAAAAAATAGCTCAGCATTTCCTAGCGCGCACTGCCTCAGCACAGCTCACCTGCGCACTTACACACACCCACACACACACACACACACACACACACACACACGACACTGTGTGTAAGACAAACTTGGCATGCGACGCATTTGTATGGTTGTGATTTTTCCAGAGAATCCCAATTGGGTCATGGAGCGGATGCCAAGTGGCGACGTAGCATCCTCTATGCAGCAGATATAAGACATAGCACCACGGTCTAGAGAGGCGTTGCATCGTAGCATCCTGTAGCAGGATGGGTTTATGCTACGAGAAAAGATGGGGAGTGGTTTTGAGTGTTAGGAGCTACTGCTGTATTGTGGGAGATGTTTTTGTGTTGCTAACCGTACTGTCACCCACCACCCACCTCCAAAGTAGTCTCCGTCACAATGCTCCCCACTTGAAGCAGTCTGTCCGTCCCGCTGATGTGGAGCCGTGGCTGGTGAAGAATGTGCGGTCTTCTGGTGACTCCTGCTTGAAGATCACGTCCTCCCCCTGGAACACTCCGTAGCTCAGCTCGAAGAGCACAGCGTTGATGGAGTTGGCGCTTTGGACCCTGAACCTTGGCCCCTTCTTCAGCAGCATCCCATACATCACCGCCGGGATCCTCCTGGAGGATCCAGGCACTGCCACATACATAGCCTCTACCCCGATGAAATACTACCAGTGAAGTACTGCCACCGATGCCATACTACCCCGATGAAGTACTGCCACTACCACAATAAAAACCACCATTGTTCTTGTAGCTGTTGCTCGGGGTCCCCGTATTGGACATCCTGTGTGAGAAGTGCGCCAACAGCATGGTGAATCCAGCATTTCCGGACACCGTGCTGACGGTCCCCCAAGTCCCTACCCCGCCCGGTGGACGGCAGGAGGCAAATAGGGCTTGATTACTTGGAACGTTTTCCTGGCTGTCAAGCCCTGTGTTGTTGCTGAGATTGGTATCATCATCGCCTCCTCCGGTCATATCGCAGCAGAGGAGGACCTACTGGTCGGTGGATCTGTGGAGCCGTAAGTGACACAGGACAAGACGGGAGATGGAGCGGTACAGAGAAAAGCAAGTACTTCTCTGCCAAAGCAGCATTCTGTGTTGGAAACACACACACACACACACACACACACACACACACA
>JAOPUA010000091.1:5987864-6001878 GCA_027122455.1 Trisopterus luscus | reverse complement strand
TAGAGGTTTCTTTGTATGTTTTATTTCTGTGTTTTTTATTGAGATTTTGTTAACGTTTATGACCCTAACCATCAGGAGGACAACACTGGCTGACATATATACTAGGGTTTAGATAGTCTCGCTCGCTTATGGTAGCCTATTCAGTATTGTATATTCTAGCCAGTGTAATGACGCTGTTCATTTTTCAGTAACAGGGTAATCTAACTGTTTCCATCGTTACAACGCCGTTACCGTTACTGAAGGTTAAATGCGGTGCGTTGCTATGAGCTGATTGGATAAACGGTGTAATCCGAGAGCACCCCATGCTCCACGCACAAACTGCTAGTGAGGAGACCGGGTAGGTTAACAGCGAGATAAGCAATAATGGTTGGCTAAGGCAGAGTCATGTTTCATGGTAGCCAATCGGAGCCAGTGTTTTTTACACACAAGCCAGGACACGCGCTGTGCACGCACATGCGCACGCAAACACGCACGCACACACACACCAAAAAGATAAGATGAAGCAGCAGAATTGGCGAGGCCGGAGCAATCCGATGAAAGGTTGTGATTTTCCAGGTGGAGATATATGCCCTACTTAAAATTCATTGAGGTCAAAGGCAAGAACGTGCATGTAACGTGTACATTATGTCCAGGAGTGAAGACATTTTTTCGACATCCGTTGTAAGCAACTCTAATTGAATGAAGAACCTCAGAAGTACAGGTTGTTTACTTGACCAGTTGTCTCAGGTTGTGAGAGTTTGATGTGCAGGAGTGCAGGATACACCTCTTGCTGTCTGTTGATGTGCAGTAAATATCAACGGTTATGTAGAAGTACCTGTCTGTTCTACTCATTTCAACTGACTTGTGAAAACTGCTCAGAAAAACATATGTATTAACATATATATAACATAGTTATTGACATATGGCAACTTTTTTTTTACAGTGACAAATAGTTACTTTCCCTGGTAACTAGTTAGGTACTTTTATTATACAGTCATTCTGTTACTAACAAAGTTACTTTTTGGAACAAGTAGTGAGTAACTATAACCAATTACTTTTTTAAAGTAATGTTCCCAAAACTGATTATAGCCTATCGTCAAATTTGATTCGTTTAACAGACATTTATATATTTGGCTTGTTTCATACAGACTGAACACCAGAATGAAATCTGCGGTTATGAATTAAATTTGATGTTCTATTGATGTTCTTTGAACAGTTCTATTGCCCAATTTTTGCTTCCTGATCTCAATAGCTGATCGAGAGCCAATTTATTTCACATTGGACAATGTTCCCATATTTCCCAGAGGGCCACATGGGGTCTTTGATATTGGTAAAAGAAACGCAATGAAAATAAATATGTCATCAAATAGTGTGAAATAATGTCTAATGTCTTGAGTATTTTTAGTGGGTGTATTTTGATTTACAAGTGATTCTCGTCCTCCTAATATCACTGCTTCTATCTAAACCTTCATTACCCTTTTTAATGAGGCCTGTATAGTTATAGCACCGAATTAATAATAATGATCCAAGCTGTGCAGAATTCTCACCGTGTTTGGCATGCATGACATGCGTCTTAGCGATAGAACGCACAATTATTGCATTTTTATTGGTCTCACTTCTCAGCAACGCAGCGCTGCCATCACCACCCCCTGCTGGGAGGGCTGGGCGGGCGTGCTTGGGCCCATCTTTGACGGGTTTCAATTCCCGGTATACAGCTCGGCACATTTCAACATGTCACATTTTGGTATTGGAAACGCAAATCAACGCGGCACTGTCCTGACCTGGAACAGACCAAAAGTGCCAATGGGAAAGGACTTAATCATTGAGAATATTAGCCTGCCAAGCAGTCCAGAATCAGTACCCAAAAATATATCTATTATAAAATGTAAAAATACATCAGACAGAGCATCAACTGTAGTGGAAACAGTGGATCCATTGATACTTATTATAGTCTGATGCTGTTGCATACTGGCCCATAGTATTGCTGGAGGTATGGTTCTTACAACCCACATATGAGCACTCTACACTGTACTTCAGGGCTCAAGATTATCATTTTCTCCTTTTGGTGCTGGTGCCACTTACTTTTTAATTTAGTGACAAATGCTGCGTTGCAATTTAATAGTGTCTTTCAGCCGTGTGTCTTAACCGGATCTTAACTAGGTCGTGTTTTCAATGAGAGCCCTCGTGCCAGCGCTGAACACAACCTCCCTAAACTACCGCCGCTGCTCAAAATCTAAATTACCACCCTGCCAAAAAGTCGATCTGAAAGACAGTGACTTCCTCCACGCAGCGCTTACTCATAGCCCTGCAGTTTGGATACTTACTTAAGTATTTACAATACAATGTACATGTTCTTACCATTTGAACTGACCACGAAAACATGCCGGTTCACTTTGTTTCAATATTGAGTGTTTTTTCCACCCCCACCCTTATCTTTAGGGGTGCAAGTAACCTATTAGCTCACATTCACATAATAAATTCTTGCTAATGGGACCACATTGAGTTTCGACAGTTAGAAGTCATCGTATGACCTCAACAATATTCAGAAGGACAACCAGTTACATTTGTCCCCTCATTGGAGTGAGCATCGTGGTGTTTGCGCTGGCGTTTATGGCATGGTTCTGCCCCTCGAGGGGTACGGGGGGGGGCACGATCGTATTGTGCACTGTGATGGCTTTGCTCTTTGTCTCCCTGCCCGGTGTTTGGGGGTGAGCTGTCAGGGGGGGCTTCCCGTGGGAAAAACAGAGAACGGCAACACGAGAGTCATCTCCCTGCTTTAGTTTAGCTTTTTTTGTCATTGGAAGACCTTCTGTTTATACATGCACGAAAAGATCGGTGCATGCTCTCTCATACACACACACACACACACACACACACAATGCACCACAAACACTTGCGGACACGCAAACACATTTAGAATAAATGTCCCCCCGCTATGTATTCAGCGGGGTATGTATTGATAAAAACCTGATGTTTATCATCCACAGACTATTATGAAGGTGACTTTTAGCTCCTTAAGCAAACAGCAAAAGAAGTCTGTTTTGTGCATCTGTTCCTAGTGTGTGTGTGTGTGTGTGTGTTTGTGTGTGCTCCATCCTTTTTGTCACAGCTCACTGTGTACCAAATGTCACATTCTCCATATGAATAGCTTGATTTATAGAGAGCCTTGGAAGGGTCTTATTTCCCTGGATGGGTCTTATTTCCCCTGGATACTTGAATGTCAGCTGTTTCTACAGTGTAAGGCGATGCCAGCTGACCTTCTGGTCCTCGCGGTGTTGCGGAGTAACCTCGCCCCCTCTTTTCTCTAGTTTGTACTTCCTCAAAGGCCGAAATGTCGGAACTTCCTTCAGCTGCACCGTCGCCTTAATGTGGTGGACTGGCTTGGCCACGTGGGGTGGACAGTCATTTGTACTTCTGCTTGGCAGCCAGGAAGGATAATGGACTTATTGAATAATCTGAGAGGAATAGTAGTCAATCGACAGTGACAGAATGAAAATTTGCGATTGCAATGGATTTCGTGGAACACACTGAATGTACAGCGAAGCCCGGGTATCAGTTCTCCCTTTCTATCACAAATGAAAACTGAGAGCTGAAAACACAGAAGAAGCATATGCCGATAAGACGGCTGGAGGAGGATGTGTGCTGTACCTCTCTCCTCCTTCCGCTTCCCTTCCATACTAGCTCTACGATGACAAGCCTCATCATGTTATGTCGGGGTCTCCATCTCCACGTGTATCTCACTACACATCAAAAGGCCATCACACACAGACACACACACACCGACGCACACGCCCACACACACACACACACACACACACACACACACCAACACACACACACCAACACACACACACCAACACACACACACACACACACACGCACCCGCGCACTGTATGCGTGAGTAGCAATTAGTCCCCATCATCCCACTTGGACAACAGTGGCCAAGGGAGGGGGATCTCTCAGACGGAGGCTGTCACAAAGGCACCAAATAACGGAGGCGTGTTTGCACTAATGAAGGCACACACGCACACACGCACAGTGTAATAGTTGGGGAGCGCCATCATTGCATGCATTAGTTGACATAGGTTTTTTTTTTAATTCTGAAACTTGCAGATGGTTATAACACGTACGTTGTATTGACACACACACACACACACACACACACACACACACACACACACACACACACACACACCCACACACACACACACACACACACACCCACACTCTGCATGTGTCCATATGACTGAGTGGGTTTAAAGCACAGCCATTTAACTAACTGGATTTGAGCTCTCTGATACTGCAGACGATATGGTAACAGTGGGGAAAATGAGACGCTGTGGCCGTCTAGCAGCGGTTGATTCATAAAAGAATCAAGAAAATGGCATCTGATACGGATGGAAATCCCCTAGTTGTGTGACAGATGTGTGTTCAGAACACATTTCTATATGATCATGTATACACCAGTATCTCAAAGTGACTAAACAGTTGCCAGACAATGTAGATGAGGTAGTGCTGAAAAAACAACAACAATACCAGGCGTTGATATGAGTGATGTATTTCAATACAGATTATAAAGCTTGCATGATATGGTGAGCTCTGAGGCTTCTGTACTGAATAAACCTCCCCTACAGATACAAAAACACAGTGATTTTCTTGGCTCACACAGTCCACGCACAACTTCTATACAGACTATGACGGGCAGACACAGGCTCACTATGTACACAAGCCTGTTATCTAACCCCACAGATGACCGGGATTCGTTCGTGTCGAATCGAACACAGAACAGTTACAATCGCCTGTTACAAATATACAGTACATTTGCACAAAATGTACATGGACTAGTGGGAAGAACACCAGGCTTATAAAGCACCCACAGGCTTACAGTGTGTCGTCTGCGGTTGGGGTCTCTGTGCCCAACTCGAACAGTTTGGGCAGCTGAGCGGCTCCCCCCTCCTCGGGGGCGGAGGTCGGAGTCCTTAGCCCTAGGAGAATAAGGGTTTGTTTCCGGAATGTTCTGTCCAACAGGAAATACATCACCGGATCCAGGGAACCCCGCATGATGGCCAAAAGTAGAAGGAGATTCTTGATCTGCATGATCAAATAAAAAGATGAGCAAGCATAAAAAACATAGTGTAGTGGTACATTTAATCCAAAGATTGAATTGCTTAAAGGACACTGCGGGGGGGGGGGTTTACCTCAATGAGGCTGGAGAATGGATGGCAGTGCTGGGTCGTTGCACTAGCGCTGTAGTAATGAAGACCTTGATCACGGACCAGGGAGATGAAGATGGCCTTGTAGACATTGTACGGTAGCAAGCAAAAGATAAGCACCATCTGGGAGCAACAAACACAAAATCATTCATGGCTGGAGCCGGAAGAAAGATCTGATCTATTAAGTTTGTTGAAAAATATTGATTATATTGATGCCTGTAATAATGTCCTCAACGATGAAACAATCCCATTATTCCTATCTCCAACACCATTGATTCACAAGCACCTTGATGACCACGATGTTGCGGAACACCCTCCGGAGCAGGCCCTGGGTGGCGGCCATTTTGATGTTCCGTCGCGAACGTCTGACATGGACCAATAGCAGCACGTAGCACAGCAGCACCAGCAGGAAGCACGCAAAAAACAACGTGATCGTTATCACTTGGCCAACTCTAGACAGGACTCCACCCAGCTCTGTGGCTGCTCTGTAACACAGCACGACTTCCTCCTCCTCGCCTCGCACGCCGCTGTGGTTTGTCGCTCCTCCACGATCGAGCTCCCGGCCGTGCGCACCCCCGGTCTCCTTCGTGGAGTAATACAGGGTCACGAAAGTGGTTGTCCCGACCACCAGCACCCACGCACCGACGCACACCCCCCGGGCGAAGGAGGCCCTCCTCAGGCGGCTCCAGAAGGCAGGACAGCAGCGCTGGGCAAAGTTGCGGCGACCGGCACCGGCCGGGCGTCGGGTGAGGATGGCCAGCCGGCTGAGGGCCACCCAGGTGAGGAGGCCCACGCTGAGCTGTATGTTGACGTGGAGCACGGGCGTGGCACCGTGCAGCACCAGCTGACACAGGCGGCTGGAGGCGGGCCCGGTGGACGCCTGGACGTAGTACACCACCATGAAGGGCGCGGTCAGGGTGACCAGCAGGTTGGACGCGCTCAGGTGGCTCAGGTACACCTGGGTGGGGGCGTTGGCGGCAATGTGCCGCAGAAACACCCACAGGGACAGCACGTTGCCGGGCAACCCGGTGAGGAAGAGGAGGCTGTAGAGGCAGGGCAGGGCGACGAGGGTGGCCGAGCCAGGGCAAAGGGCGAGCGGTGGTGGAGACGAGGCTGATGGGGATATGTGATTAGGGGGCTGTGGGTTCTCCATCGCTCTGTGTGAGAACGGGAACACTGAGTTATTTGGCTTTATTTAATGCGGTAGTACCTTTTGTGGAACTGGCTAGCCCTGTGAACCGCAGCGCCTTCGGAAGTATAGCACTTTGTTTTTTTAGCATCACCGCATACACCAATCAGAGAAAACCGTATAATGTATCGGTAAGGTGCCACTATTACCTCTAAGTACTAATTAATGAGCACACTAAGGGAAATACACACCAAAACATCATACTTTAAACGAAGGAAAAATCTGAGACGTACTTGCCCGACCGCTGGTCATCCACCTCCGCAGCTCTCTTCTGTTCTGTCCTCTGACTGACACTATGAACACGGGAGGTTGCATGAGAGTTGCTTTAGACCACGTCCCTCTGGTTAATGAGGTTTCCTGATCTCATTGTGCTACAGTCATGGCCAGTGGGCCGTGACCACACGATCACACTAATCTAGAATTTTGTTGAATGTTTGTTTTGTGTCATTTCTGCAAACCCTGATCTTGATGATCACATGGTTTGTAATAAGCGTTAAGTTTAGCTCAACTTAACGCTTAGTTAAGTTAAATTAGCTATTGTCAAAGATATAGCCAAGAAATCAGTATTGTATGTGCATGTTGTAGTGGCCACAGTCTATCAGAATAGTATTAATTTTAGAAAATAATCTTTTTTTTTTTTTGTCTCTAGTGTATTTTCCCGTCTCTGGCTCTTTCAGTATTTTCGCCTCCATTCCAGTGGGGGGCGCTCTGCAATAACATATCCTCCACCACATTTGTCTGTGCGCCTAGGGGTGGTGCTGTCGCTCAAGCCAGCTAGCTAGGTAGTAAAAAGCCACAAGAGCCCAGTACTCGTGTGTACTCATTTGCTCTGCCTCTCTCTTTGTGCTGTAGACAGAATCCTTCTAAAAAAAACTTGATCCCTAGGGTCATTTTCAAATAAAATCTCAATATATAGCAAACTTTAACGCGCTTCTTTCTTCATACATTTCCCAATAAATAAAACAATCATGATCATTTTTAATAAATGTTTAATCATGATTTGATACAAAATATAACAGTAAAAAAATAATGCCTTAGTAGACCAATCATGATTAAGTGTTCAACAAAGCTGTGGAACACATACATTCTCACTGGCATTCCCCTTCGCCGTCTTTTGGCTGGCTTGTAACATCAGCCGCATTGTTCCCAAACACGCCCACCAGGCCGTTCGCCGGCTGTCCCGGGACGGCCCTGCCCTGCCACGAAGCCTGCTCGACGCTGTAGCTGCTGCCGCTAGCCCCGGCCTCCCACACCCGCATCACGTTGCCCAGCAACCGCGTCACCTGGTTCCTCACGGACGACGACAGCAGGAAGTACATGACGGGGTCCAGGCAGCTGTTGAATGCGGAGAAGAGCAGGGCCACCTCGTTGGCCTGGTCAACCACTGCCCTCCAGTAGCAGGACGTGTCGGTGATCTGGGAGACGATGTAGAAGACGCGCACCACGTGGTAGGGCACGAAGCACACGGTGACCAGGACCAGGATGAAGAAGGACTTGGTGGCCGTGCGGGCGAAGCGGCCGGCGTTTGGCAGGTCGGGCTTCGCCTTGGAGGTCCTCAGCAGTATGGAGGCGATCTTGACGTAGCACACCACCATGCAGCCGTAGCTGATCCAGAAGACCACCACCAGCAGGAGGTTGAGGTAGCCCTTCCACTTGGCACGCTGGAGCTCCTTGTACTGGAAGCATCTGGAAAGACAAGAGAGCGACGGGCGCCGTGACACACAGACGGGCGTAGGTCTCATGCGTAGAGGGGTGACCGGTCCCCCAAGAGGAACGCTACCTCAGAGATTAAAGGCCCTGTCCTATTCTCCCCCTTCCCCTAGATTTGAGCCCTAACCCTAGATTGTTTTGCGTTCCCGCGAAGGTGTAGGTTGTCCCAATATTTAAGGGAGGAAAGGGGAGTGCCTACTTTCCCATAAAATCACCCCTTAAACGCTAGCCCGCTCGGTAGCTGAGATGCAGCTGAGGGCACTCAAAGCAAGTGTTTGCGTTGAGGGCAGAGTCATGGGACTGGGCCTAACACTGACCTGTTGGGCTCCTCCTGAGCCTCCTCGGAGAGCAGGATCAGCAGCAGGGTCAAGGCCAGCGCCAGGGCCCAGATGAGGGCACAGGCGGCAGTGCTCCAGCTGCACCTCAGCGCCAGGCCGCGGGGCCGTGGCAGGTGCGCCCCGCCGCGGCTGATCTTCAGGTAGCGGTCGACGCTGATCAGCCCCAGCAGCACGATGCTGATGTACATGTTCATGTAGAAGAAGTTGCCCACCGTGTGGCACATGGCGGCGCCCAGCTCCCAGCGGTCCCCGCGCACCCCGTGGTACCACACCCGGAAGGCCAGGCAGGCCACCAGCAGCAGGTCGGACAGCGCCACGTTGACCAGGAGCACGCGCACGGAGCCCATCTTGGAGCGGTCGCGCAGGAACACCCACAGGGCCAGCAGGTTCCCCGCCAGGCCGAGAGCCAAGAACAGGGAGTAGAAGAGCGTCAGGGGGATCCGCAGGGAGCCGGTGTCCAAGAGGCAGCGCGGGCCGGGGTTGGGGGTGGGACCAACCGCCGCCACCTGGCTGTCTGGGCCACTGGAGTTTGTGAAAGGAAAAGCCATCATGGCTGTTGTGGTGAGGCTGATTGATGACATGAGGTCGTCGTCGTTGGGTTCTTCACCTCTGATTGATGGAGGAATGGGCAAAAAGGTCAATGTAGTGTTACAAGCAATTGAGTAAAACTTACGAACCCATTCAGACCATTGAAAATGAACCACAACACATTTGGAAATTTGTCACCATCAAATTGTTCTTGTGGACGATGGTTTTGTCTACCGGGAGATCAATTTCCCTGGAAGGCGTCTAGACGCAGGTGGTGGTGGTGGTGGTGGTGGCGGCGGCGGCGGCGGCGGCGGCGGCTGGAGATCCTGCCCTGGAGGATCAGCAATCTCCTACTGAGGGGGACGAATGGAGCGTGATGGGGAAGGGGATGGAGGAGGGCTGCAAAAAGCCACAGAAGGGCAGATATGAGCATGCCTGAGAGGTGTATATGTACACGGTGTTTAGGTTCCTGATTAGAGAAGGGGCGGTGTCTACAATGACTGCGTGGGAACATCAACAGATCATGGATCAATGAGAAATAGAAGGGGTATTCCGTATCCCGATTTAACTTTTGCCATAGCAACATTAAACAAACGAGGGATTCGTTTCCCTGTCCAGATTAGCTGCATTAGCTGGCTGTATATCTGGCTCCAATGGGAGCCAGATATGATGCAGATCGGATGCTCTTCTGGCCACCGCACTAACATGGGCTTGAACGTTTCTCAGAAGGAAACAAAATTCACGCTTTGCTACTAACCACATTTCATCTGCATGTGATAATGATGTGGTTAAGGCAAGGTTCAAAGCAAACGTAAATATATAGATTAATTCATAAACCACTCACCATGTGAATGTGTATATATATTGTCGATTGATCTACATTTGTTGCTCTTAAAATGTGGTGCCTGAAATGCCTTTATCGTTCTTAATCCATCTCGAGACCCAACATTTCTCACGTCGGTTTAAAATGAGAACCATCTTCCATGTGTTTCTTGGACAGTCACCACAAGTGAAAGTTTTCTCTCGAATTCCATATTTTTCACCAAACTCAAAAGTACTCTGTATTCTGTATTCCCCTCGTCTTCGCTGGTAGTGATTCAAAGTACAGAAAAGAATCCAATGAAAAACAACGATCTCCTCTTGTTTTCCCTCCTCTGTGTGGATCCCTCCTGCACCTCCTTTGCTGCTGACAGAGCAATGTAGAAGTGCCGAATGCGGGGATGCTTTAACAGAGGGGAAAGATTTGCAACAAATGAAAGAGGGGGGTTGCCAACCAAAAAACAGATGGGGTTGGACCACTACGTACTATGAGCAAGGAAGTGAAAACAAATCACGGGGCCTCATCCAGGGCTCCACTACGGACTGGGTTCACAATAAGAGAGGTAATTGCTTCCAAGTATAACACTGCAAGCATTCCCAGAAACATCTTCCGAACGGCTCCCCATTGGGGACTCAAACCGAGCTTAGATTTCCATCCGAGGCATGACGGCTAAGGGACCAAGGTCAATACAAACTCTAGTAAACTACCGCCAAAGTGTAGGGTGCAGAGGACACAATCTATATGCTAAAACTGTGATTGTCATATTGCCCACGGACTCTATTTCCAGTATAGTCAACATGTTTTTTTGTTCTTTTTAGAAATGTTGTGCTTTTTGGCTGCAATACAGTAGATGGATGGCTTTCGCAATTTTTCCTTTTCCTTGAACAGTTTTTGTCATTTTTGTCTATTATTTTATGTTTTGTATGGAATGTATGCCTGGTATTTCCATTTGCTTACATGGTACTTAAAGATAGCCTTATTCCTCTCCTGCTGCTAGTCTTGTTTGAAGTGAGGATTTTGAAAATGTTCTGCGCTGTTCAACTTCGATTTTTTTATCAGTGCTGTTGTAAACAACGTTGGACCCGCTGGCAAGAAAATTCACAGTTTTCACTGGTCTGTGTACAATATAAAGTCACAGCAAAACATACTGACAGGCATACTGTTATTCTGATCGGTGACTTAACACAATTAAAACAGGACAACCCAAAGTAAACTGCTGCCAAACACAACACTAGTTAAACCCAGCATATGTTTACCTCTCATTACTCACCGCAAGTCTCTTACGTTCAGATAGCTCGTAGAAAACGTGGGTGTGCAAAGTTGTAATGGCTTTGCGGTTAGGGAATTGGGTGTGCCATACAGAGTTTCGTCGTGTCCCTCTTTAATTAGGTGTAGGCCGTCCTTCTGTGATTAACAAGAGAGAAGGGTATCAAGTGAAGAGTGTGAGATAATCCCGAAAAGAAACAATCTCATCCTATAAATGACCTGTCTTTCTTTCTTCCGCAGCCTCACTGTGTGTTGCTGGCCTCCAAAGAGAACTCGGCCCCGGTGAAGCTGGGTGGGTTTGGGGTCGCCATCCAGCTGGGAGAGTCGGGGCTGGTGGCCGGAGGTACGGTACAACGCAGCGCAGCTTTACACATTAACTAAAGTACAAGCGTGCACACAAACTCACTGGCTTGCGGCCACTCAGGATGTACTGTGGGTGGTGAAAGAGTCTACCTACAGCACATAGGGAAGTCTAAAACTGTTTCTTGGAGGAAATTGCAGCGGAAACACATTCTAAAACCCCATCCCTCACAGCATGTTGACAGATGCAACTGAGTGAGCTAAGCAACAAAGCAACAAAGCTAAGTTCTCTATGAATTTGAAGAAATATGATTAAATTCGTATCAGTTTTACAATATAAGGGAAGTAAAAGTGGAGGTTAAATGGGAAGTAAAAGTGGTGTGTGTGTGTGTGTGTGCAGGACTGGCCCAAGCCTTTTGGGGTCCCTAAGCAGAAGCAGGGCTTGAAACTAATCCCCCCCCTCATCTGTGCTTGATGATTATTGACACAAACGGCACACCATGTCACATTATAAATTGCAGTAATGGATTGTGAACTACTGTCCCCCTGGGCAAAGAAGCATAAAGACCCCCCCCCCTCCTCCAATTTGTGCAAAAGTGGGTGTAAATGGGGGAGAGTGGGGTGGGGTCTGGGGGTCCTCCCCCAGAAAATGTTGTTATTGTTATTTGTTATTTCTGTCTCTTTGAGTGGGCTCTCCTCTCCTCTCGTCCAGGCCGCGTGGGCACGCCACACTTCATGGCCCCGGAGGTGGTGAAGCGGGAGCCCTACGGCAAGCCGGTGGACGTGTGGGGCTGCGGGGTCATCCTGTTCATCCTCCTCTCCGGCTGCCTGCCCTTCTACGGCACCAAGGAGCGGCTGTTTGAGGCCATCTGCCGGGGAAAGTACAAGGTGAGCCCCGCCGGCCCGGAGGCCTTTGGGGAGACGTTGCACAGCGCCACGCCGCGGTATAGCGCAGCGTGGGAGTCTGTGTTTGGAGAACTACACTGGCAATGGTTGGAGCCCTGGATCAGCTGTTGCATGTGATGTCTGCATGCGGGACCCAATGTTGACAACAACCATCGATGAACTCGATGATGACAATACGTGCCGTATACATTACTTTACACTATTGTGTGTGTGTGTGTGTGTGTGTGTGTGTGTGTGTGTGTGTGTCAGATGAACCCGCGGCAGTGGGGCCACATCTCTGAGAGTGCTAAGGACCTGGTGAGACGCATGCTGATGCTGGACCCTGCCGAGAGGATCACCGTCTATGAGGCCCTCAACCACCCCTGGCTCAAGGTATACCCCGCCCCACATGGAGACCACCAGGAGACGACGTTCATACCTAGAGTCTGTCTCTGCATGCTTCTTGTGGGACTGACTTCGATCGCGTCTCACTTCCCTGTTTATATACGAATTAATGCGTGCATAGGTAATTTCCGTTCGCAAAGACCAAATGAAAATAAACAGATACATCGATAAGACCAAACGTGATAAAGCTGCATTGCTGCTTGCAAATGCACAGTACTTTTAACCTTTTATTGGGCCAATTGTTTTTAAAATAAAGCAGAAAGAAATACATGTATTTACTGTCAAAGAAATGACATCTGGATAGTCTGACCTCCTTGTGACCAAGAGCTGTTTCTCTAAAAGCAGCAGCAGATGTATCAGTTACGAGGCATCGGGGCTGATTGTTCAGCAATAAGTGTTTCGTCTGTCCCACTGGAATACTTTTGGAGCTGTTTGGGGCTTTCTACTACCATGTCTGTCTGGACAGGCTCTGCAGTCCTGTTTCACTAGCTAAAGCAAATCAAATTAGAAAAGCCCTGTGGAATTAGCATTTGTTACGTCTACAAACAGTATGCTGACTCTCAAAATGGGTATTTGCGATGGAGCCCCATGAGTAAATGTTGCACGTGGATGTGAGCAGGCGTCTCCGCTAGGGATCGACGCACATGTATTTTTTAGGGCCAATGCCAATACAGATTTTCAGCCTTAGCCGACGACCGACACGGGCTGCCCATTTTCTTCATTGACCATTTATTGAACTGTCTGTCTGTAAATCCTGCTGAAAAAAAAATCGATCACTAATCTCCACACTAGGAGATGTACAGATGGGACATGGAGGAGTTGTATCAGTCAGTGATGTTCTGCTCTGGTCCTGCAGGAGAGGGACCGTTATGCCTACAAGATCCACCTCCCCGAGACGGTGGAACAGCTGAGGAAGTTCAACGCCAGGAGGAAGCTCAAGGTCTAGTGCACGCACGCACACACGCACACACCAAATTATTACACACGCACACACACATACTCCAAATGATCCAAATGGAAAAGCCGTGCTTGTTCTCAAAGAGCCTTGAGACCTGCATGAAAAAATGTTGAATCTCGTCAAAAAATGGCGCCCCTGCAGCCGGGGTCAGATGGCTCACAGCTGTAGTCTGCTGGCTGTGTGTTGACACAGGGGGCAGTGCTGGCGGCGGTCTCCAGTCACAAGTTCAACTCCTTTTATGGAGACCCTCCTGAGGAGCTCCACGACTTCACTGATGATCCCACGTCCTCAGGTATTCATGAACACACACACACACACACGCACGAGCGCACACACACACTCACGCACGCACACACACACACACACACACACACACACACACACACACACACGCTCTCACACACGCACACGCTCACGCACACA
>JAOPUA010000091.1:5947482-5959757 GCA_027122455.1 Trisopterus luscus | reverse complement strand
CCCCCCGCCAGCTCCCTCTTACTGTTAAAACCTCTAAGAGAGAAACCACGGAAGGTGGTAGATAAATAAAAAAAAAAGAACATTCCAGCTGCTTTGAAGACTGCACCTGACCAAGGGAAGCGAGAGGAACCAGGAAATGACCCTGACTGCACCGACAGCCGGCCGTTGCCCTGACACCTATGCACATCCTTCGCATTTTGGGCAGCATTTCTAAAACAACGCGTTTGTAAAGATCAACCATATGTGAGATGTGTTTGTAAAAAATAAAAAAGATAATTCAATAAACAAATCGCATTGTTTCAAATTTCGATTTGTCATACTTCGGAGATGTGGGGGAAGAATTACATGTTGTTCTTCATTTGCCATTTCAGAAATGTGTTGTCTGAGAGTATTAATGTTTTAAACTAAGTTTAACCAATGAACGATGAAATGCTGATTTCTTTTTTTAAATCTACAGCTGTGTATCTGTATGGACAGGATGTGCGCCGTGCACATTGCTGCAAAGTGAATTCTTCGCATGGGAAGGGGAGGCCACTTGTGCGTCTGAATAACCGTGTATATGAATATGACATGTGGCATAGGACTGCCCCTGTGTAAATGACTCTGCAATGTTAAAAGTTCTTCAGTATGAACATTTTTTTAAAAATATATTTCCTTTTATGTGGTGAAAAATCAATGGTGTGGGTCTCTTCTTTCACAGACACATGCATGTCAACACACACACACACACACACACACGCGCGCGCGTTGGCAAATGGCATTCGGGCTGATAAATAATACAGGAATTGGATCATTTTACAGACCTGACGACTCGCGTCGACCTCAGAGTTGTCCTATTATCATGTCAACCCCAAGGCACGGATCATCCGTTTTCTGATTAACTTACACCTACACCTGACGCAGGACCAAACTCTCACTTCTACTAAACAAACGTTTATGATTTTTATGTACCTTTTTCTTCCAATGAATACATGGTCAGGATGCTAAGGAGCAGGCCCCAACGGTTCAACCCTTTAGCCTATACCGACCCACTGCTATTATGAAACGCAATAGCCGACTATACCGCTGCTCGTATAACCAAATCGCTTTCTTTCCTGCATTGGACAACACATTGTTGTTGACACTGAAAGCGCTGTGCTCTGGGCCCGGTGTTGGGTAACCCTGGACAAAGCATGCAATCTCAGGAAAGTGTTGCCTTCTGCTGTGTTTTTTTTATCGGTTCCCCTGAGTGATTGGAACGAGAGCTAGGACACAATATTACGTTATATTATATAACGGCATATCGGATTGATGTTTTAAAAACATCCCGTGTTACCCCAGGACAGCACTGTAATCTATATTTGATTTTCTTGATCTAATAACTTTCATAAGATTGGATAGCAAAACAGATATTAAATGTATAATATACTTGGATGAAACCGTGTGGCTTGTTAAGAAAGAACAATTCATTGCAACCTTTTCTCACATTTAACTTCCCATTACAAGTTGTAATGGAAAGTGCCAATTCATACAAATATTTCATTAGAACCTTTCCATAATTTAAATTGACACAGTGGAAGACCAGAACAACTATTCTTTGCGATTGTCGGCAAAGTTTTAGAAAGTTGATACCACATGGTTCACTTAAATCATGGGCTGAACATTGAGCTGACGAGGAAAACTGAACATGCGGAATATCAAACACTTAGGGAAAGGGTCCGGCCGTGTTTTGTATAGAACCTTCTTTCATCGAACATGGACGTCTCCCCTTGTGCCGCTGTCGTGAAAGAGTTGATGATAGCGGTCCTCGTATAATGTGCGTCATCTCTAGATGGTCCGGGATGAAAGTAGCTACGTTACACCACTGATTAATGGGAAAGATGAAATAGAGATGATTCTACAGGCCTGAGTGAGCATCCACTTGGCCATGTCCCTACTCCTCTGCTAGTCTTAGTCGGGTCTAATCCCACATTAAAAGGGCTGACATGAGCACAGATTAACTAAAGTTCGCCGTCAGTGGATGTTAACGCCTTTCGTGTGCAAAAGAAATCGCTCTTTCAGGCAGATTAATGTTAAACTGCCTTTTTATTTATTAAGGAAAAACAATTATATATCTCTCTATTTATATATTGCGTGAGACAGGATCACTCTTACCAAGTCAAACAAGTATCCGGGACCCAGGCTACGTTGCTTTAACATTATACAACCAGGAATCAAAATAATGTATGCAAATATAATGTTGCAGGTCTTTGGGTTACAGTGCCAAGTAACAGAAGACAATATTTCCAATGAGACACAGAGAAACATTGGTGTGGTCACGTGACATGTTACAGACACACGCCTGGCCCGGCCCGGTCGATTTACCCAGGTGCCCCGTCACCCTCTTTTCCACCGGCCAGCATATGTCCCCTCGAACCGGCAGCCAAAGGATGTTATTGAATGCATTAAGAACGGTCCGATACATAGAAGGGGTCAAGGTTCCACCCCCAGGGAGCAGATGAGATCATAATGTCTCTCTATTACATCACACCCTAGGTTAGAGCACACACTGAATGCCATAAGAAGATTAATGCTTTTATGAGGAGCAGCTGAACCGACATTGACAGAGCCGTGAGGGAGAGAGCGCATCTGTTTCGGGGGGGGGGGGAGGAAAGGAAAACCCTTGCTCTTATCTCCTCTGTATTCACATTCGGTTTTCCCTGTGAGGGAAAACTGAATGGGTATGTGACGCTGCAACACAGTATCCAATGTCCTTTGTGAGGGGTTATGCAGCTACAGCTTCTGATTTCAAATGATCAGTTCGGTTCCCATGTGTTGAAAGCCAATGTGTAAAGAAATCCAGGGTCTTAATGTTCTGCGTTACCATCCAAGGTTCACGGCACAGCGTGGCTGAAATCAATCACTGAGACACACACTCCTCCGACTGTACGTTGGGAGAAGGGGAAAAAGCATTCCAACTTCTTATCACTATTTCAAAGTGATTCCAAAACCGCCCATCCGTCTTATTGGCACATTCTTATCCGACCGCCGATCCCAGCGTTCCGTTCGTACCTTTTCCTTCATGTCCCGAACACGCGAAAGCCGAACTCGGAGCAGGCGCTCAAACTCAGGAGGAACCCGGCGGCGAGGAGGTGAAGGTGGGCCCGGGCCGCCGGCGGCCCCCCCCGGCCCGCCACCGAGAGCAGCGCCCCCTCGGGGTCCAGCAGGGTGTCGTTGCGGAAGGCGTCCGTCAGGTTGCCGGTCTCCTCCTGCAGCTCCTTCTGCAGCAGCCGGGAGATGAGGCTGTTGAAGCGGTTCTCCGTGGTGGACCGCGCCACGTAGGCCGCCGTGGCGTTGAGCTCGGGGGGGTCCACGCAGGAGCCGTTGGCCCGGGCGAACACCACCTCGCCCAGGTCCAGGCCGGCCACGGAGGAGGGCGAGGCGCAGGGGATGTTGCGCACCAGCTGGTAGCTCTCCATCCACTCCTTCAGCCACTCCAGGGAGCAGCCGCACTCCCAGGGGTTCTTGAAGAGGAAGAGGCGCCCCAGGAAGTACACGGGCTGGAAGACGGGGAAGGGCAAGGCGGTGAGGTTGTTGCTGTTCAGGTGCAGGGTGATCAGGCTGGTGAGGTTCTCGAAGGAGCCCTCCTCGATGGAGAGCAGCCGGTTGCGGTCCAGGTAGAGCACCTCCAGCTCCACCAGGTCGCCGAACCAGGTCTTGGAGACGTTGGTCAGCAGGTTGCCCCCCAGGTTGAGCATCTTGAGGCGGGTGAGGCCGTTGAAGGGGTCCTGGGGCAGCACCGCCAGCAGGTTGTTGTTGAGGTAAAAGTTCTCCAGCCGCTGCAGGTCCTGGAAGGATTGTTCGTGGATGACGTTTATGCGGTTGTCCTCAAGGTTCAGGTACCTGTAAAACAGCGTTTTAGATTATAGACTGGGGGATTCTACGCCACCGTCACCTTTAAGGTCGTGTTTAGGATCCAAAGACGCATACCTGAGGTTACTCAGGCCGAGCAAGGAGTTGTAGGCCACCGCCTCTATCTTGTTCTTCTCCAGGTAGATGTGCGTGAGGTTCACCATGTCCCTGAAGGCCCCCGGGATCCTGCGGAAGTGGTTCTGGAAGCAGCGCACCTCCCTCAGGGCCATCTGCTCCAGGAAGATGCGGTCGGGGATGTTGAAGAGGTTGCAGTCGGACATGTCCACGCGCAGCAGCTTCTTCAGGCCCGAGAAGGTGCGCGTGTGCAGGTAGCTGATGTACTCGTTGTGGGCCATCTTCAGGTCCACCAGGTTGGGCAGGCCCTGCAGGGAAGCAGCACTTTGTCAATTTGGATATGCCAATAGGACTTGTGTCAAACAGCAGATGTACAGCATTCTTATTAGTGATCGACCGATATTTCAGTGGGCCGATAATATTTTTTTCCCCACGGCGTGATTTACAGACACAGTTCAATGAATGTTCCTTTTTTAAATTGACACTTGTAACATTTGTTATCATCATTGTGTCATTTTTATGATGTAAATTGAGGGAGCAAAAGCAGTATTGTCTCCAAATATCGGCTCAAGAAAATTGGTATCGCCGTATCGGTCATCGGCTAAGGCTGATGATATCTGCCCTAAGAAATCCACATCGGTCGATCACTAATTCTTATATAATAAAAAAGAATGTTTTGGGTCAATGTTCGGTGGGGGGGATTAGGATTAGGGTTAGGGTTAGGGTTAGGGTTAGGGTTGGGGGGGGGCACTGAGGCGGGACCTTGAAGGCTCCGGGGGTGATGAAGGAGATGTTGTTGTGGTCCAGGGAGAGGCTGCGCAGCGAGGGCAGCGTCCCAAACGCCCGCTCCGACAGGAACCTGAGGCGGTTCTTGTCCACGTTGATGGAGGAGGCCTCGCAGGGGAACTCCTTGGGCAGCTCAGCCAGGGCCGAGCGGTCGCACAGCACGCTGCAGCTCCTCTCCTGGGTGCAGGTGCAGGAGGACGGGCAGGCGCGCACGCAGGCCCACCGGGCCCGCCCGGCCTGGGGCAGCAGCAGCAGCAGCAGGAACAGCCCGGGGACTGTGGTGGTGGAGGACGGGTTCATAGGGCAGAGGGGCATGAAGAGAGCGAGGGAACAAACCAGGAATGTTAACTGACCCACGCGACGGGAACCGAGGGTCTCAAAACCTAAGAGGGTGAGGCTGACCTGTGTCCCTGATGAAACCGCAGCCTGTAAATCCAGAGCCACATCTAGAAAGCTGTAGGGTCTGGCATTGAGTAATGAACACGGCCCAATTAGAGTTGCGGCACCAAGCATGCGTTTGGAAATATCACTGCACGCAATTGGATAACACTACAACCAATCAGAATAATACAAGGGGTGACGTATCCAGACCAGCGGAGCTAACCAATAGATACAACTCGGTACAACGGTATCTAGTCGGTAAAACATCAACGCCTATATCAGATAAACCGATGTGATTGGATAATGTTCGGATCCAGGGGAAAGCAAATTCAAATTGTGCTCTCGCGAGAACCCTGGATTTCAAGGGTACAGGTTTACTGCATAGCAAAGGAAATACACCTGGTTTATGTAAGGCAGCTCGGAGGGTCTGTCCCACACAGTTAATGAGCCGAACCCTTCTCCACGTCCCATAACAGCTTCATTTTAGGTCACAATTGTTCAACAGATGGATTTCCTAATACTGTAGATAATTAATGACTGGTATTTCATATGACTTGATTTGTACGCTTGAGGAAATGCTCTAATTTTCTGCCCCAGTGTAGTTATACAGGCCTGCTCTTGATAAGGAAACAAGTGAAATAATCAAACTAATAATCTGTTGGCCTAATTGTTGGCCTGTCTTATGAGGCTAAAGTATATACTTATGTGTTATTATGGAGAGGGGAAAAGTAGGAGAGTGAGTTTACCGTGGAAATTCTTCATCTCAAAAAGCTTTGAGCTTTCCTTTAAATGTGCCTTCAAACTATTAATAAAAATATTATATTCGAATATATTGGATTTACTTTTATCCTGGTCAGTTTGGCGCGGGGAGGGTTCACGGCCATTTAGCTGGATCACATACACACAATAATAGGCAGTTGGACATCCATACAGTGCATGCTGAGAGGAAAATCACCTAAAAACGTGGGACCCACACAAGGGCAGGTGATAAGCAGGGATTCAAGCCCAGGTCTGACATGATTGATTAAAAAGTCCATTGGGGTCCTTTTGATGGCAACCCATGACATTTCGGTAGTGTAACATCACCCATTCTCGAGTGTCTCCTGAACTAGAACCGCTAGTGACGGTGACAGAGAGCCCAAGAGCAGTGCAGGATAAGGTCGATAGTAGCTTCTGAACCACCTTAAGAACACAGCTTCAAATAGAGCCTCCTTGCCAGACCACCAAAGGCCGCTGTTGGAAGCCAAGCGAAGGATTGGAAGGTTGAATCATGTCCAAAGGAGGCAGGCTTGGGGACTATTTCCAGGCTAGACGCCGGCCTCTTTCACAGCCGCCTGGCGTGGCGGAGCGATGATGTGATTAAGAAAGAAGGCTTACACAGGAGAGATTAGCTCCGACAACAATGGGCATTGTCTGTGCTCGGAGGTTCACCTCTCCATCCACTGGTGATGGAGAGTTGGGCTCTCTGGCTGTTAATGGGATCATTTGGAAGGTCTATGAGTGGTAGGAGGAGGTGCAGCTGACTACCCTCAAACCCAGCCTGGAAATGGGCCTTAGGGCATTGGATAAAAAATCTGATATTGGCAAAGTGGCAATCTCTCTATAGATGTAGATATATAGATATATCTACATCTCTCTAGAGATATATCTACATATATATCTATATATATATAGATATATATGGTATGTTTTATAGTATGTACATTTAATTCAATTTCAATTTAGGTCAAGTTCCAAGATATACAAGTTTTTTTATGCATTCATACAAAATATATACTATATATGAAATATACTATATTTCACCACATCAACTATCTAGACAAAACGAATGACATCCAGAAGCTATCCAACAAGCTATCCCATGAGGCATCATGGGATAGCTCGTTGGAGTGAAGAAGGAACCGAGAAAGACTAACCAGTGAGAGTGGTAACAGCCAACATGCCTGTCTTCTCTCATGTGGGACATGCCAGGATTAGACCTAGAAGAACACCACATATCACACAAGCAGGCCAGATGAAAATAAGTCAATGACTTAAATGCGTTAACTGAGGTCCACAGCTATGTAATACAATATCCATTAAATATTGCTTACATTTGTGCAACGCAAAAATGACTGATGAATTTGATAAGATTCTTACTTCTTGGTTGATGCCGTTTTCTGCTTCCATGTGAATGTGTGGTCGACTTCATAGTCCGCATATTAGCACATGTGGCCCCTCTGCCTACCACATGCCTGTCTAGATGCCTACCGCTCGCAAGCCACTGCATACAAGGATGAGCCTGTGTGGCTGACAGTTGTGAAACTGGATGGATTAGAGTTGTGCATGCCTCTTTACTAAGTGCAAACCATTCGCCTTGTTGGGGTTAGTGTGCTGAAGCACTCCATCATTACCACACACCAACATCCATCTCTTAATGGCAGTGAAATCCCCTGGATGGATGGAGGGGAGGGGGGTGGGGGGTGAAGATGATGGACGGCCGACAGGATTTAGCAGAAAAAGCGCCACTCTGGGAGCAAACGCAGGGCCGTCGCCTCTACACATAACGTAGCACTCACAGATTAAAGATTACACACACACACACAGGGAATCGAGAAAAGGGCTCGAATTTATCAAAACTGATCATGTTAGTACTTTGTCATAGATATCAATGCTGGGTATATGGACAGTACCATTTCTAGGATCCGGCTTTCAGAGGTGTACTGTTGGTTTGAGAAGCAGGGCAAATATATTACAACCGACATTACATGGCAAGTAGCAACCAATGGGATTTCAAAGTAGATGTCCATGACGCTGTAAGGAAAGCCTCGGTGCTCCCTGTAGAGCAGCAGGACCCGGTGAGAATAGTCTTCCAAACACAAGCTCCACAGACTAGTCGTCTTGAAGACACAACTTGGGACAGATTTATTTATCCACTCATTTTAGCGTTGTGCAACCAAAGCGTCGGTGTCCCAATGACATTTCAGGGGTGAAAAAAAAAAACATTGACACGGTTGACTATACAAATGTTTTATATATCTTTCAAAAATAAGTAAACCTTTATGCCTAACGCAGTTTTGCTACCATCCCCACTCTGCAGCTACACAACGTTGCAAAGGGCCACCAGCCAACAACAGTCTCCTCGGCAAATCAACAATAAACATGCTTTCTTTCCAGATACTTTTGCATTCAAACTTTAATTTGGTAAAATCATACATTAATCGCACAGCTGAGTGTTCCTCATGCAGTGCATTAGCATCTAGGCTAGTACAGAAAAGCAACGGCTACATCTAAAGAGCCCTCGGCTTCTCCCCACCGGAGCGGGGAGCAGGTCTGGCCGGCGGTCAGGACCGCCGCTGCCATGGCGACATGCTCCGCGCTCGCTCGGGGAAAACACGAGCGCTACCATATAATGCAAATGCAACAACAGGAGAATAAACCACATGTTTGTTTCTTTACAGATTGCCATGTGCCAGACATTCACTGGAGAGAAAAAAAATATAGTCGTCAGGTCAAATTAGAGTTAAGAAACATAAACAATGCACACAATTGGAGAATCTGAACACTTCTGCACCGATACGCTTAGGAAATTGATTTGCTCTTTACACAACTTTATTCCAAACCTTGGCATTTTGTCAATTCCATTCCAATTTGATGGCCAATTGGGAATCTAATCGAGATGTATGGCCCTGAGAAGGCCTTGAAACAGCTGTGGATATTAATTACGGAGTCCAATGCGTCTTAAACATTAAAAAGCTCACACTACCCGAAATATATAAATTTCACGCATACAGGTGACATTCAACATTCAAGTGCCAGTGTTTTGTACTGTCTTTTGGTCAAGTTTCTGAAACTTTCAAAGAATCACTTTGAGGCTTACAAAAATAAATATTTGTCAAAAATGCTTAATAAATTACACAAAACTAGCAGCAAAAGTAGAATCTAGAAATCTGTGTGCAAATGGCTAAATTCCCCAACTGCTAAATCCCCTGGTCCCAAATAAATCCTGGTTTAACGTTGAGAACCCCTCCCCTTTGTAAACAAGCTGCGTTTTCTCGCCACCTCCTCACTCACACACAAACATTTGGAAGCTTAAGGACATATATCCAAGACATCTATATAAAACTCTAGATGTGCAATAAAATAACTTTTGTAAAACTCGATGGGCACATACGTACAAAGGGCCTACACACCTAAATCAAGTAGCACCATTCAATCCTAAATTCAACACCGTCAGTGCATCCGCTTTTAGTTCAATTTCTTAAAAAAAAAAATGTTTCAAGGCACAACACACCTGAGAGGCAACACATAGCACTAAAAAGGTGAAATACTCCCATCCCTCCTCTCATTGGCTGCTCCTCTCTGAGAGGAAACGCCTGGACTAGCCTCACAGGCGCCAGGGCTTTGTTACGCACGTCTGAGCAGATGAACTCCCGGAGGAGTTGACAGTACTATGTCCCCATAAGGAAGTGGACACCCTATTCCAAGAAAAATATATATATCTCTGGCCTGCCTCCCTGCCACGGTTTGTTAATGCAGCAATGGAAACCAAAGCCACTGACAACAATGGTGGTGCCCCCGAAACTACGCCTTACCCTTACCCCCACCTGGACCCACAACCCCCACCCCTGCCCCCAAACGTGGCCGGAGAGCTTGCAGCCTGTGCCCCTCTGCGTCCTGCCACCGGACTACGGTGTGACCTCTTGTGACCACCACTCTAATGCCTGTTTGCTTTTAAGATGAACCATGCCTCCAACGCAGCTTGAAAAAGAGAAAACCTTTGTAATTAAGTTAAGCCTGCGACTCCGTTCACATCCCTTTCCTTCTTGACCAAAAAACAAAACACTCGCATGCGTAGAATAACGTCCGGGCCCTGCGGTTGGCCCTCCGATCTCCCAGCACCAACGTCATGTGATACGCCCTCCCCGATGCCGTGGTCCTTATGCGGCCGTGTTGACCCGTCGCCTTCTGGAGGGCAGGCATTTTTTGTTTCGATACACGTTAAGAGAAACATTCCAGAGAAATCAAAGAAAACGGACTTAGTTTTTTTTTCGTTAACCGCGCACGTTCCCCCGCACCGAAATGTCTCGAGTAAAAACCAACAAAAAACACCGCCCATTTTATGTAGCTAGCACTTGGTAGCAGACTAGCTGCTGTAACACTGTCAAGTCAATTGAGAAATGTGGAGTAGTAACTTCCAGCATTGAAGATCCTAGTTTTAGTCTCAGTGAGCGTTGGCACCAAGCTTGATGACCGTGTTAATTAAGATCACAATAGGAATGGCTATTTCAAAGACTACCATGTCCTTTTAAAATGGAGCTTGTCCAGGATAGAGTGAGCGCAAAAAGATAAGGAATCCAACTCTTTGTCTCTTAATATTGGAATCAGTTTTGTTCCTCGCGCTGGGAATGTCCCAGTGGAGAATCATCCTATTGCGATGGTGCCATTAGCCATGTGTAGAAAAGGCTACATGATGTCCCTGCAATTAATTTGAAGTTCAAATGGAATCATGACTCGGGTAAGCCATAACGCCCCAGTGTTTGCCAAGGTTTGATTAAGTCCAAGCTTGTTTTGCTTTTTCACCAAATAACAAAACAGTAATAACAAATTTAGAGCTCTAGGCCAAGTTCTTTTGGTGAAATGATAACATAAGATTTCCTTTTAAGATTCAAAAAGGCACAGTACATCAACATACAAATGATCCTCAGGTTATTGGTTTTTCCATCAAAATAATAATAAAAAAAAAAATACTCTTTACAATGAGTCCGAGGTTGCTGTCGGACTTGGCATGTCAGCGTCCATGCTCGTTCTGAGGTGTGCGGATCTCTGCGGGCTCCTGGGACGCTGGTGGTTACATCACGCCGCCGCACTTCCGTTTGGCGGGAAGCAAAACGGGGGGGGGAGGCAGAGAATCGGTAATGTACTGTGCGTCAATGGAGCTACACAGAGGGGGGGAGTGGGGTGGTGGGGGGGAAAGGGGTTGTTATGGTCTGGCTAAAGTTTACATGTGGTTTCCGTGGGGCCTGGGTTGGCATGGCAACCTGCTCCCGCGGTGCCTAGTTGCCCCACCAGTCCACGGAGTTGCCGGAGTTGCTGTAGCTCCCGCCGTAGCCGTCGTTGCTGTGGAAGTTCCCGCCGAAGCCGCCTGGAGGAGATCGAGACGAGCGTATTGAGAAATGTGCTGGCAGAACAACGGCTGTTCTTTTAGACATCGAATAACTGTCATACAACTAGAGATCCACCCATATTCATCAGCCTTGGCCCATGACAGATACAGATTTTCTTGAGCCGATACTGCTTTTGCTCCATCAATTGACATAAAAAAAACAATGATAACCTAACCCTAACTCAATTTAAAAAAAAGGAACATTTTGTTAACTGCCCATCATGCCGGGAAAAAAATAAATAATAATAATATAGTGTATGTAGGGATCGGCTGATAAATGGGTCAATCCCTACATACAAAGCAACCAGGGGGTGAGCACAAACAAACCAACCAACCAAGTAGTGACTAACCTCCGCCGCCGCCGAAGCCGCGGTTTCCTCCTCCGTATCCCCCGGAGCCGCGGCTGCCGCCCCGGCTACCACCCCCGCCGCCGCCGAAGGCGCTGGAGCCGCCGCCACCAGGTGACTGACGGTAATCTTTGGCTCCAAATCGACCGCTGAAAGAGGGAGGCAAAAGTGAGAACGGTATCCACACGGGCGTGCCCAACGCCCTTCTCAGCGGGCCATAATGAACACGGCATGACAAGCTGGCTGGGCTGGAGTTACCTCTTGGCGCGTCCGCGGGTGGGGCCCTTGTGCTGGTACTCGTAGGCCAGACTGTCGAGCCAGGAGGGAACCTCCTGCTTGGCCTCCACCAGAATGTCCAGCAAGTCTTTGGTTATGTTGCTGTTTTTGTCGTTAAAGAACGACGTGGCCAGACCTGAACACAATGAGGAGGGGAACACAATGAGGAGGGGAACCCTTAGTACACGTGGCCCACGTAAACCCCACAGCATAGAGACCCAGGACCACCCCACAGCGCTTAGACCCAGGACCACCCCACAGCGCTTAGACCCAGGACCACCCCACAGCGCTTAGACCCAGGACCACCCCACAGCGCTTAGACCCAGGACCACCCCACAGCGCTTAGACCCAGGACCACCCCACAGCGCTTAGACCCAGGACCACCCCACAGCGCT
>JAOPUA010000091.1:5928904-5946079 GCA_027122455.1 Trisopterus luscus | reverse complement strand
GGGGTGAGGGGGATGAGCTGTGGGACGTGATGTTTCTGACACAGGTGTCAGACTGAATTGCAATTATAAATATACTCACCAGGTTTCTCTGGGGTCTCTGGCACATTTTCATCAGTGGGCATGACTAAGATAAAACCAAGTTGGCCAGTAAACGCAATGCTGTTCAGTACACAACTTCAACAGCTTTGAGACAGTGTTTAACCAAATGTTTAAGCAGCCGTCTTTACCGCGAGAATACCGTTTGCCTATAAGCTACAAAGTACAGTTTTACTTTTAGAAACGCAATCCTGCTGACGCTGTAGGTCATTTCACTGGCTCATTTCCAACGCCATAATTAAATAGTTAATTTAACGAACTACAATGACGGAGCCAGGTTCACTAATGGTTGACGACGGGAAAGACAAACGAGGGGGTGGGATCGAGCCTGACATGACCATCAGGCTAAGGACAGTCCCTAACCTGTTGCATTGAGGAGATCGAGGAGGAAGGACCTCTTGTCGTTGTCCTCCACCCAGACCACCTTCTGGGTGATGTTTTCGGAAGTTGAGCCGACACGCCCGACTGCTAGGAAAATGTAGTCCTCCAAGAAGTCCCTGGCAAGGATCTGGGGAGAGGAACCAAAGGGCGTCAGAAAGTCAATGCTTGCCTTAAGGCTCTGATGGACGAAGAGCAGCATCTTTTTTTATTTTTTTAATGCAACTGGTTTGAGTCGCAATCCTTAAAATGTACCTGGATCTCCTTGGGAAAGGTGGCGCTGAACATCATCGTCTGCCGGCTGCCCTTGGGGGGCATTGTGTCCTGCTCCACGATGCGTCTGATCTGGGGCTCGAAACCCATGTCCAACATGCGATCAGCCTCATCCAGAACCAGGTAGCTACGGGGACAATCACAGCGGTCATGGGTCTGAGCGCCATAAGGTGACAAAGGGCTCTGGTTCTCGCAGCTCAAAGGGGTACTCACTTGCAATAATCCATCCCGATCTTGCCCCTCTCCATCATGTCCACGAGACGCCCAGGTGTGGCCACCAGAAGGTGGCAGCCCCTCTCCAGCTCTCTGATTTGCTGGCCGATGTCGGCGCCACCGTACACCACACAGGGGCGAACACGGGAACGGTAGGCGACCTACGGCAAGGAGGTGAGTGTCAGGAGGAGTGGTCGGATACCCGTTTCAAATATATGGTCAGGACAGGTTGAACAGCAGCCAGCTAAGTGCCAAACACTCACCTTGCGGGCCTCCTCGTAGATCTGCAGAGCCAGCTCCCTGGTGGGAGCCAGGACCAGGGCGATCGGGTACTGCTTGCGGCGACTATATTTTCCATTCTCCTGCAGATGGAATGAGAGCACAGCGTTAAGGCATTAAGGTAATACACATGCTGTGACTATGAACCGTATGTGGTTACCACGGGTTATAAATATATTGCTTGGTAGGACTTACGCCGCTGTTCTTTGCAGCCTGGAGGGCCTCTCCGGGCCCTTCCATGAAGATCTGACTAAGCACCGGCAGCAGGAAGGCTGCGGTCTTTCCGGAACCTAGAAAACAGCACAGGGAGCGAAACACAATGAGGTTCAGCCCTTCATCGCAAACTGTTCAGGGTAAAGGTGAAGCATTCACCAAGAGGTTGCATGTGATCACTTACCAGTCTGGGCACAGGCCATCAGATCTCTCTTGGTCTTGATGATTGGGATGGCGTATTTCTGAACTGGAGTAGGTCTGGTGTAGCGACTCAAGTTAATGTTGCACATAATGATTTCTCCCATTTCGACATCGTGGAACTACAGGACAGAAATACAAAGTTAAAGATTCATCAAAAGATAAATGTTAAGTGTCATATCTGCAATCAAAGTGTCTGACGGGTCACAGTAGGCAGGGCCTTACGCTGTCAATATGGGGCGGACAGTTGTTTCCAGTAGCGTCCACAGGAATGTCGTCGTATTTCTCAAAGTTGATCCCGGTGTTGCCCCCAGAGAACAGCTCACTTTAAACCAAAACAAAGTATATTAAGCACAGCTGGATAGTATTGGCGGGCCGTTTCAAACGGTCTCATCAGAACTGCTCTTACTGTTCCAGGCGCTCGTTGGCGGCAGTGGGTTTGGACCAATCCTCCTCCTCTCTCGAGTCCTCCCCCCAGCGGTTGTTTCCTCCACTGCTGTAGCTCCCGCGCTCATACCTAAAACAACACCAACACGTTTAGATTGACCCCAAGTTCTTTCTCACCTGAACGACCCAGCCCCACATCAGCGCTGTGAGCGCCGCCAACAATATGTCAATACAACAGTTTCTTACCTTCCGCGAGATCCGCCTGAGCTGCGGTCGTTGAAGTAGGCAGACTTGCCCCGATCAGAGCGCCCTCCAAAGCTGTTGTAGGAAGAATCTCTAGCATCCCTGACAGGCGCAGCCCAGCCGCCGCCTCCTCCGCCGCCATCTCCACCGAAGCCTTAAGCACAGCGACCAGTCAGGGATTAGCCCAATGGGGAACTACTGACTGCCTTACCTACAGTGCAATTTTTCGGCTTTGACACAAACATTCAAAACTCATTAGTTTTGCGAACGAGCAAACTAGTTTTTTGCTCAACTAATGGCTACTAGCCAAAAGCTAAAATTAGCCTACGGACCCTATCCCGGAATTAACAAACACTTTAGTGTTCTGCCATGTCAAATGTGACGGTTCTGCTTTACTACTGGGCACTATGGGTTATCCCCACATGCATTCTGTATTGGATGAGTCAACGAGCCTCCGCCCCTTTGACCAACCCAGGCGCCACGCCCACCTCTATCATTGCGAGGCGTTCCCCGCCCTCCAAAGCCCCGGTTCATACGGTTCTCATGGATACCATTCACGAATCCATTGCTATGTCCACTGTCCCAGCCGGATGAGTCTTCATGACAAAACATGAAAAAAAAAAAAAAGGGAGAGATCCCCGTGAGCAACCACATTAAGTGTAGAAGTATGTGTAGCTTCAGTCTGAAGTCCAGAGCAGCTATCAATGTTGACCTTTTTGACGCTCAAGTTAAGTAAAGCAAGGACACCAATGCATGTAAACCCCAGTGAAACCTCCACTGTCATTATAGGATACTGCCTCCTAACCAAATGATCAGAGGAACATTCAGTGTAAAATGAACAATTAAATATCAATGAAAACATCATCCCTGAAAATATCTGGCTTTTTTCAACTTATTGAAGAAACAAGCTTTCTTATATGAATGAGTGTATGAGTCTCTTATGTTGCTCGTCAGGCAGGCACACAATAACCCAGCAGCACGGGGGCAGCCCCTAGCAGTAAACAGGGTGTCAAGTACAACAAGAAGGCAAGTGCTGGATAAATGTCATACCGCAGACCCAGTCATTGCTTGGGTGATGGGTACTCATTCCATACCATGTGTAAACATGAACAAGCACAATATAGCCGGAAACGAACGTAAACGAACGCTTAATGGCAACAACTGGCTTACAATTAACATTGACAAAGCACTCACAGAACCCACCGATTCATTACCTAGTTGGTTCAGAAGACCAAAATTCAGCAATGCTGAGGGGCATTGGGTGGACTCATCTAAATTAGACCCAATATTCTACCATTGGTAACTAGCTTCCGCTACTGCAGTAAGAACAGCATATATGTACTTTACCATAGAGTAACCTAATTACATTAGTAATTTCCCAAAACATCCGAATCCCTACGTCAGATATGCAAGCGTAGGCTCTTAACAGTCAAGTCACAATTTGCCATTAGAAGACTTACTGACAGGTGGTAATGCTACACTTTTCAGTTAGGGAACGGTTTGCCTTACACTTTCAGATTTATCAAACTCAATCACAAATTGTTTCCCAAATAGTACAGAGATGGTTTACCAGCGATCAGAAAAAATAGCCAGTCTAAAGCAATGCCACTACAGACCTGTGCTGCGTCAGTAGGACAGGACAACTACTAGAGCTGCAGTGCAGAAACTTCAAGGCACCACCACCATGCAGTAGAAGCAACTACAAATGTTAAGGGGACACAGGCCCGTTTACTTTGCCTGCTAAAACGCTTGTATTTTTTCCATTTGGGCATGATGATGCATAATGATAAGTACTGCTCAGCAAAATAACTCAAGATGGGTCAGTGGCACAACATGCAGATGTATCCATTTGTACCACATCTGTTTGGCCAACCACCACTGTAGGCATGGTAAAATGCAAGCTCTTGTGCGCCCAGTCTTGGGTAACCTGGGTAAAAGGTGTGGAGGCAGGCTATGAAAAGTTGTGCCTGTCATTATCTGTCCAAGCTGAAAAAAACAATAACTCCCAACATTGACTTTGCACCTAAAACCACCCACAGTTATCCCATTTAGCATCAGTTAAGTCAGCATCTTATATTACACTCTGCATGCAATGCTGCATGCTTGTGGGAACTGCTTGGTAGAGCCTTGCAGGATATTATAGGCAACATCTTTGCCACAACATACAGGTTTGGTGTAAAGAAACGAAATCATACTTGACTTCATTACCTACAAAGAACTTATGCAAGTGCAATTAATTGACGGCTTGTTAAAAGCTATTGAATAATATTATTCTGTGCATTAATGCCCTTTCACCCTGATTGTGTGTTGCCAGGTTAATAGCAGCAGCACGTCTGTAGTTACTACAAACATTCTAAAATTCACTTCACGCATTTCAGCAGAGAAAAGCACATCCATAAATGATGAGGCCATCACCATGTTTAAGTGGCTGTGAGAAGCTATGAACTAGCCCACTCCCTTCACATTGGCTTTTTTGGTGCGTACATGGCCATCTCATGCAGCTGGGAATGCAGGTTGCCCTCAGCGAAAAACACACAATAGGGACTTACAGAGGTTTACTGGTGCCACTGAATAACCACACTGTCTACCAGTGAAATGACCATTTCCTGCTGTGGGACAAAGAACAGCAAAATAGAAGAAACCCTTTTTCAGTAGGTAAAGAATTACACTATAATTTATTTAAATAACTAGGACATTTGATGTCATGTACTGATGCACACGAAAAACCAACTCTTGCCTGCCTAAAAGTTCAAATGTGCAACACGGGTTATGCTTTCTCATTAATTCCACCCTCCCAATCATTTGACCAAAACAGTGTCTTTTAATTGTGATAAGACAGATGAAAAGTGCCATCATGAATGGTTAGCAGTCAGGAGAAATTACAACAGAAGTGCATACATATTTTGTTCCGGTCCAAGTCTGTCCCAGGCATCGACTAGATTGGATGGACTTACCATTTTTGGAAGAAGCCTCTCTGTTTCTCAGGTGAGGTGGAATGTAACGCCCTAGGGAAGTTGGAGGGGTATTGTTAGATACAGTGGTTCATTCACAAATTAAACACAATTTTTTTAATTGAGAAATGGATTAATTGTTGGAATATGTACTTACTACCGGTTCCTCCGCCCTGTCCGTCAACAGAGTTCAAGTCTAGGCCAGCAAGCTAAAGATTAAAACAAATTAAGTCAGACATTTTTTCAAAAAAGGGAGGGAAAAAAAACGTGAAAAAGCACTTCAATGTCGGGATGAAACCTGAGTATCGACTTTTAATGACACACTTGAAACTCCCACATGTCCGCGTTAATAAAGCGTTTACTGCAAATGGAGGTGCCAGTGACGTAACGACCACGGAATGTCCTTATTCCAGATTGACATCGGAAATTTACAACGCATCCACACGTAAACACATTAAACCGAGGGTAAACTGGGTTGACATTATCTCTTCACTGTGATTTACATTATCAAGTGCTGAGGCCGTAGGCCACCACTCATCATGCCTACGAAACCAAACGGATTCGACATGTATTACCGGCTTTTATTTTAAAATAAGGGAGAAAACCCGTTCGCTGTCAAGGAAGATTACCAAAAAAAAATCACCCCGGATATTTTTTCCTCCTGCGCCACGTTTCAAGCTCTGAGGGCCTCGCTAAGCTAACAGCACACCGGCCGGTACCCGAGACTCGGCTCAAAGTGGTCCGATCAGTTACCCATCCAAAGTGCACAATGTACATCCAACACAATTATATGACATCAACGACCCACTGGTTTTGTGCATCATGTTTATGTCGGAAACAATTTAAAAAGGGGTGGAAAATTGATTTCAAAATGCAGTAGCGATCGCCGCCATGACTCTCGGCGATGGCGACGTTTGAGGCTCCACCATTTTGCCAGCAGCCACCGTTAGCCCAGCGAGGCTAGCCAAGCTAGCCAAGCTAGCCGGCTAGCAAGACGAGCCTCGCATTAAACTGCCAGGGCACCGATTCACTGGTGAAATACGCACGGCAAAACATCTACATTCGTAAACTGTGAAACCAAGGGAGAACACTCACCTGCTGATCTAGACCGTGTTGATTATCGACGACCACATGACTCATAACTAAAGAGAATCGGGGTGGATTATTTCTCAAGAGAAAGGCTTTTCTTTGTTAGCACGGCCACTTAGCTAGAGCTATTCGGTTTTTTTTTTTTTAACACAAACGCAGATCAAAGATAATCGATCAATATCCACTCAGATGTATTCGCAATAGGGTTGACTATTTAAATTAAATGAATGAAAATAAATTATGGGCTTCCGAAATGATAGGCTTTCTTCAGAGCTGTTCACCAGAAACCTTCCTCAGGCAAGCTTGACCGTGGTGGAATGAGAGACCGAGCTGTGTGCTACCGCGAGATATCGTCCCCGTAGCTACAGCGCGGAGCGGCCAACAGGCAGCTATCGCGATGCTTTCTTTATCCTTTGATTTGCTGAGAATCCAAACAAAATTTGCATGTACTTTCTTCCCATCCTTCCATAAAACATTTTATGGCATATTGACTATTTTATAAATATCAATTAATATTTATCAGTATTTACAGATTATTGCACAGACTTCATTTGCATTCACGCAAAAGCAGTTTCCGTGTTTTTGTTTGTGAGCCGCCTATTTGCCCCCAAATAACAGGATTCCATCGTATCTACTGTTTTTCCAAGTATGGTTATCCCTTCAACGATAATTCTAATTGATGGATTATTTTATTTTAACATGGAGTTGGTGTTTTTTAGTTCACCGATACTCTTCTAGTTGCCATAGTTGCTCCACCTGCTGGAAAATAACTGAACAGTGTAATATATTTTTTGCTATTTATAATTACGACGGATTGTGTGCAAACCATTTAGTCCGATAGATAGTTATCCCCTTTTTACACGATAAAAAATATCGGAATTTATTGTCGAAAAAAACACTTTAGAAAAAAACAAAACACTTTAGAAAACCACGCACAATAATACAAAATATTACGTACGCTTCTGGTGGAAAATGTCAACATCCAATACAACATCTGACGTTATTGATTTTTTTTAATAAATAAAATTAATAGTCATCCCCATGTTTCTGGTGTTTCAAACTTAAATGTGCAACTTGTAAAAGCATTTTCCCGAAAACCTCCCATCAGCCCTCTCTTTATTTCCCCGGAAGAAAACCTCCGCCGCCGCCTAGTACTTCCTCTTTCAGCCATCGGGGTTTAGGTATGAGACGTTTACGTTTTTCTCTTCAGCAAATCTGGTTTAATCACGCTCCTGCTTAACTCATCCAAACGCAAAAATCCATAGACTATGTTTAATAAAGGCATACGAAAAACATGTATTGAGTATTTCAACAAAACAATAGATTTATTGCGCTTAACTGACAGTAATTCCTGGGTCGATGACATGGCCTGGTAGCACTGTCGAGTGAAAGGCCGGTCTTGGAGCCAATTTAAAACTAGAGTATTTTATATGTAGACAATATATGGTTCCGAAGCCTTTTCAAGCACATTTATTTGGTACTGCAACGTTACCTAGATAGTTGTTTATCCAGTTTAATAATGCTAACCGGCAACATGCACCAGCTAGCTAAGTTAACTTCACCCGTGAATCATGGAGTCTGAAATAGATAAGTTGGATTGTAGATGAGTGAATACATATATTCAAGAGTGAGACTTTGAACTAACTTGGACATTATTTTCGTTTTCAGTACACGATGGGACGTGTTATCAGAGGACAGCGTAAAGGTGCGGGCTCTGTGTTCAAAGCCCATGTCCATCACAGAAAAGGGGCTGCTAAACTCCGTCACATTGACTTCGCTGAACGTCATGGTTACATCAAGGGCATCGTGAAGGTAAATAACATGGCTGTCCTCCTTATTCAGTGTTCCATCGCTTTTATTTGAATGATGCGGGCCTATTGAATGCACTTATAACACGTGGACACCTTTCACATCACAGGACATCATCCACGACCCCGGCCGTGGTGCACCTCTCGCCAAGGTGGCTTTCCGTGACCCATACCGCTTCAAGAAGAGGACAGAACTCTTCATTGCTGCTGAGGGCATCCACACTGGACAGTTCATCTACTGCGGCAAGAAGGGTAAGGAGTTGGAGGGTGCTGAAGTTGAATAGATGTTGATATGATAGCCAAGTTACTTGTAGTCTAATGGTATTTCTCTGGAGTGTTCTTCCCACCTGTGCAGTTGCAAACCATTTTTAGGTTATTATAAAGATGTTGAGGGCTGTTGATGCTAGAAACTCTTATGCATGGTCATAAGGAATAAATGATGGTCTTTGATAGTCTTATTCTCACTTAATTTAAGTGTATTGAGCTGGGGCTGGTACAGCATCCCTGTTGTTTTAGGAGCTTATCTTAAATGTGGGTTCAGCTTGGCATTAGGGTTCCCTTTATGTTGGTGTTACACTGTCCTACTACCAGCAGTTAAATAGTCTGTCGACTTTCTGATCCACAGCTCAGCTGAACATCGGCAATGTCCTGCCCGTCGGAACAATGCCTGAGGGTACCATCATTTGCTGTGTGGAGGAGAAGCCTGGAGACAGGGGCAAGCTCGCCCGTGCTTCTGGAAACTACGCCACCGTCATCTCTCACAACCCAGAGACCAAGAAGTCCAGGGTAAAGCTGCCCTCCGGCTCCAAGAAGGTCATCGCATCTGCCAACAGGGCTGTTGTCGGTAAGAGACATCAAACTCTAGTTATGACGTGTTTGCATTTCGACTTCAGCTGCTGTTCAGCTCAAAGAAAAATCCAGTGCAAATAATCAGCGTTTTGTTGACCGCACCTCATTCATTTCGAAGCAACATACAGCCCGTATTTAACGGTTGGGCTCTTTTACAGGTGTGGTTGCTGGTGGTGGACGTATTGACAAGCCCATCCTGAAGGCTGGTCGTGCTTACCACAAGTACAAGGCCAAGAGGAATTGCTGGCCACGTGTCCGTGGTGTGGCCATGAACGTATGTACCCTATATTTGATTTGGAGTGACTTGCATGATGGAATTCATATTATGTACTTTATTAACATTATTGGAACGATGATGGGTATTCCTTTTGAAATCTGACATGGCCTTTCTTCCTCTCTCCGTGCAGCCCGTTGAGCATCCCTTCGGTGGTGGTAACCATCAGCATATTGGTAAGCCCTCCACCATCAGGAGGGACGCACCTGCTGGTCGCAAGGTCGGTCTCATCGCTGCCCGTCGTACCGGCAGACTGCGCGGAACAAAGACTGTCCAGGAGAAGGAGAACTAAGTCTGCGATTCTTGATGATAATAAAAAAGAAAATTATTCCCAAAAAAAATACCCGTTTGCCTTTTTTATTGTGCCCATGTGAAGTGTTACGTTGTAAGGATGGCTGTATTTGGAAAAGACCAGAAGAATTGCCCCAAAGTAAACTATTTGTATCTTTGGACTTAAGTTGTAGGTATCTGAATAAACCACGGTGAGGGTAATGTGGCGAATGCCTTCCACTGCCAATAGTGACCAATCAGAATAGGGTGAAGTTAGATTACTAACTGGCCAAGACAACTTGTTAAAGTGTCTAGTCTTGCCTCAGGCCATCAGAAATTGGTACATTGCATACTAGCAGGTTCATTTGCTGAGCTTCAAGTTTTTATCTTAAACATTAGTACAAAAGACACAAACAAGATTCCATGTTCTTTATTTGCTAAGGGCGCAATGCTTCTGTTATATTTCTGTGCACAAAAAACCTCAAAGTGAAAGTTCACATCGCGACTGTAGCTCCAGAATTCAACGTCACACCATGGCCAAAACAAAAGTCGGCAAAAAACAGGGCGCAGAACTCTGTACAGTCAATATCCTCTTTAAAAATAACACAAGGACAAAAATGTTCCTCTTAAATCAAATCTATTTTTTGTGAAATACAACAAAATAAATTCTATAAAATAAGAGCAAAATATTTAAATATAATACGGTGGGCAGAATATTTTCATTTGCAGGAGTATTTGGTATGTTTTAGACAAGAAATCCCAAAAATACACGCATTCAAGTTACCAATTAAATACAGTATTTACTGATGGTTAGCTTTTACTCCTACAGAATTACACTTTAGCTCAAGTTGCAACATGACTAACCAGCTTCTATTAAAGTACAACCCTGCTGTGGGACCTATTCCCCTTGGAGGTGGAGGCAGAGATGTCTAGAAACCGCTGCTCAGGACCAGTCGCCTCTCCTGGACAGCAGTCAAAGGCACCTGGTCTGGCCAGCTCCATGAGAATGGAAGTTGATGGGCAAATAAGTCTAGGAAATTGGCTCTACTGAAGAGAGACAGAAGCAAACCACAGTCTATGGTACACCAGGTGTACACCAGTGGCAATTCTGTTGCATGTTTAATTTTTTTTTTTCTCAGAATTGTCTATCCCACCAAAAAACTGACTGCCGAATGTGAAGTTGGAGGTTTATAATGTGCAATTGAAAAAGCCACTTATTCATACATTGGTTCAAAATAGCGCCCTCAATGTACAAGGGGTAGATGAGTAAAAAATAAACAAAGTAATCCTAGAGGGCGAGTCCCCTCTGGAGCTGTGGATTAAGAGCAACAGCTTTTTGTTGTTATGGTCACAAGTCTTCCCTTGGGCTACACTATTCTGGTGAGAAGCCATGCTAAATGTTACAGCATATTAACTAGAGCTTCAAGAAAGGATTGAATTAATTACCAGAAAAAAAAAAAAAAAAAAGAACCAAAAAAAGAAAGAAAGGCAATGAGTTTCAGAACAACGTTGCATCACCGCTTTTTCACATCAACCAAAACACCGTAAAACTTCACCCTAACCATTCCACGTCTCACTCTAAAACCAACCACAGCGTGTGTGTGTGTTGATTTGGCATGGGTCATATGGTTGCCAAGGATCTTAATAATACATTTATGATAACAATGCGTCCTCCTACAGTTGAATGACCAGTTACTGTCTGACGGCAGACCAAACCTCACTGCGGAGCATGGGTGATAAAACAAAGAGGAGTTTGTCTTCTTACAGAGTTTATTTTTTTGGATTTTTTTTGTTGTTTATTTATAGTATCCATTTTGTTTTTCATCAGATCTGCAACATCTCCCAACAGCAAACCAGGCAGTTATGCTACAGGGGGATTTGAACAGTCAAAACATTAACATACTATGTACACCTTTTTGTCGTGTAGACAAGCGCATCAGCATTGTCAGGTCTGGGTACATTTTCCTTTTTTGTTTACATTTTTTTTTTTAAATTACAACTTTCCACTCGCTCGCCTCTGCAGCCACCGGCTGGCCCCCCCCGTCACATGGGCCGGTTCTCCAGGCCAGGGGGAAGCGCCCCCCCCCCTCCCCAGACCCACTGCACACTAGCAGGACGCTGGGGGAGAGACTCTCGTGAGTTGGCCTGGAGAGGGGGCCCGTGGGCCATGCTCCGCCCTGCCCTGGGGCCGGGAGAGAGGGAGGGAGAGAGGGAGAGAGAAAAAGAGAGAGAGAGAGAGAGAGAGAGAGCACGTTCTGATGAGGAGCTCTCTCGATCTGGGGAGGAGAAAAAGGGAGAGCAGGGAGACGGAGGCTCGAGGCACAGCAGAGGAGGAGGAGGAAGGAGGCTGGGGAGGAAGGAGGCCGCGTGTTACTCCTTGGGCGGAGTCGGCGCTGGAGCGGGAGCGGGCGCCGGGGTCACCTCCTCAGTGCTCTCCCAGGTCTCTTGTGCTCGCGGCCCCGGCCCCGGGCCTGGTCCCGGGCCTGGTCCCGGGCCTGGTCCCGGGCCCGGCCCCTGGACCTGGCCCGGACCAGGAGTCGGGCCCGGGGCGGGTGTCAGCGTCGGGGTCTGCGTCGGGGTCAGGGAGGGGCCCGTCACCGGGGCGGTGGCAGGACCGGGACGCTGTGGGTTGTTCATGTGCTGGGCAGCCGGTCCCGTGTATGGCTGCCCATGAGGGTGGTTGTTCTGATGGGAGAAAAAACAACAACAGAGCAGTTACCACACCGGCCCCCGTCTGAACAAGGGTGTTTCGGGGGTGTGGTGTGGCTGAGGGGCTGTACCTGCTGAAACTGAGTGGTTCCAGGAGAGTGGGGGTAGAGGGAGGTGTCCTCTGGAGGGGAAGAGTCCTGGTCTTCAGTGGCCTCCTGGTCATCCGGCTCCTGGGGACGGTTCAACACATGGTTTATCAATGGACCCCCGTGACTCACTCGGTCTAAAATTGTAGGTATTATTTGGAGTGAGCTAGTGCACTAGACGCCACGGTGAACAGCAACCACTTATGAGGTCTATCTGGGATCGTAAACTGGGAGGTGAGCAGGAACTAATTGTGTGGGAGACTAATCATCCCGACCGTTCCATTCCAAAATGAATGAGATATATTACACTGCCGCCCTATGGTACCGCAGGCCTGAATCTTCAGAGATCGGGTAAGGTGGATGTGGACATTCATTTGATAGAAAACTGGACCAATGTGAGCCACGGAGATGTACTGCAATGAAGTGTACTGTATCCATCTCCGTGAGGAAAACCTGTCCTATGCATTGCATGGCAACTAGCCACAGGGACCAAACTCCCACAGAAAGACCAGAGTCAGACAAAGTGAGGTTTGGAGAGAGGGCTGCCCTGCTGGGCTGAACACTGGTCCATCTACATATTTGTAAAACTACGCATCAGTGTCATTAGAAATAAATCCATCCCACCACAATGCAAGTATAAACGGAATACACAAACTGTTGGCGGACTCAAGATATCGATCAAGATCGGGAGGATGAGCGTTACCATGACAACCTACTCTGGGTTACTATAGTGATTTGTCTTCAACAGTTATACTTCAAGTACAGCTCAATGACGACTCGGTTTGTCCTTGGACATTCTTATGAGGGTCGGTAAAAGCCAAGTTTGAAAAACTCAATGATCCAGCCTTAAGAAATGCAAGAAAGCCAAGGAAAATAGATGTGCTTGCTACATTTCTGAGCTGAAAAAGATGTCATCCCGTATTGTGATCCTGTCAGTAAAACTAGCCCTTCATAAACTATAGCCAAGGCTTCGAGTTTTCGATCAGTCATGCCGGCGGCTGTGGCGCCGCGCTTTGCGTTGGGAGAGAGGGAGGGAAAGCAAGCAGCTCTGGTGGTTTTAAATTGGTGTTAGGCTGAAGATGGCTGCCTGGCTCTGAGCTCTGCTGCCTGGACTGACCACTGGGCCACAGGACAAAGCTGTTCTCACCATTCACCGCAGCTGGGGGAAAAGGAATCACAACCACCACGTTTGGCGGGAAGCAGACAAGCGATAAGCGGCGGTCTGCCTCCTCCCCTTGACCACCAGCCGCTGTGAGTCAGTCTGGCCGCCTGTCTGTCCGTCCGTCTGTCTGATCAGTCTACCACCTTGCCTGTCATGTGATGGGTGGGCGAGGTGTCGGCGACAGTGGCGGAGGAAGCTTGTAGTCGGGGTATCTGAGTCTTACAGTGTGCTGCTGCTGTCCCGTGCCTTCCCCCGGCAAAAGCTGCTGTGGCGAGGACGATTTCGGCATCGTGGCGTCTTCTTCAGACACAGCCTCGTGCTTCGTTAAGTGACACTATTTTGAAATGGCAGTTAATAGTGCATGTTCATTCAACCATTCCAGCTTGTCATCGTTTCTCGTTTTGTAAAAGCTCACAAATCGTTTGATTTGGAATACATTTTTTTTTTTAACAAATCAATTAGGAATCAAATATCAAATCAATTTGGCTTATCACATTATTGACATATTGTGTTATTATGCAGGTCATTGAACAAAAAAAAGAGAAAATGTAGTAAATATATACACCTGCAGGGGGCAAAACACTGGAATAAGAATGTCGAAAACTCAAAAGCCCTAACTATAGTAAGAAAAAAGGGAACAAAAACAAACTCAAATAAACCTTTAACAAAGCTCGCATACTTTTCTAGTTAACTGCAAGCCCTGCAAGCCTACAACTCTAAAGGGAAACACACAGCAACATGATTGTGAATTAGCAGAAATGTCCACAGCTTAACGACAACGCTGATGACCCTCACTGATGTACCACTGATGGGTGTACGTTCAAGTTAGAGAATTAAAAAATTAGGGGAGCGATAAGCAGCTGGGGTCGTATTCACAAGAAAATCCCAAACCCTGAAGCTTCTTTCAATGTGGATCATTGAAGATAAAAAATATAAATAATGCTTTATAACCATATTCTAGTGTTGAATACCAGGTAGGGTGGGTCAGGGCTAAACTTGGTTGGAAGCTAAGTTTTCAAAACTAGGTTTTCATCAAGTAATAAGTTGTGTCACGGTGACTCAGGCCAAATTCGCATCTCTCAATGGGTATAAAAAAGTGTTTTGTAAATGGAAAAGATAAAGTGTGCCTGCAGAGTAGGAACACTCCACAAGAAGATGTTTTATACAATCCATGTCGTATCTGGATAGAAGTGAAAGATCTCGTGCACCACCCACTTTTTGGGTGGTGCATGTCAATTATTCAGTAGTTGCCTTTATTAATACAGTTCCTTTGATTAACAGGGACTGCACCAGAAGTGAAAGTTATGCTTTGTAAAAGTTTGGGTTTTGTTCACAAGGCAATGTCTGGTTACAGGCTGCCATGATCTGCATAACTCAAATCAGATAGCTGTCAACTATTTTTAGTCCCGGTTCTGGTTTTTCTGGCAAGAAACATTTTGTGACAGAAAACTGTGCCATTGCATCAAGGATCCGCCGTGGTACTAAGGCATCTTGTCAAGACTGTTTAGATACTTCCAGCGTATCGGCACCGCGAAGGACAAGTTAAACGTCATGATCTAATCGGAATACGACCCCAGGCCTCTGTTGATAGGGAGTGCATCAACCCCGGCATAGAGAGGGTTTATGGAGCACATGATGAGGAGGAGGAGTGGTTATGGAGGCGGTGCCCCTCGGCTCATTACCTCCTCGGGACAGAGCTCGCAGGCCTTGGCCAGGGTCATGCGGGCGCTGTGGGAGCGCTCCAGGAAGTAGCCGTTGGAGGTCTCGTTGCTCTGCACAGGGGGCGACCAGTTGTTGTAGGTGTACTGGGGGTTCCCCGTGTAAGGTCTCCTCTCCAGCTCGTCCCCCAGCCACTCCACCGCCCACGTCCACTTGCGCTTCAGGTCGCCGTTGCTCTGTGGACACAAAGCCAAGTCCACAAAAAGCACGGTGAGCGAGGGGGGGGGGGAGGTACCGCTGTGGGCGTCGCTGGCGTTATAACTGAGGGACTAGAGGGTCTCACCTGCAGGATCTGGTACGCCACGGAGCAGTTGCTGAAGAGTGCCACCATGCACTTGATGCACTGGTACGCCCGCTTCTGATAGTGGTTTTTGGAGCGCTGAATGGTGTCAAACAGCCCGTCCCTGTCATCGGGGATGCCCTTGAGCACGTTGTGGATCCTACGCGACCGGAGAAGGGACAGATTTAGGCTCAGGATGGGTTGATGCACAGCAAATGTCACCCACCGCTTCCCTTCGACCACGCAGACAGCAGCCTTACCGGTGCGTTTGCCAGGAATCCTCGATGAGCAGGATCTGTAGCAGCAGGTCCAGGTAAGGCCTCAGCTCATAGGTGTAAGAATACGCCACCTACATGACACACAATGCTCACACATTAACCCCCAGGCAATCTCCCCATCCATGTGATCGTCAGAGACGCCAGTGGCTTTAGTTCACAATCTGTAGTATTTGCTGTGGTCGCATAACAGTGACACTCTGTAGGTAAGTGGATCCCCACCTGGGGATTGGGGCCCCACCTGGGGTCCCCTGATATGCATATGGGATGTAAGCTAGAGATATTTGTCAACAAATATATATCAACAAAACTATGTATATATTTTTAAAAGGTCTCATTAGCATGGCATATACAAATGGACTGCCTATGAGTCATAGTGGCGAGCCAGTCAAAATCACAGAGCTATGCAATCACATGCAACCGGGCAGCGACATTTCCACCAGACATTCATTTGTTGAAAACAATGTGTGGAAGCAGCTGCGCAAAAGGTGAAGTTGGGGTCAAAACCATTTTAAGAGCTAGAAATGGGTTAACAGCCAAGAAAGGTTGGGGAACCACTGAGTTAGCCAGTTAATACAGACAGGTTTGGAACCAATGAATCAGACAGTTAATACAGAGACAGGTTGGAACCAATGAATCAGACAGTTAATACAGAGACAGGTTGGGGAACCACTGAGCCAGACAGTGAACAGTTACCGGTTGGGAACCACGTCTGCAGGGTTGGTCCCTCACCTGCCAGAGGAGCTCGCTGAGCACCGTGGAGGAGAACTGGGGGTTCTCCCAGCAGCTGAAGCGCAGCAGCTTCACCGTCTCCTCAGAGTTGCTGCAGTCCTCGATGATCTTCTTCACGTAGCTGGTCCGGACAAACAGGATCTCAGCCACCAGCTGCTGCACCGGCATCACCGGCGTGGTCAGGTTGGTGTCGCCGTAAGGGTTCGCTAGCGGAGGATTACCTGGCGGTGGGAGGGAGAGCACAATGTTTAGCCTTCAAGATGGATTCATTATGCCCACGCCAGTCACGACGCCACGCGACTGCATTGTTACTCTTCCGACAGCAGGGGCCCTAAGTTCCAAGCTCTGCCCACACGGCATAGAGCACAGAGAGTGGCTGGTTTGGTCACGCACGAGCCCTCTTTGGGCACCCTCGTCGCGCTAGTGGCTCCACTTTGCTGCGATAGCTATGCGGTGCTAGCTTGAAGGTGTGGTAGGTCTATTTTATGAGCATTCTTTTTCCATATTTTTTCTCTATTAACATTCTGAATTTTGAAGCAATCAATTAATCAAATGCTTTGGGAAAAAAAAGCATCTGTTGCAGCCATTTGATGGCTTACCCATCCGTCTACATACCCAGCTGGCAAAGGCTAGTCAGACCTATTGCTAAAACTAGCCAGTTAGTCATGTTTTACAGAGCAGAGGCTTTGGA
>JAOPUA010000091.1:5725748-5738174 GCA_027122455.1 Trisopterus luscus | reverse complement strand
ATTAGAGGATCGATTAGAAATATAAAAATACGCGTGGTCTTGTTTTACCAATGTGATTAAAAAAATATATACATGCCAATATACATTTTTATTTATTTTTTATCTTGCAAAAGCAAGTATATGACAGGCCCCACATGATCGGCGGTGAAACTGCTCTGCCCTGCCTGTGCCATTGTTTTCCGATGAGGAGAGCAGTGGCGGCAGAGTACGCTGACCCGCTGCCCTCTAGGCGAGCAGAACGCACCAAGTTCTGAGTTCTGGGGGAGCTCAGCCCGAACAGCGCCGGAAACCAGCAAGTGAGGGGTGGACTTACGCAAGCGTTCCCACAAGGGTTCGATTTTAAACCCCCACTTTGTCTCAGGACGTTTTAGTTTGGCTTCCCATCAGCGACGAGAAAAATGTGTGTGCGTGTGCGTGTGCGTGTGCGTGTGTGTGTGTGTCCTTGTGTGTCCGTGTGCATGCATCTGTTTAACAATAAAAACTAACTTTAAACTTTGCTTCTCTTGACGTGGTGACGAAAAACGTGCAGACCGAAGTGTTCGCCAGCCCACTGACGGACCGCCTTGTGTTCACTAAAATAACATTCATAACGCCTCAACTTGCCAATTTTGTCTATACGCACTCAAAATATGTTAGGAATCGAATTATATTCCTGACAATACTGTTCTGAACGCATTTATGCTGCCAGACGCGAGCAAATAAGAAAAGATATACACACAGATATGTTATCAAGGTAATGTGAATGGCATGTTTTTGGATCAGAATGGTGCTACAGACCTGCAGAAGACGGCCGTCCAGGAGAACTACCTCGCTTCTCTGCGGCGACGTCACTGCGTGTCACGCGACTATACCGGAAATGATTCCACCAATAGCGCGTCTCGGTTTAGTAGCGTAGAATAAAGAGACATTTTCTAAATAGCTCTAAATGATGATAGAATAGTACAGTATCTAGAAGAAAATCAATATCCCAAAAGTCCAAATTTGTTTATTAACAAATCCTAACGGTACAAAGCATGATATATACATATTTCTTTTCAAAGTAGTAATTTTAAGATAAAAAAAAATAATAAGATAAGAAAGATCAAAGTCAAAATTAAGCAAAAAAGGGATCTATCATGCAACTCATAGTTCTCTCTCTCTCTCTCTCTCTCTCTCTCTCTCTCTCTCTCTCCCTCCCTTCCTCCCTTCCTCCCTCCCTCCCTCCCTCCCTCCCACTTTCCGTTGCGAAAGCATCGTGTCGCCACATCAAAGACCCCTCGTGTGTGTCCCCTGCGCGTCAGACACGTGGCAGCCCGTGAACAGGCTCTCCTTGAGCTCCGGCGCCCTCTTGATGTCCGAGCTGTCCAGGGTCGTCGGCCTCAGCCTCAGCATTTGCCTCAGCTTGTGCCTGAACTCCTTGGAGGCAAAGTAGTAGATGAAGGGGTCCAGGCAGCTGTTGAGGGAGGTGAAGCACAGCGACAGCTTGTAAGCCATGTAGAGGGAGTCCTTGTAGAAGAACCGCCGCACCGTGTGCGCCAGCAGCAGCACGTTGCTGGGGGCGAAGCAGAGGACGAAGACCAGCAGCACGGTGACCGTCAGCCGGATGGCCCGGTCCTTCTGCGCCGTCTTGGAGTCCTGGGCCAGCTTGCGGATGACGCTGAGGTAGCAGAAGACGGTGACGCAGAACGGCAGGAAGAAGAGCAGGATGAACATGGCGAAGAGGAAGCACAGCCAGGCGGTGAACGACGGCAACGTGTCCCGCTTCAGCACGTCAAAGCAAGTGGTGATGCCCAGCTCGGGGATGTGGAAGGTGAGGTCGGTGGTCATCAGAGGGTATAGCACGGCGAGCACCACCGCCCACATGAGCAGGCAGGCCAGCACCGCCGTGCTCTTCCTCGCCCGGAACTGCCGGAACTGGATGGGCCAGAGGATGCCCAGGTAGCGGTCCACGCCGATGGCCGTCATGGTCAGGATGGAGCAGTACATGTTGGAGAAGAAGCCGATGGTCAGGAACCTTGGGTAGGGGAGGGGTGGTGGGTGTCGGGGGAGAGACGGTGGGAAGGCTCAGATTTAGTCTTCAAATAATTACACGTAAAAATGAAATCTACACGTCAGAGTTTATTCTGATTATCGGTTGTTCATTAACGTGAGCTACGAATGGCAGACATCCTGTTTGGAAACGGGGTGTAAAGGTGTTTGCACGCTTCCCCGGCCAGCAGAGACAGACACCAACATCAGGCCAGCGGGCCCTGGCGTGATGCTGAGGAGTTTCTTGTTGTCAAACATGTTGATCAGTCTACCAGCCTATCCAGTGGACCGTAGCAAACGTTAGTCAACTATCCGTCATACATCTAGGCGGACACGCCCACTTGTGATGTCAGAAGAGGCTTGTAACCTGGTGGTGGCGGTATAATATGGGACCCTTATGGGAAGCTGCATATACCTGCACATGCCAGGCCCAAGGGTCCAGTCATATCCTTTGAGCTGGTAGGCGATCTGGAAGGGCAGGACGGCTCCCAGGGCCAGGTCTGTCAGGGTCAGGTTGATCATGAATATGATGGAGGGGGTCTTTGGTGTGGTGTGGAACAGCAGCAGCCACATGGAGAGGCCGTTTCCGACCAGGTTGACCACAGTGACCACCATGTAGATGATGGAGATGGTTAAGCTGGCGGGGAAGTTCTGGAAAAGGTTGAGGGTAGCGTTGTCCAGTTTGGTGAAGTTGGCACTCGGGGACATGATGAAATCCAGGGGATCAGGAATACCTGGAATACAATCCTGGCACAGGATCCTATGAGTTCAAAACTGTTTTTTTTTACTTCTGAAAATAAATAATGAGATAAAAGTGAATAACATACCTTTTTAATTTCCAGTCCGGTATTCCAATCCTGAATCAATAAAGTGAATATTATTTTAAGTGAACTTAATAAAGCTAAACTGTGATTTATCGTTTTACTAACCACACTCAACTGTTTCTGACAGCCAAAGCAAATTGTGTTCTGTAAGTTTGTGGTGTGAACACACAGAGGTGTTAAAAAGAGGGTATGAACATGTGGGTGTGGGTGGGGCAGGAAAAAGGCAGGCATTATCTGCGGTAAAAGTGACTAACTACCAACTGCCATGCAGTTATGAATAGATGGATGCAAACGTTGCTGAATTGGGTATAGAAACGAGCAGTAAATCACTCAGTTATGAGTGGTTCTTCAATTCAAATAGTTCAGACAGTTCTATTAAAATATTAAATATAACAAAATCTTGATTAAACTTGATTATTTAATTCCACTCAACTTGAACTTCCCCTTCAAAAAACACCACAAATAACACTTTCCACATGGTGAATATATTCAAAGCTCCAAACCGAGAATAATATGCTAAGAATATAGCTTGAATAAATTGCATGTAGTGTTCAATTAAAGTTTAGGAAAAAATATTTCGCAGTTACAATAATCTTAAATTGTGTGCCACTTCTTGTGCCTCTCATCTCATTAATTCTTATTTTCTGAAATATATTTTTCGCATTATAATTACTAGTACTAAACCTACTACAGCTACTGCTCCTTAATAACTACTAATCATTAATAATAACAATATACATAATACACAAATACAAATCATATGAAGTCCTCTCTTCATGTCCTATCTTAGTAACATTTTACTGAATGGAAAGTTTAGTTATATACTCACAGATATAAACAGAGACAGAGCTGGTGTACCGAGTTCAGTGGCTGTTTGTACCGCTATTGTTGTATAACTACTGAGGAAACAAGATTGGGGCATGTTACAGTATTGAGGTTAGGGGAAGTGCGCATGTCGTTACACATGACCAACGGCATAGATGACCAGCAGCCACGGTGCAATAGTTTCCTGAGATGTCACTGCAGATCTATATGCAATGTGGGCATGTGTTTCATACTCATTTCATTCAAATACACAGTTGGGATTGATTACTCTCACTGATTTTCAGTAAGAGGGTTGCAGTTTCTGTATGCTCGTAGTTTCTGTATGTGTAAGGCCTCTGTTACGCACACATTTATTCATATGTGTAAAACTATGACTGTCAATTTGTCTTATTAGACTTTGTGGTTCTGCAAAAGGGGACATGGTAGTACAGATATAAAGCGAAAGTAGGGGCTATGTTATCACAGACGATTTCCCCTCACCTACTCACAAGCTGCTCAAAAGACACACAAGCTGAAGACTTCCTGTTGTTGGCCTGCTGAGTTATGCTAATGTGCTTGTGCTTGCGGTACATTGCTGGTTATGGAGATTGTTATGACACATTAAAAAATTAAGTATTTTCAGCGATAAGAAAAACGTGTTGCATTGGCATTTCTCAGTAGCTCAAAACAGAAATGGGGGATTACACGCCCACAGACACACTTAGAAGAAAAAAAAAAAACGTTTGCACGCACACCCAGAAACCCAACTTGACAAATGAATCACTGCTGCTTCATGCAAACATAAGAGACTCTAGTCTCCAATGTATTCTCCTCCACCCTAACTGTCGCGCATCTACAGAGGGAACACAGAAATCAATCAATGAATGCTCGGAAAGCCATTTATTATTTTCTTTCCACATTTGAGGAAACAGCTAAATTACATAAAAGGTATGATCCATAAATGTAAGACTTGTTTTGTGTGCAAAAATTATCTGAATCTAAAATAATCAAATACCCACATCAGTATATTTTGGTTTGAAAAAGGCTCTCTGTAACGTCAACACTTAGAAAATAAAAAAATATTTCAGTTGACTATCGTCAAAATAGTCTTATTTACGTAAATTATCATTATTATTGATGATTGTTATTTGTTATTTACAAATTTAAGCATAGGGTTCAATTTATTCCCTCACATGAATGATGTCATGAACAACAAAGATAAATCCAAGAGAGAAAATACTTAGTTCCCCTGCAGTGCAGAGCATAGACATCATAAAACACATACTGAAGAGCAAAAGTGATGATTTAACGGAAGGAAGTGATTGTGCAAAATCACAAACTGCCCTCGACTTTCTCACCTACTCACTCACACATATGCTAACACATGTCCGTGTGCAAACACACACACACACACACACACACACACACACACACACACACACACACACACACACACACACACAGAGGCACAAACAAACATACATACACACATTGCCCCATCGGGAATAATTTATGATATCCTTTGACATATTTAGCTACATACTTCTAATCAATGAAAGGCTAAAAAACAAAAATGTATTAAAAAACTCACAACTTCAAATGACTCTTCAAGGAGTTACTCTTCTTCACGCAAATGTGGATACAAACAACTGGTAACTACTGCACTTAATTTACCAATGGATATAACACGCTTGGATAAATAGGTTTCAAAAAGGCTGCAGCCTGTACAGATAGCATCTACGGTCTGACATGATTTCCATTACAATCATCTTTATTAGCATGAACTTTTTACAGATGCGAGCATTATACTCCTCATTAAGTGTTTTTTCTCAACGCCACAGCAACAACTTCCATTCAATAGAATAAACCACTGTGCTGTTTGGCCATTCAGAGGTTAAATGTCCATCAATGGGTATTAGCTTAGAAGCGGTTAAGCTGTATACATGTTAAAGTGTATGTATACAGTCTATTGCCTTATAGTCCCTCAGGGTAAGGGTTACTATTTGATCTTTAAAACCATTCACTCCAAGCTGAAGATGAACAACCCGGTCCCCCTTGATCGATTTGCTGCTCTTTTACTCATCCCTGCTCTTCTCTGCCCCTGTCCCCATGGCGACCGCCTCGTAGCAGTGCTCCAACCCCGGCTCGGGCGAGCGTCCTGCCGGGGCGCAGTCGTAACCTTTGCCCGCTGAACTCATGCGTTTGCGGTTGCGTGCGCCGGGCTGGTAGAGCTGCATGGCTGGTCGGTCCTAAAGAGGAAAGAGAGAGAGGAGAGAGAGAGAGGGAGAGAGAGGAGAGAGAGTGAAAGAGAGAGAGAGAGAGAGAGAGAGAGAGAGAGAGAGAGAGAGAGGGCAGAAGAAAAAGACGAGATTGAGTCATCGTCCAGCTCAAAGCAAAGACAAGATCATTAAGATGTTTGAGATGATTCTTATTATGATTGTTATTAGTGTTACCATTAGGAATACAATTTTTTAATAATAAGGAGAAAGTGAATTAAGCTGCCAGTAAATGTGTAAGGTTTTTAAACTGAATGAAGCTGTTTTATTGGGGATATGCTATAAACCATTCCAAGTTCTGGAATGGGGCAACTAATGGCAAGAAAGAGGATTGTAATGATGTGTATCGATTTTTTTTCAGATGAGTAGAGTTGAGAACATTTTCTAAATGTTTAAGTGCAGAAGTCAATCCAGTACAGAGAGCAACCAAGGCACGAAGGCAATGGGTGCAGAAGGTTGCCTTCATGCCTTGCTCACAGAGTCACAGGACAATCATTAGTTGAGGAGAGGTCAGCATCCGATCACCAGTATGATTCTAAAAAGAAAGACAGTTCAGTAAATGGTACTTCACAATGGGTCATGGTTAGCTTTGGTTAACAGCTATATTAACACTACTAGATTTAGAAACAATAAAGGCTATGCAAATAGGAAAATATATTATCGCGAGATATACATTTGTTAGCAGGATGAATTACAAAAGTTGACCTGGTTTCACGTTTCTACATCACAATATTCAACAGCTACTGCAACTTTCAATTTCAAATTCTACATTGATGTAAGAATATAAATAAAGAATAAGGGGGAAAAAAGGGGGTTTCATGGCCTCCTCCTGGTATTCACCCTAAAGGAGATCAATAAGTAGAAGAACAACAAGAACCAGACATTGAAATATGTTCCCCCCCCACCCCTCCAGCTCATGCTCACCTTCTCGCTCACCTTGTTACGAAGGCGGTCTTTCCTGCTGGCCGGGTCCTCCCTGTCCTCCTTGCCCACCTTGTCCCCTCCGTCGGGGCAGTAGGAGAAGCCGTGGTGGTGGCCCTCCTTCTTGGCCCGGTCCTGGCAGTAGCCCTTGCCCCACTTGGTTTCGTCTTTCCGCCGCATGAACTTGTCAAAGTCGTAGTGGTGCCGCTGGCGCTTGCGCTCCTCGTCTTTGGCCCGGTGCTCCTTGTCGCGCTGCCTGCGGCCGTGCGGTTGCTGCAGCAAGTCTCTCTGCTCTTTGTCACTCTCCGGCAGAACCCTGGCGTCCGAAGAGGAGTCGTGAAACACAAATGAAAAACGGAGAGAAAACTTAACAGGGATATTTGCATGATTGATTTGACGAATGGGACTAAATTGACCAAGCCGTAGTCATATCTTTCTTAGCGCAACCTTGCTACATCCTAGCAGCAGAGCTTGTGAGATAGAGTCCAGTATTTGACCACCATCCTAACCTTTCCTTCGGTTCCACCGACTTCATCTGTCCAACTGGTTTCTCCCATTTGCTCCTGTCGCTCTCAGCGGCTTCGCCTTTGTCCTTTAGACGGTCAGAGTCCACATCGTCATCCATGTCACTTTTCTTCAGGAGCTGAAGCAGGAGTACATGAAAGCAAAATGTTGAATGTTGTTTTTTTTGTTGTAAATAGAATCAAGAGATGAAGAGTTCAAGGTGTCACCTTTATTTTGACCTCCTTCTCAGACAACTTCTTCTGCTTCTCCGCCTCTCTGCGTTTGCGTCTCTCCTCCTCTCTTCTCTTCCTCTTCTCCTCCTCCCTCTGTCGTTTTTTTTCGAGCTCTCGTCTCCTCCTCTCCTCTCGTTTTTCCTCTCTTATCCTCTGGGAGAAGGACAAAATAATTTGCCCCATTCCAGCAGTTCAAATTCTGAATATATTTTTTCCTTACGAAAACATTGTATATGTTGTTTTTCTCTATTCTCACCAACCTGTTTCTCTATTTTCTTGTTCTTGATGTATTCCAACAGTGGCGTTGTTCTTTTGGCTGAAAACAGATAATGGGCAAGTGAACACACTTCAACCTGGAGCTAGATATTGAAAAGTCAAAAGAACTGATGAAAATAGAGTATCATCACACAGTGTCTCTAATAAGGGGGCTAGCGTACCTATGAGCTCCCTGGTCTTGGCTTCTATCTCCCCCAGCAGAGTCTCTGGGTTGGCCATGGACTTCTCCTCATCGCAGGAGTAGTTCTCCAGGAAGCGCTTGTATTCCGGGTCTGGGAGAGTGACACATCCAAGAAAGAGCGTTCATTAATTAAATCGTTATTTCACCTCGATGGATCACTGGGAGCAATCTCTCATCACAATGATGCCCAAAATATACCGCACACAATGACTACACAAAGGAAAATTATACCATTAAACAATGAAAAGCAACTGCAGACTGTGGTGAAATGGCTGGTTATTTAAAGTACATTGTAAGACCTGCCACTACTAGGCAGTCCAATAATGAAGGGATAAAAGGTGGAAGATCTCCAACAATGGCTTTATTTAGTCACAGATGCCCTTGCATCTCACATCTCTGCCAAAGAGGACCATCCAACATTGTTGTACAGGACACAATGGTGATTAACTATTACTGGGGATAAAGCTGAGGGTGAAATTATATGTAGAATCTGAGGTATAGGAAATAGATAGGATAGGAAAACTGTGAGACACTCAAAATCATATAATACTCTCATATTACATATTACTTATCGGTATGTTATATACCACACAGTATAATGTATTTGATATATTGAATTACATATACTGTGCATAATCAGGAGATACGTAGCCACTGTAACCATGGGAACTTACTAATAAATATGATTCAACTGAATTCTCCTTTTAGTTTATTCTGTCTGTATTTCTGTAACTCTACTACTACTATCTACTCTGGACCTCGTCTGAGTAGGCAATAAATAATCTATCGATCCATTATGGATATATTCTTGCATTTATGTTGATCATTTATCTAATGCAGTATTTTCAAACATGGCAGTGCTGTACCTTCTTCAATGCTACCAGCTTTGGCATCTTTCTTCTTGAGCTTCTTTTTGGAGATTTTCTGGAAAGGGGCGAACTCTACCACGGCAGCATACTCCTGGCCTGGGTCAATATTGAACGTGGAATCAAGGTTTGCATTGAAACGGTCACCAGGGTAACGGACGTTGTGACTATATCCATACACACTTGTGTCCATACAAAGGAAGATACAATCATGGACAAACAAAGGCAGCCGCATACAGGCATTCATTCATACACTATTAAATGTCAATGTCTGTTTATCTACAAACTAGGAACATTCATTAGTTATTTTTCCTGCGTCCTGAAGCGAAGTGGCTCTGCATGTGGTGCATGACAGTAGTAGTAAGTAGTAGTAATAATAATCAACTTAAATAATGATGAGTAATATAAAGTGCTCCTTAAATGTTATAGTTTAAGTTGATCTATTATTTACTATTTTTCCTTTGTGATTACCTTTGTTGTCAATAAAAACATAACCATCAAAGCGGTCCCGGAAGAGAAGGATATCTTCATTGGTTTTGAAGTTGATATATGCTCTGGAGAACAGGTGAGGGTGTAGGCTGAATAGAACGGGAGGAAGAAAGAGATCGAAACACCTTCATCAGCCAATCATATTTCAGAATTGTTTTAAACAGTGTTAGCATGCATGTCTAATCAATGGACGTTGACACCAGCATCTTGACAAAGCTGTGCTTTTATGGACACTTGCAAGTAAGTAGACACATAGACCTTAATAGCTACTGTTAAAAATGTAATATATATATATATCAAATTAGTATCATTTATAGGCCTACCTCTGGTCAGCTGGGAAGAACTCAAAATAATCGAAGGATGGAAGTGGGCTCAGCTGTTCCTCGAGCTGTTCCTTTGACAGGCTGGGTGGAAGCCTTCGAATGACCACCTGTAATGTACATTTGGGTATTTTCTTTTACATTCGCGACCTAAAAGGACCATTTCAATGGTCATCTTAGTAGATTCAAGCTGTGTAACAGTATCCGTATATGGTCTTGGTTTTCTGGCTTGTCCATCATGGATCTAACAGCCACACACTGCCGTACAGAAGCAACAACTACATCCAACGTGACCGGCTACGTTTGTTATGTAAAGCCCCAGCAGATTACTCAAGGACATGATGTGGTTCATTACAATCCTTTCTTTAAAAGCACTGAATACGGCGACTGTTTTAAAAGAGAGAAAACATAAAAGCAAGCTATTATACAACCGTTGGTTTGGGAAAAAAAAAAGATGAGTAAGATGAGAAAGATTAGTAACGTCATGGGGATCCTCCTGCCGTAGCTGTCCTTGGTGCTGATCGGACCCTCCATGGCTGCAGTACGCACAACGTAAACAACGCGCCACTACGCACTTACCTTGGTAAATATTTCCTTCTTCTCTTCCTTCTGCTTTGAAAGGCCCAGGTTACCCTCTTGATCTCTTTGGATGTCTCTGAACTGTATTTCAACGACGCTTTTCTCTCTGCATGCCGGCATTGGGTCCTTTTCAGACCTCATTTCTCCACATCTCCTTCTCGCTTCTGAGTCGTCCTTACGCTCGCGAGAGTTTGCACACGTTGTCTCGCGAGGATTCGGCGCTCTTGTCTGAATTGATAGGAAAACCAACACGCCGTTTATGTTGTCGTCTTTAGGAAAAGGTGGCCAGGGTAATCAAGAACATTGTGGCCAAATAAACTATAGAACAAACAAAAAAATACAATAAACACTGGTCCTACAAAGCACTTTGATTTATTGTAGAAAAATTCAAACGATAGATTTTTGCTCTCTTTTTGGCGATTAAATCAACCTTCAGTGAATTAAGAGCCAAAATGAGTAGACCAACATTGACATCTTCACAACTTTTTATGAACACACATCAGAAAACAAAGGAAATGCTCTTTGGTCTAAAAAAAACAAAACTAAGGGACAACCAAATAAACGTTAAACAACATTGAAAGCAAGAAGCATTCATCAATTCAAAAACAGTAGGCCTGGAGGAGGTCTCGGCTGCCCCCTCTTGCTACAGGTAGAGAGGGATCAGGGTCGGGGGATATGGTTGTCATGCTACAGGTAGAGAGGGATCAGGGTCGGGGGATATGGTTGTCATGCTACAGGTAGAGAGGGGTCAGGGACGGAGGGACAGGGTCCTCATGCCAAAGGCTGGAGAGGGGTCGGGGTGACAGGGTCCTCATGCCAAAGGCTGGAGAGGAGTCGGGGTGACAGGGTCCTCATGGTGGAAGTCAGCGTCCATGCTGTTGGGTTTTAGACTGAAACGACCTGAAGAAGCTGCGGTGCTCAAAGTGCTCCACGCCTCGGGGCTCGACGACGGCTGGCTGACCGAACGACCGTGGATATCTCGTCCGGGAACTGCCAAACATGACAGGTCAACAAGGAACAAATCACTGGATCATTTATAAGAAAAGCACCGCGTTAAAACTGAAGTATATAACTAATAATGGTGGAATACCGTTGAGAAAAGTCTGCTTCCCATTGCTGGTTTCCACACAGACGGAGGGTGAGGGTCTCTCCGCGGTCGACACGGAGCACTTCGAGCTTGGAGCGCTGGTCGAGCAGGTGTCCATGTCCCCACACACCGAGTCTTGGTTGTAAGTGCCCACTGACTTGGAAGGAGTACAACCCATTTCATCTGATCGGAGGGCTAAATCACCCCTGGGGTCAGGGAAAAGCTGGTAGCGACATACAACAAAAATGACGAGATGCGAGATTAATTGAGTCATCAAAATCAAAAAGCATCTCAACCCTGACCCAGAGGTAATAGATCTGCCTTCATCCGAGGACCAGAACACTACCTCTCCTTGCCTCCAGATGGGGGTGTGGGCTCTGTCGAGTCTCACACAGCGTGTTTATTTTATGATTATGAAAAAACACGTTAAGAGCGCCCCATGTGATGGCCGTTCATATTGTATGCAGGTGCTCGAGAATCACATGGAAAAACTTGACTCAAAATGATTTTTCACACGCATTTCCATGTGAAAAACAACTTTACTAGTTGTAAAACTACACCTGCACAACTGTTGACAGGTATACAGTGTAGTCATAAAGTTAGTTAATACAATTAAGTAAACATATATAGCAAGTTTTATTTTGCCAACAAGCACGCTTCAACCTCACACACACACACACACCCCAAAAGACACAAGGCCAAAGATTATCAATTGTTTTTCCAGCAAGGCATTACCATCCTTCCACATTCATAGAAGCTGCTTGCTTTCAACTTGTTCCGTTTATTCAAGGGTAAAAATCCACAGGTTAGCGACAGGAAGTGTCCCGCTGTGGCCAGCCAAAGGCTCTTCGTTGAGGTGAGTCATGGAGCGCTGTCACCCACGCTTTTGGAGATGTTGGTGGCTCCGCCCAGTGACTCCCGAGGCTAACCTCTGGGTCCAATAGTGAGAGCCCCCGACGCTGTACCAAGGCACCAGTTACACCCGCGGGTGGGGGGGGGGGGGGGGGGGGGGGGGGGGGGGGGGGGGGGGGCGGGGGGGGGGGGGGGGGGGGGGGGGGG
>JAOPUA010000091.1:4904445-4915075 GCA_027122455.1 Trisopterus luscus | reverse complement strand
ACACACACACACACACACACACACACACACACACACACACACACACACACACACACACACACACACACACAGACAGGGACCATTGAGTTAAAGAAACACTCACGGCGAGCACAGATAGGAGGTCTTTCAAGGAGCAAGAAGGGGTAATATGCGTCTTGGTCAGGGGTCCAAACAGAGTGGAGGGTTATGGTTTGGATTCTAGTTTGGATAACGATCCAGAATAATTGAGAAACCCTGACCCTGGGAGTCAAACTCCCTTCCAGTGGACTACCCTGCCTCCCACACTTATATGGGAAACTTTCTGTTAAAATTACAGAAAGTCATGCAGCTGCATAGATAATTGGATATCCCATATTTGGCCCACTTCATGGCACACACCCCCCATATCAAGATAAAGAGTGAGTATAGCACTTTTTGATAAACAATAAACTGTAGATACAGCTCTGTTTATGCGGTTCATTGACTCCAGGACAGAGTGTTCTAACCTAGAACAGGCTGCAGTTGCATCAAAAGCAGTGAACAACCAATAGCTCACTGCACAATGTGGAAATGAGTGTACAATTAGTATTAACAGAATGTGCCTTCCTATTTAAAGTGCACTTAAATGTTCTGCACTATTTTAAGTTCCTGAGGGCTGAAACATTTTTTGAAGTGTAGTTTAATGGTCGATCATTTTCTGGACATTGGAGAGGTTTCTACAGTTGTGCTGAATCAGCACTAGTCGCTGAAAGTACAGCGTTCAGTAACGTCAGTTTGCTGATGTAAGGAATACAGTCAAAATGGCCGATGGAAGGGGTTGGGCAGTTGATGTTAGCTTAAAAAAACACCACAGCCTTCCTTTCTTTTTTACCAAAAATAGACACATTTTAAAAGGGGGAAGAAAACTACACACACACACACACACACACACACACACACACACACACACATACATATATATATATATATATATATACACACACACACACACACACATATATATTGTGTCTCACCCTGGTAAGTGCGGGCTGGGGTCATCTTGTTGTAGTCTTCGGCCAGTATAAACTCCTGAGCAACAGGAAACGAAAAAACATGACTAGAGAAATACCTGTGTTTCAAAATGCACCACGATACAGGGGTTCTGGACCAGGCCTTTCTGATGCACATCATTCAAAGCAGTCTTGTGTAGCTAACATGCACATTTGCATAACATAATGCAGTGTGCATATAGATAGTAGAAGTAACCAAACACGTTTTCAGGACTCGAGAACTCAAAAATGTCCCTTCGGTCTCCACAGAATTGGAAAATTCTGCTTTTAGTTATTCTTTTAGTTTTGGAACAAATTACAGAGCTATCTGAATAAGACAAACCAGTGTCGACAGGCATTTAGTAATGTTTGGAAATTTCTGTGTTGCCCCATGTGATTGTTTTTCCAAAGTTACGGTTATTTGGGTTTTTGGAAAATCACTTTTTATGTGTATGTATAGTCTTTAAATTATACTGTTTTAATTAGTAGGAAAGCGTGTGCATACATTTTATATATTTAGGATGAATATGTATACATATCTTGCATTTTTGGAAATGTATAGTATTTTTGGAAAAAAGTTTCTAATGTCAATAAGACTTCCTGTTTTGGGTAAAATAAGAACATTACACACACACTATAAAAATCACACGAATACTCAGTCAACATTAATTTACCAGAAGATACCCAGTCAACAACCCACGGTTTATGAAAACATCACGCAAAAAAAATCCCATCCAACGCTTTATAAACAATTAGCAACTCATTTATTTTATATTATATATACAGCTCATATTACCAGGAAAGCCTTACTTAGAACTTTGCATGGAATAAATGAAAAGGAAGAAGGAGAGGGAGAGAAGCCATCTACTCATGTCTTCCTTGTCAAAAGAACGCGGACAGATGGAGGCATTAACCCTAGGGGTAACTTCAGGTTGAGGAGGGCTGGTTTTGTGGGTAAACCTGTCAAGTATTTGTTAGCGAGAGAGAGAGAGAGAAAGAGAGAACGTACAGAGATGCCTCCTGTGTCCATGCCCACCGACAGCCGCCTGGTCTCAGGATTAAAGGACATGCAGGTGCAGGAGTCTGGACAGAATGAGAGAAAAACTCATTTAGATTTTGCAAATGTCACTTTCACACATGATGGGATTCCAAATTAATGGTGTTGTTGTTTTTTTTCATTGTTATTGTCATGTCAGCATTTAAGCAATATAGGATTTGATGAATTTGGCCTTTAAGTAATCACTCCTAAGACATAATTCCTTTTTTGATCCAATGCCAATGATCTAATTGTAAATCAGATCTGGAACTCATGCTAGTTCTCACCCCATGTGGAGAAAGAATGATACATTTTTGTAACAGAATGTAACAATGTAACAAATTGTAACAAAGAAGTTTACTGTAACATTGAGGCCCAGGGCCAAGCAGTCACTGCCTGGTTGAACAGTAGAGCACCAAAACTGCACTGTCCTTGCCCACTCCCCTGGCCCACAAAGAAACCTTTCAGAGCACAAGACTCTGGGAGATACCGGGCAGCAGTCTGGGCCCACCTCAAGGAGCAGGCATAGTGAGCCAAGTGGGAATGCGAGGGTGTACGCAGCTTCTACTATGGTGCCTAAATGACATTAATGATACAAAAACAATCTACAAAATGAAACGCCATACCCAAAACCCCTGAGATAAAGGGCTGAGGAGAACTTCCGAGCTTGGATTAAATGTCTGGGGGAGAACTGGAAGTGAGAGTGCCTCTTGAAAGTAGGAGGAAAGGAAATATGTTGCCCTTTGGCATTTGAAACAAATGACAGGAAAGACGAGCCAAAATGGCTGAAATCAAACCAACCAGCAGCCCAGAGAATGGCACATATGAGGTCATTCTCATTGCTGAGTTCAGCAAGGCATTGTAACAGTTTTACAATACAGTACTTACTTAATGTCATACTGATAGTATGACATTTAGTGATAGTCATACTACCCAAATTCTAAAGCAATATGATCCCATGTGGTGTTGCAGATAAATTAATCACATCTTGAAAGAATGTAATGTGTATGTAATGTCTATCATGACTCAAAATGATGTAGCTTTATTGTAAAATATGTTGTGGACCATTTATGGTCAAAGCCTTAAGGGCATATTTGACAATAAAGCTATCTAGGCTAATTCTGCACAAAAATAATCACTGGAAATCGGGTGCCTAGTAATTGCTGCAAAGCCATAATAAAGGGAACACAGAAATGACACACTCCTTTTCCTAGGAACTGAAACTGAAGGAAATCGTCCAAGAGGAGAGTGTTGACACACAAACAGTGATCTCTGAAATTACAAAACCCTGTCCGATTCTCAACCTTTCCCAAAGAATCATTATAGAAACAAATCAGTAATTACACACAAATTCGGAATTGTAGGAACTGCTCAATAGCAGACAAATGAGAAATAATGTAATAAAAATTCTTCTGACTTCAGTGTTAAAGACAGAGAACATGGTGTTAGACACAGTTGACTTGGCGTGACATTTTTCTTATATAATGGGGATCTCGAAGCAACAGACTTACTTGACATGGTTTGGTAGATACTGGGCCAGTATTGACCACTGTCTCTCTTCAGCCATACTCGAATTGTCCTGTAGAGTTAAAAGGCATGTTAAGTCCTTTCCGTTATGCTCTATTACAGATTACCATCGCTTAATTTTTTTCATGCAGTCAATGGTATATGCAAAATAGCAATGGAATTAGATTATTTCCATAATTTCCAATTATTATATATAATTAGTGGACACAGTAATGGTTTAGTTTTCAATACAGAAAATATTGTGCTAAAATAACACGTTCAATAAAATGTGACACAAGCCGATCAAAATTAAAGAAATTACATAGGTAGAGTTATTAGGAAAACTTTATGATGTGAACATTTTCAATACTGCAGAAATTTGAATGGCGTTTAGTAGACACGACCACATTTATATTGTAGGCCAACTATGCATAGACATTTGTCCTCCTATCGCGCTCAATCTGCTTCAGCAAAGAGCAGACGCAGTAGATCATTGACCAAATGGGAATAGGGGTGAGGGGGGTGGGCAACAAACAAGGCACCATTGCCTGAAACAATACAGTGTTGTTGTTTTTCCACAAACCGTAGCTAAGTTAATTCAACGATACGTTTACAACTCCTACGTTGCCCTGAACATGCAGATACTCGTGTCTAGGGGCTAGACATGTTCTCTTTCATGCACATGCGACAGCCTGTGTCCACGTTACCTGTCTTCGGAGACGCTGATCACGCCGTCCTCTTTGGGAATGATTACCGCTGTGGTCACAATATCTTGAAACGCTTCGATTTTGCTCAACAGAACTGGCTTCCGAGTCTGCGGTTTGGGCTGTTCGGCCGCCATGAGGGATGCAGGAGCCTTCCCTGTTTTGGTCTCTGTAACATAACACCTTACTCTACCAGCATGTCGAACACTTGTCGTTTATTGAATGCCATCCAGTAGGGCACTTGCAGCCATGCAGGGTCTAATGTTTTGACGGACGAGCGGAGATGCTGCCTGTCAGCTGACTGACTGCAATTCGAAAAAAGCTTCTCCCTGAACTCTGCAGTGGAAGTGTGTGGAATTGTGTTTCCGGTAACAATGTATTTGTACGTCTCGCCAACGTAAATAAACAACTAGTATGTTTTTTTCATTCCCGGTTAAACAATCCGGGTTAACACACTGGTGTCCACACACAACAATATTAAATTGTGTGTGACTACGAAATTGCATCTGACATTTCTCCATTCATGCCAAATGCTGTTCCTGTACCATTACTTTGAAATGCACCTCGACGACAGGACCGGAAGTAGTGTCTAACTGGGCTCGTCCATGCGCACCACTCTGCCTTTAAGAAAGTGTCATTATGCACACATGGTGTCAACAAGATTCCTTTCCGTCCTATGACTTATCACTCGGATGTTCTCTTCGGTTTCATCCAAAATTTTGATATTCTAAGTGAAAGATACCTCAGAACATGTATTACCAATACCAGCATTGTTGTTGTAACAGCAATTTGATTGAGGGTATTGTGGTCTCAATCCATCTCAATTGATATAAGCAGGGCAGATACAGGCCAGAACATGTTAGACAGATAAACCTGGCTTGAGTTACTTTGTTTGTAAAACCTGTGGATTCTACTAAACTCACTGCTCATGAGTAACCGATGGCCTTGTCTTGATAACAGTTGATGTCATTGTACGTGACCGTACGTGCACGCTCCTGCTTGTACATATACAGAGAAAGCTTGCAGGATTATTCAACGAAATCTATTAATCGCAACATCGTCCAAAGATGAGGATACGAAAAGTGTTGTAGATACGAAAAGCCGTCGCATTGTGTAAACAAAGGGGTTCGTGTAATTTGAATGAAGAGCACAACGTTGAAGTCAGATTGTTTTGCAATGTTTGGATTTAGTTCTGCCCAGTTCGTGGGCTGTCTTTCACACAAGCCTACGCCCGAGCAAAATAAGAAATGAATGTTGATTATGCAATCGGTTCACATGGCGGACATTGGCCCACCACCGAGATTGCGGCTCACAAATGGCAGATTCGCCTTTGTTTACAAATCTATCTATCCATCGTGGTTGCATTCGCCAACCTAAGCGTTAAAAGCCTACATCATCATCTCGAGAATATGTTCTCGCATTCCAGTTTTCAAAGCAAGCATGCGCACAGGAGAACGAGGGCTTTATCCTTATTTGGATATGGTAATTAGCGACTTCAAACAGCCTATCAGTAACCGAGTGGCTGGGCACGTGACGTTGAGAGAGCGCTCGGGAGGCGGTGTCGAGCGCGGAGCTGAGGTTAAAACCAGTGGACAAGAGACAGCGCATTCAGTGTAGGCAGAAGCAGGGACTGACAGTTGGGGGAACTTTGTTTCTATGAAACTTAGGAAAAATTGCAAAATATCACAAAAATTAACAATATCCCTCGTAAATCATTAACCTGCCCATAGGGTTGAAGGTTTTCTTTTGACTTTACATAGACCGGGCTTTGATACAGACTACTCTGACACTTTTTTTGAAAGAATGGGTGAGACAGACAGTTAGCCAGCCAGCTAGCTAGCTAGCTGAGGGGCTGAGAGAGGCGGCAGGAGAACAAAAGATTTTTTTGCGTTTTGGCTGGTCGCACTGACACTAAGTCCATGCAGAACGTGTCATCACCATCACAATGCCCGTTTTACTTTTTCTGATAGACACGTCCGCTTCAATGAACCAGCGCACCCATCTGGGCACTACCTATCTGGACATAGCGAAAGGCGCTGTTGAGACTTTTATGAAGGTACTGTAACGTCGGGACACCTTAATGTGGGGAGATCCCAAACGGGATGCTGACCATGGTTGTACTTTGGAAAACTCGCCTGTCAGGATGATCTCTCGGTAACCGTAAATAATTCTTTACTATTTCCACAGCTCAGAGGGAGAGATCCGGCGAGTCGAGGGGACCGGTATATGTTGGTAAATTTTGAGGACGTTCCACTCGGAATAAAGGTAGAGTTTATTTTCGGTCACGTCCAGCTTTACATTGCGCAGATAGATTGTCCGTCCGGTCGGTTCACCACGTTGTGATCAATTGTGTGGAGGAAATCTTCAGGAGGAGCTTTCATACCCCTTTTAAAACATGGCCGACATTTTGTTTCAATGTGAGCAGCAAGGAACTCTGGGTGTTATTTATACGGCGAAGTGATGTCTGGGGGACGCATGGGAAGGGGGCACTGACTAGCCCACTCCACTTGTTCAGGGCAGAATTGCCATAAAGTCAACTTGAAAGTTATCACACTGTTCAATCTATAATGATTTGTTCCAAATTAGCACATAGCCCCATGTCATAGCATTGGCTTTTTCAGAAAGCGATTTATAGCCATGCATATCCTTTCACGTTAATAAGTAGTTGTCATTGTCCTCAAGGTGGGATCTGTCTGACGGCTAGACAATAATATAATGTTAAGTGAATGGTAATTGGACGCAGGGTAGATGATATTAACCAAACTCATTGTTTTTCTTCTCTAAGGCTGGATGGAAAGAGAGCCATGCAACATTCATGACAGAATTGAGGAACCTTCAAGCAACTGGACTTACAACTATTGGCCAGTCTTTGAGGACCGCTTTTGATTTGCTCAATCTCAATAGATTAGTGACTGGCATAGACAACTATGGACAGGTACGTTGTACTGGAAAGGTAGAAAGAAAACTTATAGGGATAAAGGTTCCATGACATGGACCCCTTCCAACCTTACTGACCACCCCTGTCCGAATTGCCCCAGTCTTGCAAGCATTACACACCTTCACGTGCTGTCCAGACCCGGCCTCTCAGGATACTATTTCATGAAACATGACATATGACATATCACAGCTGTGCTTATCGCCAGACAGTAGTCATTTGTTTATTACATTGTCTTGAGCATTCATGCTTTATTTAATAATAATTATATTTAACATATTGGCCATGAAATAATTATGCCACAAATATGGGACTTTTTTAGTGATCAGTATTTTATTGAACATTGTTCCAAACAATTAACATTTATACAATATTGCAATGTTTCAACTAATGGCTGTTAAAATTTTCAATCGCACACAGTTTAGAACAATGCCATATGAAACGGTAATAGGAACTGTGTTTATCAAGACAAAGAAGTGCACTGCTAGGTCTTATAAAATGAGGTCAGAGACTGAAAAGGAAGTTTATAAATGTACTCTTTACTGTAATTTGGTCTAAAATAACACATAACATGTTTAAAACAGTGCTAAGCATATTCACAACACATGACTAATCACTAAACTTCCCACTTGCAAGTGTATTGCTGTTTGATATCATACTCTGAATACATTAGGTACATTTTATTTTATTTTTTTACACTTCCCATGGGTTATCATTACACACAGCGTCCAAGTAAGTATATAATGTATGTGTGTGTTGTTGATTCTTGGCACTTTGCAACACTCAAAATGAGGGGTAATTTGCACATTGTATCTGGTTTTGAGGACATCTGCCTTTCCGGTGAAAGACAATGGGCTGGTGGTAAGTAGTGTGGAGTGGGTGGATGAATGTTTAACCAGCATTTCCTGAGTAACCAAATGAAAGGTCTCCAGCATCCAGGGTGAGCCGTACATGGATGCTGAATAATCCATGTATGCGACTCACTGGGGAACTGTGGCTTCTAGTACTGCCGTGTCGGGCAGACTAATGCAAAGACATAGTACACACTTGATGTCTGAATCAAAGAGGGTCCCACTCCAATACTTTGGCCTGCTACATTGGGTTTATTTACCTCCCTCCAGGCAATCTGCTAGAATAGAGGTCTAAATAAGATGCACATAGGGGAACAAAATATATATATACATTTACACAACTTTTGTTTATTATTATCTTGGATCTTCTGGCCATCTTCCGCTGAACTATTATGCATTTTCTTGAGCAGCCTGCAAAAATTTAAGGGAAGGGAATCTGGAAAAGGAAAAGGCTACCCACTTCTAAAGCCTGCCATGTAAGAAGCACAAATAATGTAACCATTTACTCGATGCATAGTGAGACAATTGCTTCTCATGGGCTCCCACTACAGAATTCTGAAGTGGGTAATGACGCTTTTCACAGATTTAGCAGCAACCGACATAGAAGTCCCAAAGCCAGCAAATGTGCGAGGGGAGGGAGGGAGGGAGGAAGGTGTGAACGAGTCCAAAACATGGTCAAGTGTTTTTCCTCTGTCGTGATAAAGAGCCCTTCAGGTTGCCAGGGTGCCATGCATGGGTGCCCTGAGTCTCTTCAGAGCGGACCTTTCCACCTAGTGCCGGGGCTGTGCCAAGTAGTCTGCCGCCACAAGACTGATAACGCTAAATGCAATGAGATGCTACTGAGGGGGCTGAGTGAATAATTGTTTACGTGTGTGCTAGTGAGATGGAGAGAGACAGGGTTGCAGGGGGAGGGTGTGTGAGTGTTGATCAAACTGAACATCAGAGCTAGAATAATTGACACTATCTTGGTTGGATCTCCAGCTTGTCATCTGTGCGTGTCTTGAGGCTTACGGAACCAGCTTGTTCAGAAACACCGGACACTTTTTACTGCCTGTGTGCGCCAAAGGGCCATATCAAAAATTCCCCATGTTTACGATGTTTTTTTTTTCTAGAAACATTTCCTCTTATTACCACAGCTAGCTAGCCAGACTGACAGCAAAACTTATTGATGTCACCCAGCCTCACTTTGGCCATGGGGGGAATTTATCAAAGGAGGGGGATGGAGTGGGGTTGTCATGGAGACTATTGGTCGCTGTCGGTACCGTAGTAATAGTTCTTGATTTAATATTTTTTGGCATGGTTACCTGACATAAATTCCACTGCAAATAGCAAAGGCCTTCAGAGCAAAGTCGACCTGTTTAAAATGCTTATGTCGAAACGGATTGAGCAGTGCACCCGGGAATCGGTATGGAAACTATTATAGGACAACACAGGTCCTGATTTGACGCAGACCACCATCTACTTGGCAGAATTACTCAACAGTTGTTAACAGAGCTCGGGAAGATGAACAACGACGCACTCACTGATTCATAATACCAGCAGCAAACAATGATGTTATTCCACACCACTCCGAGAGCAGGGGGACTTCACCAAGGAGTCGCCTCATAATGTGCTCTCCCTGCTCTCTTCTGGCTTTGTGTAGAGTTCAGGTGGAGGGCGGTGGGGGGTGGTGTGAGTGAGTATCTCTCCACATGCACTCACACAGGCACCATCTTTGTTGTTGTCAGAGGTGCCGAGATGTATTTGGGTGTTGCTCTCCCTGCAGGCCGTACTGCTATGCATTATTCCCCTAGGCCTAGGATACCTTTCTCTGTGTTCTGTCTCTGTCTTGGTCACTCTCCCTACATCACCTGCTTGGGTAATATTGGATAACGTGTTGTCTTTGCAACAATGGAAAGTTATTCTTACCACTGTTTAATTGTGCTAGACCTCTTTTTATAAAGAGGCAATCAGCAATGCAACCGGCAGGAATATTGTTATGTTCTTATGCTGTTATGAATGTAGTACTGTTGCATGTTTAATATAGACGTTTTGCCCTATGTTTCCTTCTGTTTTAGGGAAGGAATCCATTCTTCCTCGAGCCCTCGATCATCATCGCAATCACCGACGGCAACAAGCTGACAAGCGGCAGCGGCGTCCAAGACGAGGTCAGCCATAGACCCCATGGGAGTGGGTAGAATGTGGGAGCACGGCCAATCAGAGTGTTTCCCGGTTGGCACCTTTCTTCATCACACATGAATGCAAATATTTACATGGACCACAAGTACCCACTGTGCACTTGGTGTCCTTGTATCAGTCTAAAAAAATGTTAGTACTTTGTCTATCTAATAATACAGCCACCATTGGTAAGATGAGCTTACATGGAGCTTCACTGCACTAAACTGTGCCATTGGCGTGTGACTAAGTAACAAAACAGTCCCACGTAGTATCGTTACTGCGCTACTCCCAGCCGTAGGTTATGGATTTGATGTGTGGGGGGGGGGGCCCCCCCCCGGCGGCGGGGCGGCGGGGGGGGGGGGGGCGGATGGAGGAAGATGAAACAAGAACGACACAGCAAACAAAAAAAAGAGAAAAAAAAAAAAGAAAAGGAA
>JAOPUA010000091.1:4562429-4575156 GCA_027122455.1 Trisopterus luscus | reverse complement strand
CCCCCCCCCCCCCCCCCCCCCCCCCCCCCCCCCCCCCCCCCCCCCCCCCCCCCCCCCCCCGCGGCGGCGGAGCTTGTCATTGCACTGTGACCCCTTCACCTGGCAGGGGCCCCCGATCAGCACTGACGTGGGAGACTTGACAACCTCAGCGAAGGTTTACTTTTTATTTTTTGATTATTATTCTAGCATGGTGATCATGTTTGTGAAAACACCGACGACCAAGTACATGCAGTGCGGCCGGCCCCTCGAGACTTTTTCATGGATATTTTAATGAGAGACATGCAAACAAAACTGATTTTTCTGTCCACAGATACTGTGACTGCATATGTAAAAAAGAAAAGAAAAAAAAAGGCTATACCTTATACTGTATCTATGCAATCCTGCCCCCCCCCCCCCCAAACCCCAACCCGCCTCCACAAAATTTGGGTTGGGCGGGGTTTGGGGAAGTGGGTGTTGATGTCCGTGCCAGTGGTGGTGGTAGTAAGAGTTACCCCAAGTATAAAGCGATGACCATTCATGTTGTGTAGATGCCACCTGGTGTGAACTACAGCACTGTTCACCACTCCGCCACGATGTTGACACACACACAGGCTGAGAGAATTATGCTGATCTAGATTATTATACCTCTCTTCTGGTTCCAATATTTTTGTACAAAACTTTATGTCAGAATCCATAATCATTCTAGGATCCTCTGGAGCTACAATCACAGATCAATACATGCTGGCGTTGCCTCAACCTTTTAAGGGCCGATCCATGACTTGGGTAGGAAAATAAATAGCTATGAAAGTGCTATGTCGGAGGTTGTTTAATTTTCTTAAACCGGTATGACTTAAGGGTTAGTTGGTGGACATTTTGTAATGGTGCAGTTGCGCTTTGAAAAAGTATATGAAAACCAATGTCTTTGTTGATATAAAAAAATGAGGCCTTAAATTAATAAAGTACTTACCGGAAAGGCAGACAAATGAGCCGATCCAGAATCGTACAAGTGTTCTGGGAGCATGGGTTATTTTTGAAGTTCCCTTCAATCAGCGGGCAAGAAAAGATATGTAGTGGGAAATATGAAATGTGAAAATCTCAAGCCAAAAACCAGTATTGGTCTGGCCATCTGATATTTAGATGGCTCATATATAACGTCCAAGGTTCATTCCATGCCCAATAAATATCACCATGGACGTGCTCTCGCTGATGTCTCCGACAGGCTTAGTCGTGACAACATTTCCACAGACCCACACCGGTCAGCCAGGGATGTTTTCTGTTCAAGTCCCTTCGGGCTCCTCATATCAAACCTCTGCTTTATACTTTGGAGATTCAGGGCACGGTTTTAATTGGGCCCATCCTGTCCCACCATCTCGCTGCGTTTTCTACTCCCGCTGGGCAATGCCAAAGAGCGATTGTGCAAGCATAATACTTGGGAGAGCCCCACCGTTTCAGACCAAGGATGCTCCGACATTGCCTCCGTGCATCCCTTCCTCTCTGTCGCTCCGTCCGTCTGTCCTTCCACCACGTGGAGCTGTAACCCCGGGTCAGGTTTCGCCGTGCGTTCCTCGCCATGTGTATTAAAAGTCGTTTCCCTTGCGCTCCCTTTCTCTGAGTGCGGCAGCGTGGTGGATACCATCTCACAGCCATTACTGTTACCGATGTGGCGCCTTTTTTAAAGCTGCGTGGGCTGCGACCAGCCGCCTAGATTTAAGCTGCCATGAATATTTAAAGGCTTATCTGGAGCTGAACTTGTGTTTTATTATTCAATACTTTGGATTTCTCTCATTATGAAATAGGGTTCTCAGGGACAGCGAAACACAATTAAAGGGAACTAAGTTAGATTATGAGTAGCATTCCGGCCAGACGTCTTTGGAGCTCGTAGTTTTGAGTGAGATGAACGATCGTTTACATTTAAATTCCCAGAGTAGAAGACGGGGGCGGGGGACAATAAAAAAAAAAATGGTTGACTGGTCCACTTCCGTGATTCCCTCTGCCCTGTTACAAAAAGATGCATGGAAATGTGTTGGTCCAACGGAGGGGGATAAAAGGAAAAATAATCACCATTTATTAAACCTTGACATTAATGGGCTAGTTCCAAATAAGGTCGTCTCCAGATTAACTTCTGGCTGACACCGAGTGGTAATTTAGTTTTGTTCAGTGATCAATATGAATATTACATTTGGTGGAGTATGCAGAAGCAGGACCTGCTGACACATCCGATTGAATACTGCTTTAGAGTATTGGCTGTTGACGTTTTTTCGCTGTATCTAGATGTTTACGCTCACGTAGACACCATGGATTTTACCCGTATGTATCATGTGCTTTATTCGTTATGGCCTGTAAAAAGGTGTGACAATGTCCATGTACACATCATGTTCACGTTCCATATCGTTCCATATGTCGTTGGGGCGGGGGGGGCGTGCGTGCGTGATTTAATCACACTAATGCCAAGAAGTCATTGTTGCCTTTTGTTGATTGATCGGTCCCCAGCAACATGTAACAATAACAATAATGTGACATGAATGAGATTTGAAAAAGAATAATAAAATCATGCATTTCCAAAAAAAAAAAGTGTGTTAATCACTCATGTTGATCATTGTCAAGATGTCTGTGACCCAGTGTTATTTAAAATAAATGGCTTACATTTTTGTATTGCAAATATCATCACACGCAAACAAATGGTACATGGAACTCAATGGTCTGCATTTAATCCCGAGACAATGGCTCACTCAGCACATGAAAACATTTGTACAGTGACATGCCCTAAATACTGATCTGTGCTCAAGAGTTTTAAATCCATCATTCCAGATGGGCTTATTGGCTCAACCTAATCCTGTGGCCAGTCGACATCAACCACCATGAAAGCCATTGTACTGTAAGTATTGTTTAAATATTGACACAAAAACAAATGGATAGAGAACTGCACTTAAAACAACAGTGCTGGCCCCGGATGGCTGTTAATTTGAAGGTCTTCTTAGTAAATTGTTCATATTTTTCAATTTTATCCGGAGCCGTTGGGAAGCTTTGTTTCCAGTGTGTCTGGTTTCTGGTCAAATGTAAGGCAGGCAAGGTATGACATGCTGGCATGCAAACTGTAGGGATTAGGTTGTGTCTGACATTTAACTGAGGCAAAAATTATGGGTGCCCACAAATCCATCCGTTATTCAGATTTACGAGTTAGATCATCAACCAACAACCAACAGACTGCAAAAATATTGTTTTTTTCTCTTTGTGGCAGCCTTGTTTTGTCCATGAGTTGTGTAAAGGTCTCTAAACAGGATAACAGGAGCTTAACAGCTTGATTATGTAAGGTTGTTCATACAAAGTCAAGGCTTTTATTTTTCTGTACAAGCTTGGCATCTACCTCACCCAACCTTTCGTGGTGGTAATTGTCGTTTTGTGTCTCAATCTCCTTGATGTGCAACTTGCGATTTATTGGTATCCTCAGATTTTATTTTTCAGTTATTATTTTTTCCTATTTCACCAGAGATCCCATATGAATGGCATCCTCTTTTGTATGTTTTGAACTCAATCTTTCTTCCAAGACACATTGATTCCACGCCCTGTTATTTGGCCGCGGTTTGATGACAAGCCTCATAGGCTATTCAACAGCCTGCCTACACATGCCACAAATTGCTCTAAACTCAACTCAAAGAAAGAAATCGAAGCACGGGTATCCACATGGGAGGGATAAAGATTTTCCCCCTGCCTTTTTCAAGAGATGAGCAGTCAAAATGATTTAAACCGCCATGCTTAAACATCTGTCTGCTCACACCCGCAACTACTTGGTGAAGATGTTGCTCAGGGTTCAATACCTCTCTATGATGAATAATAAAAGTGTGTCGCTCGAATATATTTTTGTGAATTTATCCTTACTAATATGTTGATTGATTGCGTCTTTGTTCCAACTCCTTAGAACAACCCGTTTGCTTGGTTTTCACCCCAGATCATACAACATCTCTTTAATAGTGATGATTGATTTTGTCTTCATCAGTGTCGTATAGGGTTAAAACATCCTTCAGTTTAAAGACCTTAAAAGGTTTCACATATTGAGTGTTATTTGCCGCTGACCAGCCAATGCCTATACAGTAGGATAAACCGTTTTAGAGATGAGCTGTCCTCAGCAGTATGGACATTAGGAACAATGGAGCTGGAAGAAAGAGAAATTACTTTAGGGAAAATGTTATGCATGGTAGTAAGGCAGAATATGGAGTATATAAATATGGTATATATAAAAATATACTATTGCACGATAGTGTACTATTAGTGTTGTGACATTAAACATGGATTCAGGTCTTCTCAAAGCACCTGTGTCAAGTATTTATTACACTGGACCATCGTTTCAACTAGAATAACTACTGGTGTGATCTGTCTGGAGGCAGGCAACAAGTGCAAGCAAGCGTGTGGTTATTTGTAATAAAAGTCAGACAGCACTACAAAAGCCACCAGGCAACAATAAAAGTCAATAGCAGTGGAATCAAAAGTACACACATTCGTCACTTAAGTAGAAGTAGATACTGGTAGAAAAGACTAGTAAAAGTTGAAGTATCAACTTAACCTCTTTACTCAAGTTAAAGTGAAAAAGTACTGTCTCTAAAACTTACTTAAAGTATAAAACCGTAATAAAAAAAAGCATTTTAAGGCTAAACTAGTTGGTCATCATTGATACGACTGTGAGAAATATAAGCTTAATTTAAAAGCTGATAAGTGCTACATGGGGCCCCAAGACATGATATAATATGTAATAACAATAATATTTGCTGCCAACCGAACCAAATCTCTTTCGGACACTGCCATTGCCAAACTTTGAATAATTTGTTCGCCTATTTTGTCTTGTTTTGCTTCATGCGCAAAAACAATGGATAGCTTAAACAATGAGTGGTATGGGTTTCTATGCTTCATCCAATTACGCTCTAAATCACTAGATCTGGATGGCACCACGGATCTGAATTGGATGGCGCACATGAAGTTGAACCAAAAAAACTAAACCGGAACCAAGAGTAAGTGTTTTTAAAATGTAAGGAGTAGAAAGTACAGATAATTGTGATAAAATGTAAGTAGTAGAAGTAAGAAGTTGGCAGAAAAATAAATAATGGAGTAAAGTAAAGATACCTAAAATGTCTACTTAAGTAGGCCTACAGTAAGTATTTGTACTTCGTTACTTGACACCTCTGGTCAACAGTCAAAATTGGCTTTGGCAACGTGGAGCTCAGAATTTTGATCATAGAAATTGTAGAAGAAAATCATATAGGAAAATAACAGTGCCTGAAGTGTATAGAAAACAGATGGGTTTATACATGGGAGTGGAGATAATGAGGACTGGGAACAGAGGAGGGTGATTAATAGGCTCATAACAAAAGTTATTGTTGCTGTTTGCAAAAGCTATGAGGATTTTGATCCAAAACCCTACAGTTTAGAGGGTAAAGTTTTGTTATTGAATGTTTCTCGTGCAAAGTATGATGCCGGTTCTCACAGGACTATAAAACAAAAGTACTGAAGAAATATAAATACCACCAATAATACAAAAATTTTGAAACTATAACATTGTTATAGCATTTTCTTTCACCTGTGAATGTAACTGTCACCTATCTCATACCTATCTCATTTTAGGGGACCCCTGGCCATTTGTCAAGATGACATCAATGGCAGAGATCCGTCATCCAGCCCTCAGCTTTATTTATCCCTCTCTTTCATATCCCGCAAGCCCTCTCCCTCAAGCATTCTCTCGCTGTCCCTCAAATCACTCACACACATAGGCCTACATATTGCCTTTGGTGAGAATACCCATTTGGAGATTGCACGGGTGAGCATAAAGGATGTGTCAAAATACAACCTGTTGACAGCGAACGTTTTGATTTGAATGGAGTGATAAGGTTTTTTTAAGGCTTGGGAAAGAACAATGTTTTAGTAATGCATCTTTACATAGTAGGCCTACGTTGGTTCTTAGAAACTGCATGCTGTAGGGCTACCATTGATTTGAAATCTCACCTAATGTTGAACTTTTTGTTAATGCTCGTTATCGTGTTTCCCCTTTTTTTTTTTCCCCTGAAGCGCTATAAAATTTTGCCGAAATGCTTCTTAATTATGATGACCGTGATTAAAGTTCAACCCGGCTTCTAATTGTTGTTTTTTAATAAACCGAACACACGTGAATTGGATAAGTGTTGAACATCTCTCATCAGACTACTGTGTCGCGAATGTGGTGCTGATGAGAGCCTGTGTTACCCACAATCCACCGCGCGAGAGCCACGTAAACCTACGGCGTTACGGAAGATACTGCTAGCCTAGCATTCCTGCCGATACCATGCTAGCTGCGGATAGCAGGCTATTCCTAAGTTAACGTGAACGATGCAAGTCTTAAAATAGTCATTAAAGTTAAACGGCTTTTCTTCCGACCGATGTGTCTCTCCCTACAGGTTTGCACATACTATTCATATTGCTTTTAGTACCCGCTAGCCAGCCCATGCTACCTCTAGTTAGCGAGCTGCACTTAACTTGTTTCCTCTTGAGCTGCTAACGCCTATCTATCTTCACTTCCTTGCGTGTCGCAAGTGATTTATACATTAATTGCTTTGATGTTATATACAGTACCTTGCTTTAATGAATCTAGTATTATTGTATCAATGTAGAACGACCTATAAGCTTGTTAAATGTTAGCTACATCGCGTCAGCCTTTGGTGCATTCAATTTAAATTGCACTACAATCTATATTGTCGGGGTTAAACTTATGTTTGGGTATATTTGATCATAACGTCGCCATAATAGCTAGGTTTAGGCCATACATTACTGTTGTGATTACGTGTGTTGCGCTATCGATTAGTTTCCCCTGCCGTGTCTTGGGAGCTATCCGAGGTTCTGATTGGAGATGTACTTACATACAGATATCCATAGATACAGAAACAAATATACAAGCAGGCACGTGGTTGGTGAGGCGGACAGTCATTTACTTTATATCACAGCTATCCCTGAGATAACCACATACAGTATGTTTCATGCAAGTTACAGTATATACAGTATGTTTCATTTCAAGTCTTTAGAACAGATTCTTTATTGGCAAATCGAATGCAACAGAAGCCCCCTACTCTCGATTATAAGGCTAATTTATTTGCTAGTTGCAGTTTTACAACGTTATGACAACTTCCTCTTCCTTCTCCTCAGAATAATAACACCTGAAGATGTCAATGGTGCTGTTTGCGTCAGTCGTGAGGGTCGGGGACGGCCTCCCGCTCTCTGCGTCCACGGACTACGAACAGGACAAAGAGCTTCAGGAGACCAAGAAGCACCTCAAGGGCCTCTCCAAAAAGCTTGGACAGTTCCCTGACCGCTGCACAGTCAAGATCGGCCAGTTCAATGTCAAGTACGTCCTGGGCTGGGTTGGTGGCAAATTACAATAGATTTGCCACGGAACTGGAACATTCTAATCATGTCCTGTACTCAGGCAGCATAATAAGTGAAATGCAGAACATAATGGGTGCTAGTAGAAACACTTTGGGTTGATTGCTTCTGAGATAACTACCGTATTTCAGCTGCACAGTAGGTGTAGCATATTTACAATTATTTGTCATACTATTAGTTCTTCTCGCTTTACAATTCTCAATGATCCAGTTAAATCCATCTCAACCATGCTTTCATGTTGAAACGGTTGGTTTGCTGTGCAATTGCATAACATCTCAATAATAGATACATTGAAACGACTCTCATCCTCCACGGGGTGATTCTACAGTCTATGATTCCTTATTGAGTCATTTGCATTTTATTTCATGCAAATTAAAAGTCTCTCAGAAGTCCTGGAATAAGAAGACAGAAATGCTTCAGGATGACATGACTAGGGATCTAAGCATTGCTGTGGAGCAGATGATTGGTCACCTTTTAAAACAGCAGGGATCATTTAAAAATAAGAAATCACAGGGCCAGCTATCCGCAAGCAAGCCGGACACCATTTGAACTCCAATCTGCTATCAATAAGTCATTGTATTCAAGGCGGGCCAATAGCTAATGAGGAGAAGAGCATCAGCCAGGTTGCATTGTTTTCAAGTGGCTATAGATTTGTTGCCGCCCACACATATTGTGCCGGCTGGGGTTCTTATAGGCTGTGACACAGTCAAACCATTTCATGTCAACCACACTGAGTGGCCTGCTCCCATTCCTTTTTTACACTGCTGTTCAGTGCTCTGTACACTGGTGGACACTGGATCATAAACCTCATAGACCCAATGAACAGAACCTGTTTGTTCGGCTTCAAGATATTTCATATTCAAGTAGGTTTTTTAAGCTATCATGTATTTGTGGATATTCACACCCCTGAGGCGTGCAATATGTCTACTGAATACAAACAATTTGACCATTTTGCTCAGTAAAGGTCAGCTGCTAAACTCCTAACATCCCTCGCAAAACACGAGAAAGGGATATTGAACATGAAAGACAAATGTTTATGTCCCCCACAATCTATCTCACCAGTCTTGTTGTTCTGTGGCAAAAGGGAGTGTGTGTTTCAGACGCGTTTTAACACGTGGCCCCGTGCTGTGTGCTTTCCCCGTCAGCTTCACCAGCGCGCTGGGCGTGGGCTACCTGATGGTGTGCACAGAGAACTACCCCAGCGTGCTGGCCTTCTGCTACCTGGACGAGCTGCAGAAAGAGTTCATCGTCACCTACGACACCAAGCGCATCAACAGCGCCGTGAGGCCCTACTCCTTCATCGAGTTTGGTGAGTCCTGTCCCCCTACCCGCCACTCAAACTGTAGCGGGACTTGTAGGGTGTAAAGTCTGGATTCAAATATGGAAGAACCTACTATGAAAATCATGGATTGGTACACATTGAATATACACATATTCATATACATCTAACCCCCTTATCTTATCTTAACATATATATACTGTATATCTGTCTTTCTGTCTGTCTGTCCCCATGTAAGTACGTCCCTACGTACCTACCCTATGTATGTACGTGTATATGTTTGTTCTAACCTATACGTATGTACGTATGTGTATATGTTTGGTAATCTGGTTATCTATTTAAAAGAACTAACTAACTAAGTATGCTATCCTCTCTTCATCATGCTTATTTGGATCATTATGATCCACATTGGTTAAATTTCATTGCAGTATATTACTTTTGCTGTAGAGACTACAGTACTGAATGTCTATACCAGTGATGTATATATGTATGCTCTATAATATGCAACACAAACTTGCATGCGCTGCACATTCGTCACAATAGAAGAGCATGCACTCGCTCTTATTGATTTTTGTGCAGTGATTTGTGCCCCGATTTTTGCGTGGTGACGACGTAGCTGTTGTTGTGGTTGTTGTTGTTGTCATCGCTGTGTGTTGACCATGTCCCTGTCCGTCCAGACACCTTCATCCAGAAGACCAAACAGCGCTACAACAGCCCGCGCTCGCTGTCCACCAAGATCAACCTGTCCGACATGCAGACGGAGATCCGGCTGCGGCCACCCTACCAGCTCTCCCGTGAGGACCTGAGCTCCATCAACGGCTTCTCCCTGCAAGCGCCATCCAAGTACAAGGGCATCGGTAGGGTTACCCGCCACGCCACAGCCTCACAGAAACCCAACACCGGCACACACGACCGGACAAAAAGAACACCTGTGATAGGAGAGCAAAATAAGACTGCTATATTGTTTTGTATACTTGTGTGGCTCAGCAAAGCCACAACAATCATTACATTTACATTACATTTTAGGTATTTAGCAGACGCTTTTATCCAAAGCGAACGGTTCATACACACAGTCACACACTGACGGCGGACCGCAATCTTGTCGGGAGTAGTTAGAGTTAGGTGAGGGACACCTCGACCTCAAGGTTAGGAGGAGCCGGGGAACTAACCAGCAACCTTCAGCTACAAGCCGACCTGCTCCACCGGGTGAGCTAAGCCGACTCCCAATCATGTATGACGTCTTACGAGGTACTCTGAGAAGATTTACTTGACCACTACCTCCAGGTGTGTGAGGCCTGCTTACGACTATTATGCACAGTTGACAGGTTAATGCAGAGGTTTTGATGGAATCCCTCCCCCGGTACACTATGGAGCATTGTATTGATCCAGGTATTGATGATTTGTTCAAGTAGAAGGTATGACAATGTCCTGCTCGAAGCCCATATTAATTCTCTGATTTGCAATAGTAGCATTGAGCAGTCGAGTTGAGAAATGTCGAAAAGCCACAAGATTACGGTTGTTTTGGTACCAGTTAGTCATAGACGATTTAATTAGGCAACATTAGATGGAACGTTATTTATCAGATTCTTGCTGATACGATCCTTATCCCTTAAATTACAAAACCACAAGCTGTATTAGTCTGGTGTTATGGCCTTTAATTAACACGAATTAACATGAATTGTTAATTAAAGTGCCAGTGATCCTTTTTTCTTTTTTATGTGTGAGCATGTTTTCTCTGATCTTCAACACGGTAATCCATATCATTAAGTCATTGTTCCAAAAGAAAACTAGTGCAAAATCCTCAGTTTTTCCTCTTTCCGCCAACCAGTTTGTGAATGTTCGCCGCCGGTGTTCCCTCGAAATGCCTCCGAAAAGGGACACAGGCGGCGAGAGGGTGCACTAGCGCTCTGGTGTGCATGGATGTGTGGAGCTCCTTCTGGGCAGCGGTGGATGTGGAGTGTCCGAGAAAGGGTTAAGCTGCTCGGACCCTTGAGTGTGACACCACGGTGTGTGTGTGTGGTTCACTTCATGTTCAACCTCGTCATTATCACGCTCTTGGAACATTACCTAATAAAAGTAGAACAAGGTGGCCATTAGCGACAACCATGAGAGTTCCTTCTTTGAACTCTCAGCCCAGAAGGGTTTTTTTTATATTATCTCTTACTGTTGGAATTTGTGTTGAAACAAGGGGGTTCAATTAAACTTTAACCACACTCAAACCTTAACATATTTGAATACGGCAGATATTCAAAATATTATATAGCCGAAAGGCAAGCAGATTTAGTCTCTGGACTCCTCTGCCTGTCGGAATGCAGATTGTCTCTGCAGCGGTGCTCCCGGGAGGAAGACGTGTGTGTGCCTGTGTGTTATTTTATCTCTCCATTGTAATGGTGTTTTGTGCTGACCGCGTGGTTCTGCCCCTCTCGCTGTTCCCAGCGCCCACTCAGATGCTGGAGCCTGTGACCTTGCCGGGGATCGTGTCGTGCGTGCTCAGCGTCCTCTGTGGGGGGCTGAACCTGCTGCGGGGCGTTCACGCTATAGAGAGCATACTGCAGGTGAGAGTCCCTGGGAGCCCCTCAAAGATGCCCTGATCTACCGCCCGGATTCTGACACCTCGTCCGTTTACAGCGGTGTATTTACGATCTGCTCCAAGGCAGTTCTGTACTGTCTTTGAGGCACTAGAATCACATCGGGTAAAGTGACGGCATTCCCTTAATTCACACGACAAAAAGGGGAACTCAGGTGAATACACAGCAAATACGTATATGTTCAATTATGTGATTTGCATGGTGTTGTAAACACAACAGAGACACGAAAGTGGATTGCTTATTTGCCTAAAGGCAAATCTAGAAGCAAGAATCACACAAAGGACCCATGGAGCTCCTCCCTGCGTTGTTGTGTACACCATGGGATAAAACTTGCTGGTTTGAACTGAAAAAAAAAACAATGTTTTCCTTGCTTCCCTACAGAATGATGACGAAGACTTTAATTACGTGATTGCCTTCTTCCTGGGCACGGCTGCCTGTCTCTATCAGGTGAGTGATGGCCAGTGGGCCAATGACGGGCCGCTCTTGAACAGAGACGCGGGACGCTGCAGCTTGTCAGCAGGTAGCCCGTCAGCAGAGGTCGTTAATTTCCACTTGAAGGGTCGCATTTTTTAGATTCTAGTTATAATTTATGGTCCGGTGGATTTACTTGTCAGGCCAGGGTTACATTTTTATTGCGCAAACTGAACGAACCTAACGAAAGAATGTCTCCTCCTTGTTGTCGTTCACAAAGCCCTCATCTAGGGATGGTTCTGGACTGATCCTGGCTTAGAAATGTGGTATCCCCATGTGTGGCTGAAGTCCGCTGTGCTAGATTTTCTTTCTCTGCCAACTTTTTCTAATGTTGCGAAATCAAAGCGGCTCTACAACGCTATTTAGGTGATCTGCCACAGAAGGCTGGTTTTTAAGAAAGTAGATAATAAAATAGTGTTATATTGCATACAATTCATCATTTATGTATGATCCATTTAGTCATTTCACAGTTATGAAATGTGCTAGTCTTGTATCCATGTTCACTTTTGAATGAAAGAATAGAAAAGGCCTTGCTATTTCGGATCGGAAAATACTTAAGACAGCACTATCGCTATCTGATCGGAAAAGATGGTGTGGTGCCATCCCTCAACCTCATCCCTCATCTTCTGTCCCTCCCTTCCCCCGCTCCACTGCAGTGTTACCTGTTTGCCTACTTCTCCATCTGGCGGACCAGCAAGAGCTTCCTAGCGCTGGGCCTCATCTGCCTGAGCAACATGTACCTGTCCGGGCTGAGGAACGTGTGGCAGATCCTCTTCCACATCACGGTGGGCGCCTTCATGACCCTGCAGGTCCGACTGCGTCAGCCGCTGGGCAAGGCACCAGACTACAACGTCTGACCAAGCGGAGGGCTGTAAAAAACTGAAACATAAACAGGGGGAAACTTTTCCCAGCGCATCTCCTCGAAGTGCGGCAACAGCCCCCCATCGGGGGGGGGGGGGGGGGGGGGGGGGGGGGGGGGGGGGGGGGGGGGGGGGGGGGGGGGGGGGGGGGGGGG
>JAOPUA010000091.1:4500693-4513180 GCA_027122455.1 Trisopterus luscus | reverse complement strand
TGTGTGTGTGTGTGTGTGTGTGTGTGTGTGTGTGTGTGTGTGTGTGTGTGTGTGTGTGTGTGTGTGTGTTACAGGGAGATGCCCGCAGGTCTTCATCTAGAGGATATGAAGGACTGGGAGCTGTCAACGGCTTGCAATACAACAGCCCTGAGGAGGCCCAATCAGAGGCCCAATAACATGGCCAGACAGGAAGCCCAGGGGTCATTCGGTCGTACCAGAACACCGTAACCGTCGTCAATAGGTTTATTACACTACAGCACCCCTGCCGGCTTTCTATAGACATTTTGACAAACTTTCTTTTCCATCTTCGATAAGAATGTCTCAGGTTCAACAAGCCATTTGTTTTCATTGTCATGGAAACCGAAATAAGATTAGGTTTGACAACTGGTTTGGATGTATCGGAGTAATTAAGGTATCAGGAAGTAAATTGTTCCATGCTGGAAACTAAGCCCCAGCCACCCTGGTTGTTTGTGGGTTCACATGGGTTAGCCAGGACAAAAACACAAATAAATACGTCAACAATCTAATTGAAGCGGTTCTGTGGGTAACCGACCATTATGAATGCATGAACGTAACAAAGTACACTGTGCATTGAGTGTTATGGAAAAGATTAAATGATATAAATAGAACTGAATATAAAAACGGGTTTTGTGTAGGAGACAGCAAGTCAGCGAGGGGGGAGAGTTCAAGGCAACATGTATCAAAAGAGCATTCATAATTAATCATAGAGGTTGGGGAGAATGGTATTCTTCCAAAGAATCTGCTTTTGGATATGCTTCTCCTACTACTATGCAATGTTTTAGGCATCTGCATTTAGAGTATCTCTAGATATAATAGTTTAAAAGGTGCAGCATGTAGTATTTAGGGGCGTCTAGTGGAACGGACTTGACAGAAATAAAATACAATAAGTATGTTTAATCTATGTATAATCTGATGAAAATAACTATCATTGGGTTTTCTCTACCTTCGAATGTGCTCTTTATATATACTGTACTCCTCCATGGAGCCTGTGATGTTACACCTAGTTTACTTCATTCATCTCTCAAGGAACCTCATCACTTGACACTTGGCTCCTCGATGCTGATTACCTAATTTTTTAGGCGTCTGGCACATTACAGGCTAGTAGAGGTTCCACCTTAGCTTCTCCTACATCATTGGGAAGGGAGAATTGGGGTGGATGGGGGAACTCTAATGGCTGCAATCTGCAACCTCACGGCAAGCTGCCCCTACAGCCTACACACTGCACCTTTAATTTATCTGAATATTCAAGCAATGATGACCACACATACACACACTCCCAACAATGGTGTCAAAGCACTTCCTCAGAAGTGTGTGATTGTGTGTCTGAGCGCGTGTGTGAAATTCTGGCACAAAAAGCATGAGTTGTTTATGAATCTTGACAACAATGGGAAAACCACAACAACAAACTGTTTCAGTAAGGATATGCAGAAGATCTGAATCTGAAGAAAGCACTTCTCCAAAGCTTGTGTACCTGTTGAGCACACAGCATAGGACTCACAGCCCAATCTAATCTGCCTGGAAATGAATTTGATTATAACACGGCACTACAAGATGATTCATTTGCCTTGCACCTCATAAAAGATAATGCTTTGTCTCTGGCAAAGAGAGAAAACATGGAAAAGTGAGTGAGCAGAAGTACCAAGAGCGAGGGAGAGTTTGTTTGAAATGCTGGTACAATGTCAACAGGCATGGGTGTCACCTGGGTGCTAGTCTCCCAAATCACAGACTTCAGATTCATATCTAAAGTCGGGTGGCAGATGACATCAAATCTGAGCTGGCCAGGCACTTTCTATCACTTCATATTTGTTTCAGCCACTCATGAAGCAGCAATTATGCGCATAATTGTAAACACAAACTCGGCCAGCAGTAGTGGACTATAAGTAACTTTGACGTTTCAAATCAACACCATGTAGAACGATAACTGTAGAAATACTTAAAATCCCCTGAATTAGCTTTCTACAGCAGCGTAGCTCTGTTCCAAAACAGAAAACAAGGGGTGACTCCACCCGCAGTTGTTGGTTTCCATGCCCAGGCTATGTGCGGCCTCCCCCCAGAATGTCTGCTGTAGCGTAGTAGGACTGCTGGATCCCAGATTACCTGGGCGCAGACCCCCTCGTGCCGGACACTACATTCCTCCGTTGTTGCCACTCATTCCAATTTCAGGGTTGAAGAATTATTCAGCAGCGCTCTTCAGATCCATGCAGTGCGACCAAATGATGGAGAAAGCGCTGTACCATGCACTCTTCAGGCTGAACACATCTCATGTCAAATATTAACATGTTCATATTTTTTTATTATTGCATAGTAGGTTTTGTTCTGCGTCTCACCGGACTTTCAACCAAGGCTTAAAATGTAATAATGTTTTCATGTGTGCATCAGATGTATAATACATATGTATGTAGCTTACATTTATTAATAAGTTTGAATATGCCCCTTTAAGCAGATAAGCCAAACACATCCTTTTTTCTAAATTGTTATACCAATCATAACACTGTCATCCAAATCCTCATGCATGAATAAATCTCCATATATCGCTGTTGATTTAGGCCCCGTGTATACGTGTCTGCATGTGCGCTTCCCCCTTACCTTTCACACTCTGCTACAGCTGCATTTTCCTCCTTCCCCCTTTCCCAATCACTAATCATTTATTTGTTTTCCCCTCCGGCCATCACTACTCTCCCTGGCCCTTTGCTCCGGTCGATGGTCTTCCCTCCACAGCTCCCCATCAGGTGTTCTTCCCTCTACCGCTATACGTCCTTGTCGTCCCCTTCAATCTGTCCAGATCCTCCTTTCCAAACACTAACAACGGCTAAACAACGGGGGAAGATTAAGTCAACTGCACTTCAACGTACCCATGTGTGATGCGTTGCCCGGGCCAACGCAAGGACTAGAAAGGTCAAACTGAAGGAGAGATCGAAATGTATCCACGCAAACTGCATCTCCCTTCTCTATATCGAGAACCATGTTCTCAGAGTACAAGCAGTGGTAATAATTTGTGTCAGAACAGTAGAAATGGCAACAACAACAGCCCTGATTAACTACATTGCTGAGTTATCATGGAAATTCCCAGACAACAAATGCATTCAACTGAATGATCCACTAATCTGGGAGAGAGCGAGAGATATTGTTGTTGCAAGGAGCAATAATAATCACAACACTTGCATTCAGAGACGGAACAAGCTGAGGTCATATTTATTATCCTAAAAGGGAAAACAAAAAACAATGTCCGTGGATGAGTCACTGTGACAGATGTCCTTTGTGTTTTGGAAAGTTGGAGGGGGGGGTAACGGGATCCCATTGCTGACCGTTGTATTTAAAGTAGGGGACAACCCTAACCATGATGCATAGGGATGTCTCCACTACACAACCAAAGGGTTAAAGTCAGCTAAAAGTACTTTATAGGATGCTTTTGTTTAGTTTGTACTTTCTCAAAGTCTGAATCGCTGTCCTTGTGAGGCCAGGTGAGATACGTTAATCCAGCAGTTGACAGCTCGAAACAGACTCCACCCATTAAACCGCTGTAAAATCGATCCGGAATTCCTTGTGGACAGGAAATGCCACGAGATTTTAATTGTTTGTTGTCTGATGCTTAATGCACACCTTGATATCACACAATTAGAAGTAAAGAACGGATTTCTACTGTCCATCGCTAGATGAACCAGGAGAGTATTGCGAAGAACAGAGTGGGAGCTAAATCACACACGTCCATCAGCAGCACCGACACAGGAGAACACGCTCACATCATTGTGTTGGCAGGACCTCGTCCAGGAGGCCCTCTCCATCAGCAGCACAGGGCAACACGCTCACAGCAGTGTGTTGGCAGGACCTCGTCCAGGAGGCCCTCCCCATCAGCAGCACAGGGCAACACGCTCACAGCCTTGTGTTGGCAGGACCTCGTCCAGGAGGCCCTCTCCATCAGCAGCACCAACAACAGGAGTCAGACGCTGCGATTATGCCAGGGAATCTAATCCAAGCGGGCCCAAGTGTTGCAGAGCACACCAGTATTTAAGGGGAGATATTATACCACCAGGTGTTAGTTTGATCAGCCATCACACGCTGTTCATCATCTGCCTTTTTCTGTGTTTTAGTGACTTCACAAGTGGGAGTGTCCACTTGGATGTATGATGGATAGATAGGCAACATTTGCTACAGTACACTGGGTACGGTGGTAGTCTGATCTATCCATCTAGATGGACAGGGTAGGCTGGTACTTTGATCTATCCATTACACATCTAGGTGGACACTCCCAAACTTGTCACTAAAACACAGGAAAAGACAGATTTTTAAATGTATTTTAATGGCTAGTCACACTCACACCTGGTGGCATAATACCACCCGTTTAAAGACAACTCTCCACATGACAAAGATTTGAGTGCCCTCGCAACGTTGTCTTCCCACTACTCCTAATCACGGAGCAGCATTTCTGACCAGAATCTGCATTTTCAAACGCATGATTCATGTGACAGGTGGCATTACATAAAAAGGACTTGATTTCTTTGTGGATTTCTTGATTTCTCCCTCAAACACACGTCGTAAGAATCTGCTGGAAAGAGCATGTCGGAGGGAGATACCGCAGCAGATACAGTGCAGAGGTACAGGAAAGAGGATTCGTGTTCATTCATCGTGTTCTGCTCCGAGCCCTCTGTGCGTCATTAGTACAATACGAGGCTCTCATGATGTCTTCCGTGAAACTCGGGGCTATCGGCGTCTCTGTGATGTTCACTGAGAAACATTCCAGTGTTTTAATTAAACCGGAGCTATCAATTGCTTTCATACCTAAACCTAAAGAATGAAACCGTGCACAGGAGAGGGCATTGTCACGGCAACTATCGCACACAGCGACAATCAATGGTAAAAACCAAGTAGGTTAACTGTTTTTTAACTACTATTTGAATGCCGTCATCCACATTTTCAACGTGGTTTCTGTGGAACAGGCAACAACGCTTTAACCCCATAGTACTGAAGCTTTGGAGGCGACTGTGGAGTTGAGCAAATCTGTAAGAGGGGGTGCGAAGAACAACCTTTCCAAAGCTCAGTGAGGCGAGAGATGGAAGCAGGGGGTCGGGCATGTGAGGGGGATCCAACAACAGGATAAAATAAGAAGCTAACACATGCAGGCACCTACAGGCCTGGCCCTCAGATTTGTACCCAAGAACTTGTAAATAATAATTATAGAAACGACGATACACTCATCTAAATACCCATCAGCATGCATCTGGAAATCTATATAATTCTGGAAGGATCTTCGTAAAAAGGTGAGAAAACACCACATCTAACATCTTTATTTTCATACAGCTGTGATTTCGTGGTGTTGGTGCCCCCCACCAATCTCAACCAATCACACAGTTACCAGGCTCCTTTTAACAGAGGGATCAGGCTTGAGTGTTCTCCATGACCAGTACGAGGCAATACAAGCTCTATGCACCAAGTCATAACCGTGAGGTGAGGTGATGTGGCCTACGTCACATCATGACACTCTAGTGGATGTGTGAGCTCTCTCTCTCTCTCTCCCCCTCTCTGAGAGAGAGAGAGGGGTTCCAGATAAAGGGAAACTGTTGCTAAGCTACAGGCGGCGCAGTGGGCCTTCTTATCCGCTCACTTAGGGGCTGCAGGAGCAGCAGGCGGCTCGTTAGAGGCACCCTGGCTCTCGCCCTCGCCCACTACACTACACTTGGCTCAAATGCCCTCCCATTAGTGACCACCCACCCGCCACCAACCCACCCCGAACACACCCCATCTCCTTTGGCTCAGCTCTCGCTCAACAAAACCCCAAAAGGTTGTTTCGGGACACAGACTGGTGGTGGTGGGTGGTTTGGGAGTTTGGGATCGCAGTGTGCCGGCACGTTACAGTGCCGGGCAATACAATTATTGGAGGCTGGAGTGTGGAGGTCAGTCTGGGACAACTGGGACTGGTCAGCCCTTAACCCACTCCCCCTGTTGTGAGGGTTAGGGCAGTGGGGGTCCTAGGAGGAAGTAGTCTGTCTGTGTACACTATTAGGCTGGGTGTGGGGTGTAGCTTAACGGCCTACGAGCACCCAATTATTAGACAATGAGGCCGAAATGAACCACCGTGCCGGCTGGGTCGTGTTTATTAGACTCTCACCAGCCCATGTATGGAAGCCAGGGAAGGTCAAGTTTAGGGAAAGTCTTCGGTCACAGGACGTAAACACATCCCCCTACAAGGAAATTAAGGGGAGGGGGGTCAGCTTCCTTATATTGGGGGTCAAAGCCCACCTGAGAAAGTCAGAAGTGTGGGTGGTAAAGTTATCAGATACAAAAATGTATAGCACAGAGAGGAATTCTAGATAATAAAAGTACAAGCGAAACCCGGTTTCAGCTCAATTTGTGAGACTTTGAGATAAATAAATCAAAGTATTTGGGCTGAGAGTTCTAGGAAGTGTAGGGCGTTATCCCCATGGTTACGGCTAACCAACTCTGGGATAACGTTTTTAGCTTTTGAGATGAGTTGAGATGAGCACTGCTGTATATGAGGTGCTCTGCACATGGTGGCATTATACCGTGCCCGAAAAGATTAACCCCCACCCCCCCCCTCAACAATAACCGCTGAACAGGACCCAAGTTCAGAGCAGAGCAGAAAGTTGTAGAACACATTGGTTGGCAGAAACGTTAGATTTTTACACTAACACTTACACACTATTTACACTAACCCTCTATTAATGATGGTCTTATGTAGCAAAACAGCAATAGACTACAATGTTCACAATCGTAATAGATGTACCGACACGTTTAAAACCAAACAAAGAAGATTGTGGGTTCACTAGCACTTTAACATATCTCCGGTGGCAGCACGACCTTGGACCGGATCCGTGTCCGGGAACCGGCCTCAGAGTCATCAAAGCAGGCTTTTGATTGGGTGGCATTAAGTTTGGTAGAACCCTCCCCTTTTTCCTATACGTGTCAAGAGGATGTAATGATGCATACACAACATGTGTAAAGTGTGCGGTTTGATGTGTAGTACCACTCTTGTGTCAGCTACAGACAAGGATGAAATGGACCATGTGAAATTGAATTAATAGGATGCAATGGGAGGGAGCTGCTGTTTCAACAGCAGCAGACTTAAGACAGAGGGACCGTTTGTTTTTTTTAGAAACAAGGTGGTGTGCAACACGTTGACTGGTCACAGCCGTTCACTATAGATGTCTATTAGCTAAACAATTAGCACGTAGCCCTCATGAATCAAATCCTCATGAACATGATTTCTGCACTGCTGTCATTTCACAAATCCTTTACCTTTTTTTTTTTTTAGGAGGTGTCAATCCAAAACGAAAAACGATTTTTCAAAACAAAATGGAAAACAATTTTTCAGGGAACATCTTAGCATAAGCCTGGAAGCAATTGTGCAACAAAGCATAATCTTTAGAGCTAAAGGAAACACTGCAGCACAATCCGGAGGCAACATATGACCTACATGTACGGGGGGGGGGGGCGAATCTGATCTGCTAAAAACAACCAAACGAGTGTGACATGACGGAAAGAGTAATAAACACAGAGCTTTCCCACACGGATACCAGGAGACAGACCGGAGGGAGAAGAGGGCTTAATTCAATTAGACACAGCGATCCCAAACATTAACAAAATATCGTTTTTAAAAATTGCTGCTCGTGACAACTTTATTTAATATTTGAAAAAAGGACACAAATTCCATTTGAAATGATATGGTTTGAATGTTATGAGGATAATTCCTTACAGATGACAGAACACTGAACTAGGATAACTTAGTCCTCAGCTGAGGATACTAATAATGGCCAAACAAGGGCTGCATTGTGCATTAATTTTAGACTAACTGGCCTCATGTTTAATACTTTTAGCTGCTGTTTAGTAACATGCTTGGAGGGGAATACACAGAAATGAATTATTAAAGGAAAGCGAGCAAGAGAGCTAAAGCAGAGAGAGCTGCAAGAAAAACTGCAGAAATGAGAGAGAGAAGGAAAGAAAACCTAGAGTAGTTTCACAGTATCTGCGTCTGTCTGTAATACTGAGAGTACTAAAGATTAACCAAAAACCAAAGAACAAGGATACTAGATCATGGTGGGGTTAAAAAAAAAGCAAGTACAGTTAAAGGCCATAAGCCCTTTAGAGGCAGTGGCTTCAGCCAATGGTGATCAATATGCAGACCCATAAGCAGCGTTACGCTTTCCTTGGTCGACCAGCATCTCTTTTCAACCAAATAAATATGACAATACTCAATAAACGGTGGAACGGCTCTCATATGCATGCATTTGCATAAAAACACCACAGTGCATGAGTCCGGAAGCTATAATAAACATTTTCATACAATGAGGTCAAATATCTGCGACCAAGCTGATAGAGAATGTGATTAGGAAACAAACTGTTTAGATCTTTTGTTTTTACTTAAAAACAAGACTATTTTGTTTCAGGTTTTTCTCTTCCAAAAACTATTTGGGGATACCAAAATGTAATGGTGTGGTGTTGCAGACGCGTAGAACTATAGTTTTACTTTGTTTACTAAATTAGCCTGTGCCTCTGATCTATGCATATTAAAAATAATGCAGGGATAAGTCCACATCAACGCCACAGCCAGATGAAAGCCTACCATTATGTGTTCTGTGTATTGCCTCTAATTACAAGGCCAGATCAATTAGTCGAGTGGTGTACCCATGACCACCATTGTGATCAAAGCACAATCTAAAACCCATGCCAAGAAACTGGCAGAAAAAAGTTCCTCTTCAACCTCAACACGTCTTAAAAAATCTTATGTGACAACAATTAAAGGTTGTAGGCAAATCCCTCAGAACAGCAGCGTGGAATCCCAACGATAAGTAATCTAAACCATCCATATCATAACGAGAAGTTCTGACTTAGTCGGGCCATGCTATGTTGTAGCAGAGGCCATGCCTTCCCCCCTTGCCTTGCCACTAGCGTCACAGAAGACCCTGCCTGCACTAACATCACAGAATGGTCCCTGCCACTAAAATCACAGAAGACCCTGCAACTACCATCACAGAAGAACACGCCACTATCATCACAGAAGAACATGTCACTAACATCACAGAATACAATGCCGCTGCCACTGACATTACAGAAGACCATGCATATACCCATAAGACCACAACAACGCGCTTTTTAAGACCCGCACATACCTGTCTCCACAGCAGGCTGTCCACGCCGCTCAGCCCCCACGACGCGGCCACGTGGACGGCGGACAGCACGACTCCGGTGATGACGGCCGCGCGCATCCGCACGGGCAGCAGCGTGTAGATGATGTGGATGAAGAACACCGTCCACCACACGCCCTCCGAGACGCTGCGCGGCTGCATCAGCAGCACCCCAATCACCTGTACCACCAGCACCAGCGCGATCACCCCGTAGCACACCAGCCACATGTGGTCCTGGTGGAAGCCGTTGCGGTTGCACACCACCACCAGCACCAGGATGAGCACGATGGCCACGGAGAACACCGCCGCGTACGTGGGGTTCGTGCCGCCGGCCGCGGCGCAGTGGAAGCCCAGCATGACGGCGAACACCAGCGCCAGCACGGCCATGAGCATGGTCAGGCTGCTCTGGTTGAGCCGAAAGAAGTAGCGCTGGTATAGCCTCTCCAACTTCTCCGACTGGAACTTCTTGGATTTGAAAATCTGCATCACGCCGCTGCAGCACGCCACCAAGGAGAAGTGAACTTCAGGCATGACCGCCTCCTCCTCCTCCGCCGCCTCCTCCTCCGTGGTCTTCAGCCTCGGCCGTCGGTTCTCCAAACCCACTTCCACCGACTTGGCACTTCTCAACTCCCCATCTGCGCGCTTCTGGGACGAGCGGTGGTTGTTGTTTCGACTACTCTCCTCCCCATGTTCCTGCCAGGCTGCCCTGGACCTGAAGCTGACCCGGCTGACTGTGGTCGAGGCTCGCCCGGGCTGTCGCTGCGCATCATCCTCTTCCCTCCATCGGCTGTTCGACCGGGAGAGCTTTTTGCGCGGAGATCTGGCCGAGTATGGGCATCCGTTGGCAACAGCCTCCGATTCGCCCCAAGCTGATCTGTGTTCGGTCCCTCCCCTCATCCCAGGCGCGGCGACCGCGGGTGGGCTGACACTATTGGATCTGGACATGATGGAGGGTCCTTCGACAACAACACATAAAACACACGGGGAGGGGGGAGGGGGAGTCTGATAGGAGTTTAAAAAATGGATAGAAACTTTGAAAGAGTTTACTTAAAGCAACATATGATTGTTTTGTAGTCCCAAAGAGCTGGTTTAGAAGATATACTAATGGATGGATGGGTTTCTCCAAGTTGTATTAACTTTTTTTTGCGTAAATGGATGATTGAGGAGTTGCATGTAGCCTCTTAAGAGCAATTAGGTGGTCATTTTATGCAACCCAAAACTTAGTTTGCAATAAGCATCGGATCTCCCACACAGTAGCGGATAATTCAATTAAATGTCCATAATGATGCACAACTCTCCGCCCGTGAGTGGCAACCACGTCGTGGGAATAAAGAAAAGATTTGGAACATGCGCAGGTGGTCCCGGGGGGATCCGTGCGGTGGCGTCAGGGGAGACGACGCGTCAGACCCCTCAAATCCGTGTGGACTCGCCTCCGCACCGAGCCTCATTAGAATCCAACCGGAGAACAGAACATAAACCAACACGAAATAAACCATTACGCAACCAATCTGTCACCACCGTGGCGCATTACCGTCCATTACGTGGCGGACTCGTCGTAGTGTCTGCCAACGTGTTTCTCACTCGTCGTGCCTGGAGGAAACAGTGGTTTTAAAGAGCAATCGCTGAGGAAAAGGTCGGACCCGAAGAGCAAGCCCATCGTGGTGGCGGTGCTGCTGCTGCTGGAGGTGCGGGGGGGTTGTGTGTTTTGGTCCCAACGCAGCTTTCCCTTCCAAGTCATGCACCTGTGTGTGGCGACAGACTCCCCTCACGTCTGCTATCGGTGCTTACATCCTCATCACGGGGACGACCCTCTTACACCGGGGCTCATCCTCATCAGTCAAGAGGCGAAACCGCGTCCGGCGTGTGTGTCGCCTACCACGGTCCAACAAAAACACCACTTTCTCTTGCACCACGTGCTATTGCACCGTCCGCTTAAAGTCCGCGTTCCTGCGCCGAATGAATGACTACCAGCATCCCCATCACTACCAAACCCCCCCTCCCGCCCCCCTCCAGAAGATGCGATCTGAGTGCAGGGGTGGTTAGCAGCAGCAGCAGCGAGGGTCCGTGCGGTAAACATCCACAGCTTCCATAGGCCCGTAGGCGGGTGGTCTGCGCCCCATGCCGAAGCTCTGCTCCCCCCGCGGGCTACGGCGACGATATCTCCGACCTAGACTTCATTCAAACGACGCGTGTTCTGCGCGTGGCATCATAAGCATTTTTTTTTTTTTTTTTTACACCGCTGATTGCTCTTTGATGGCCAGATTCAACCAAGGGTGATTCCGGTGTAACCGCCCGGCCCCGCCGTTTCCATTGGACAGCCGAGAGTATGACTCACGCTTCCACGATTTTCATTGGTTCGCTGAAGTGTCGATCCCGGGCTGTAGGAGTCGCGCGCGCGCTCGACCGGCAGCTTTGGATGGGGGGGCGGGTCGCTCACAGCTGGAATCTCTGGACGTCAGGAATTTAACCCCGTGAGTGACTACATCTGCGGGATGGCTGTCCACTGCTGAGGAGCTGAGAGGAGAACGTGGGAGTCTTTGGTCACGACGCCGTCCGATAATTGGTTAGGGGGGGGTGCATCAGAATCTGAATCTGAATCAAAATCTGAATCAGCTTTATTGCCGATGAGTGTGACACGTAGGCCTACAAGGAATGTACCATTGCTATGGCATTTGCTACAAAGAACAACAACAAACATAGTAAGATAATGTAAGAAAGTATGCCGAAAGACTGCAGGCCCAGAAACATACCTATACAAATATAAACATTTACAATAAGAAAGCAACACGTAAACTGTACATCATCATGATGTTTACAAAGCTCATAAAAAAGAACAAAATAACTATAGACATGTACAAATAGCAACAATAGGCCATGTTTTAAACCAAGATTTGAAAGTGAATTGCTCGGTCGGAATGTATTCCTTCTAAACCGTTCAATACCAAGATGTCAGCATTAAAGATAGACATCATAAAACAAACTGACAAGAAGCTGATGCTATGTCTGAGGCATATCTTGATTAGACGTAGGGAATGCTTTGGTGCACTCTAGTCTCATGAGCAATAAGCCGCGTCCTCTCTTGCTTGTCAAAATAGACCAAAAGACATACATCACATTATTTTACTATGACATTAATATGCCATCCCTTCACTGCTTGACTTAACCCACTCTACTTCATTCCATTGCAAATCCACACTCATATGTGTAAAAAAAATAAATAAATAAATAAAAATTATATATATGTCTCATATAATAAATAATAAAAATACGTTGAGTTATTACTGTGTGTGTGTGTGTGTGTGTGTGTGTGTGTGTGTGTGTGTGTGTGT
>JAOPUA010000091.1:4435603-4447086 GCA_027122455.1 Trisopterus luscus | reverse complement strand
CACACACACACACACACACACACACACACACACACACACACACACACACACACACACACACACACACACACCCACTCATCCTATTACCTACTATAAAGATGATGCTACATTATACACAAACTCTATATGCTGTGAAATGATCTTGCGTAATGAGTAGTTATTTGTAGCAATGGATTATTTACTGGGTTTGTAGCTTAGCGTTAATAAACAATTTTTCGAAATATTCAAAAAAGAAACAAGATAACACTTTTTGCCGGGATTTCTTCGTTTTTATTAGTGGTTTATTCGTTTTTATTAGCGTGACGAGACGACCGTCACGCACGATGGAAACAATATCGCGAGTTTGAGATCTCAAACATGGGATATTGCCCAATATCCCGAGATAGCGAACCAATCAAATTGCGCCATATTAGGAGGTTCACGTGTAGCATATACTAAGGTATAATATTCATTGAGTACAGATCACCGCCCATCCTGAACCACGCATGCGCATGTCTGACAGCTGCGCAACCTAGCCCGAATGCCAGCTGATAGTGCCGAGGTAGTGTCATCAAAGGCAGTTGCAACATAATTTCACCACAGCTCTCTTAAAAACATTGACGTTTTTATATATGTATCTTCGGAGGTGTTTCTTTCTTTTTTTTTTAATATGAACATGGTGAATTTACCGAGAAGAAACGTGTCCTCTCCACTGCGTCTAACAACGGTGTAGACTGTGAGTGAGCTAGCTTCACAGCTAGCTTACGAAGATCGCATCGGATAGCATCAACAGCTAGCTACTGTCATTTCTTACTAGCTGGCATCGTGACTTCCAACACCAGCCATGGGGATACTGTTTACCAAACTGTGGAGGCTTTTTAATCATCAAGGTAAGAGTGTGCTCGGTACACGTATGCTCGGAGGCCATCGTCTTGTGATCGCGGTCCGGGACAGGGCCGCTGTGCCGTAAGGCTGTCACCTGGTCCGAACTGCGCCTGGCCATCGTTGTCGACCTAAATGAGATGTGATTTCAATATACTTTGAATGTCTGAATATCAATCACCGGGGTTTTGACAAACAACGTACTTTTGTTACGAACGTAACAGTTCAACTATTGCTCTACGCTATTCTGCGCCAATTCTGGTCCATCTCACTAGAGGTGGGAACTTTTTTGGACCGACTCAAAGTAGTTGTTTACTCCATAAACAATGGCTGATAATCGTGGTATTGTTAACGCTATTTCTAGCCATGGAGGTCCAGTGAATTGAAATTGATCTCATGTTACTTATCCAGCCACCAACAGTAAACAGATAGGCCAGTGTGAACCCAGTTGTAACATGAATCCTCCGGTGTCCGAGCTACCAAGTGGGTCCTGTCACAGAGACCTTTCTTATCCCGGGCTGTCGGCTTCCAAGCGTCTTCCTACGAAAAGAGTATGAGGGTGGCACTTCTTCATCATATTCTAGTCAGCCGCGACATCGGCAGTTTACACTACTTACTCATTCCCTAGTGGTTTATCAGGTTTCCACCACCCAAAGTATTATGTCAATATGTACGGTTTCTTTATTCATTTATTTGATTGGTTTAGCAAAGATAATCTATCGTCGGTTTTTACATTTCTTAACGTCGTTTCAGTTTCCCCAACAGTGTCCAACTGTGACTAACACACGAATATGGAACCACAATGTCCCGCAGTTTTTATTGTTGTCTTACTTTGCACTTTCTTTCTCCAGGTATGAAGGTGGACATTATATATTTTTAGGCCTGCCATGTTGGACAATTGTTTATAAAGGGTTACAGTCGGGTTTGACTGATGGGTTTATTCATTTAGGCAACAATCAGAGGTTGTCCAGTGTGAATGGATGTCACTGTGCAGTGCGTACGCCTGTTCTCTATGTGCTGATAGTTTGATGAACATCATGGTACTGCGAATCTTGTCCAAAGCAGCACTGCTTCTTCAATGTGTAGTCGGTGTGCCTAAAAGGTTTTTCCCTGACTATGATGAAAATGTGTTGTAGCTGCGGTAGTCTTCAGTCTGTGGCATTAGATTGTTACAGTTCAGTATGTTTTGTGCATTTTTTGCATTCTATTTTTTAAAGCCTGTGGATGTGTTGCGTTTGACTTTGTCTGTTCCATGAACCGGTTGTTGTGTCCGCCAAGTGCCATTCTGTGCCATTCCGTGATGGAGCAGAATATATATATTTTAAAATTGTGCATGTATGCAATTTATGGCATTCCCTTTTCTATTTTACATGACAAAACCTATACTGAGTGCTTATGCACACACTTTTTAGAATATAAAAAGTTAATTAATATAGCTTGTTACATGTTTACACATTTTTCTCTCAAGTGTTCCAAAAAAATGGAACCGTGCTGTAAACATTGCATATCGATTAACAATGACATTATCTGTGAACAATTAGATCGGAGTACATTTTTTGTGTATCAGCCAATGTCTTATCCTACAGCTCATCTCTTTAGAAAGTCTACTTGCAAATTGACCTAATGGTAGTAGACAGAATTCCAACATCGGCCTGTATAGCTTCTGTGTGCAACACAAAAGCTGCATAGCATAGCAGATCACCTTAGATAAAGCGCAGTGCCTGGTTCAGACTGCAGTTGCTTTCACTTCCTTTCCAGAGTCTATCTTCAACCAATGCTGCTTGGATGCACACACAATCTCTCCCAGTTTATGAGCCTGTTGTCTCAGTTGCACAGTTACATGGAGGGCCTGTCACCAAGCTGATTACTACAGGACACACTGATATTGTTTTGTCTTAATGTGAGTGTAAGGCTGCTTAGTCATAATATATGTGGCCTATTTAGAGTAGCAGGGCCCTGTTTCAGTAGCAGGTTAGGATATGTTTTATGCCTAAACCAGAACGGTGATTCTAGCAAGCGTTCTCTAGTCTGTATTGTTGATTTCACAACAGCTGATTAAAATCTCCAGGATCAAGTTAACTCCATCTTCGATAGGTTGAACCTGGACATTTTACACTCATGAAAGGCTTCAAAAGGCATCCTGAGCTGACATTGCTATGCATTTATTGGTTGAAGACTAGTCTGTTTATTTGCAATAGCCTACTGAAAGGCTGGCTCTGCAAGACTAGTTGAAGCCAACAGCCTATTGCATTTTTAAGGGCAAATACTTGCTTGAAATATGCTTGCAATATAATTATTTGAGTTGTTTGTTGACATTAACTAAACCAATTGGAAGTTAGAAAGGAGTAAACACTGCAGCTGTGGGCGGAGTTATCTCGAAGCTATCTACAAGGTTTGGCCCAGGTTAGGCTTACAGCAGGAGTCGCCATGGTAGCGGAACTGTAGGTAGTCTAATCTTGTGACCTGAAAGGGAAACTTAACCTGCAAATCCAGCTGCCTAAGACAGGGCTAGGTTACAACAGAGGACGCCACATCAGCTGTGCTTGCTGTGTCTGCAGGTTTTCTTTATCTTGTGCAACCTATTATATGTGATCTGTGTGCGCAATGCTTATCTGTAGACCAATGTTCACTGTGAACTGTACCGTTTCGTTACATTTAGGAGCCGTGAAAGATTATGGAGGTAAAAAAAAAAGAGTAACCTTAATTTTTGTCCTAAACTATGATTTTTATGTTTCTATTTATGATGTCAACTAAGTTAAGAATAACTAAACAATTAAATAATCATGTTAACTTCATCATAAGCCAATATCATTTATTTTATTTTTTTCAACATCTTGTCACACTCTTGACCTCAAGAATGGTGTCATAAGTTTTGGTCTGGAGCAGAAAGAGCATTTAGCCCTGCTACTGTTTCGGTTGGCTGCTTTTGATGTACAATGTCTCACCATTGTTTGCTTGCTGCTGGAGGTTTTTTAACAGCCTATGCTTAATCGACATGATTACTCCTCTGGCAGATTCACCACAAAAACAAGAAATATCCACCACCAATAGCCACAAATACTTAAAAAATACACAAAAACCACAAATACACAAAAACTACAACATGAACAGACCGTTCCACACACTTTTCACACTTGAAAAAGATTTGGCGTGCAGGGGAAACCTCTTTGGGAACAATAAAAATAGGTCAGTTAAACCATCAAGTGTGTGGTGGAGTATTCAGTGTAGTTTAGTCTGAGCGAGCCACCATGCTATGATCCCCCTTATGTGAAAGGCTCTGAGCACACTGAGACAGTGCTCTTTTTCCAGTGCCTCACTACAGTAAAAGCAAAGGCGGCGGATGGCTTTGTGTGTGAATCATAAAGATGGTCGTTGTTTGGGCTGCATTCCACATCTCGAGAATTCTGAAATCTAAGACTGAGGTTGGGCGTGTCACACATCCTCTGCTCTTGCAAGACGGACTAAACATCTGCCACTGCGGAATGTTTGCTGTACTTTTTTCTGTTTTCTGAACGTCTCCGTATTTCTTTCTTTCAGAGCACAAGGTTATCATCGTGGGCCTGGATAACGCTGGGAAAACCACCATTCTTTACCAATTGTAAGTAGTCGTTCATCTCTTCCTATTGCCTTTATGCAATGTGCACATAAGCAGAAACACATAGTCAGCATTGCTGATAGTTGGATCTGAAAAGGTCATGTCTGTGATGTTATGTAATAATCTGACAAACTTTAATTTGTTACTCTGCAGTTCTATGAATGAGGTGGTGCACACCTCTCCTACAATAGGAAGCAACGTGGAGGAGATTGTGGTCAACAACACCCACTTTCTGATGTGGGATATCGGAGGGCAGGAGTCGCTAAGGTCATCCTGGAACACGTACTACACAAACACAGAGGTAGGATCATCAGCTGGGAGCCATGCAGAGATTGTTCTTGAGTCACACGCAAGTGCATGTGAAATGTATATGTATTTTCTTTAGTTGGTTATAGCGAAAATTGCATTGTTTACCCTAACTTCATTCCTCAAGCTGTAGAAGAGAGACCATAGTAATTTAATGTTTTTATTGTCATATGCAAATATATTCTCAACTCATTAATATTTGTATTTTTGCCATTCAATAGTTTTTTTTCCCCTGTGTTTGTCAGTTTGTGATTGTTGTTGTGGACAGCACCGACAGAGAGAGGATCTCAGTGACCAAAGAAGAGCTTTACAGAATGCTAGCACATGAAGTAAGTTGGTGTAAACCAGTAAAAATAACATCAAAATGAAGTCCAATACACACCTGTATGCAAGGGGATTCTGGAGGTCCATTCCTGCAGTATAGCACAGCTGTGTGATATATAGTCCTGTTTCCAGCGTCTTTGCTAAGGCTAGTTACTTTATTGATGCATGTGACTCCCCCCCCGATCTCTACCCAGGACTTGAAGAAGGCTGGGCTGCTCATCTTCGCCAACAAGCAGGATGTGAAAGGTTGCATGTCTGGGGCTGAGATCTCCCAGAGCCTCCAGCTGACCTCCGTTAAAGACCACCAGTGGCACATCCAGGCCTGCTGTGCCCTCACTGGCGAAGGGTGGGTACAGCATCCACTGCACAAGTGTCCCTCAAAACCAATAAAAAGTAACAAGAAAGTCACACAATGGCTTTCCTGTCCCTCTGTCTGTCCCATGACACCCCCCCCCCCACCCCACACCTCTCTATTGTATCTTCGTCCCTCACTCCATTCCTCTCTTCCTTGCCTGCAGGTTATGCCAGGGCCTGGAGTGGATGATGTCACGGCTGCGTGTGAGATGATGAACTATGGCCTCGCTTCAGTGGTGCACCCTGGCTCTCTTTAAGCTCCTCCCCTAATTGGACACGGGGTCGGGGATGAGGTTGATGGACGTATCGGGACACCTCCTCTGTGACGCGGACTTGACCACCCAGCCAGCCGGGACCTCGTTTTTTTTCCATGTTTATTTATTTTAAAAGAAGAGGAAGCAAATTCTTATAAACTCTTACCACTCTGAGCAAAGACGCCTGACAAGGTCTTGCCGGAGGATTCTGGTTGGAGAGAGGGAAGAAAGGACTGACGTGTATTTAAATAACATTATTTTCTTCCTTACATTGAAACACAGAGGTCAAGACACCTGTCTTGCTGGATACTTTACCTGGACCCTTTTCTTTAGCTTTGTGTAATTCCAGCCCTGTGTGGCCTTGCAGTATTGCCGAACTGGCTGTGTTGGTTTATACAGCAGTAATACATCCTACACGTCCCGTGACTTCTGTGCAGTATTTACATTGACCTTGTGCCTGCATCGGAATCCTCCCGTGACAACGGCTGACTATGATAGAGATTTGCCGTGAGTGTGGGTGAAATTACAGCACTGTATGCCCTCGTCTCAGCCCATAATGGAAAAATACTACCAACGGTGAAATAAAGTGTTTTTATCTGTTTTGGGTTGATTCAAAATATCATTTATTTATTATTGCTGTCCTTTTGTTGATGTTAATTTTATTCCATGGTGGTAAGCCACTGTCTGTTTAGCGTTTTATGCAAGACTCCTTTTTATGGAGCAGAGAGAAGAGGTTCAGAGTTTAAAAGAGGTAATGGAGAGAGTGGACCCAACTACGAGGAGGCGAGCACGTGAAGAGCAGATTTAACTGGTGAGGACAAGGATCAAATCCAGGTTCTGGGTTTTCAAGGTTTTAAGTATTAGTTTTTTTTTAATCAAAAGCATGATTTATAGTGAACTTTTGACCATGGATCTTTCACACTTTTTTCATTTCTTTTAATACGGTTACATAGGACAAAGACATTAATTAACCACTGCACCCTGGAAACTCAGCTAACAAAGTATTGCCCTGATGAGGACTTAATAACTAATGGCCTCTACCTGTGTAACTGCACTGTGAATCAGAACGATGAAGAGAATTCAACCGATCTGAAAGATATGCATTTGTTTTTGTAACCTTCAGGCTTTTAGGTCAAAAAACCTGCTCATTTTCATGTGTGTGAATGAAATCCAAACCTGCAAAATCCTCAGACGTATTAAACATCCAGGAACCAAGAAGGGTGATTAACCGATAAACCGTATTCTGTAATGTCAGATTTTTGCTTCTCTACCTTCACAATAAAGCAAAGATCTCAGTGGCTCATGACGCAGAAAGGTCAGAGAACATTCATCAGCTGATCCCTGACATGGTTGGTTGATATTTTGATTCCGTCACCAGCTCCCTGAAGCGCACGATGATGCACTAATCATCTTAATTTAGTTTACTTACCTCAATTGTTTTCGGATGAGTTTAGGGGGTAAGGTCACTGACATGCTCGTTGGCAATGGATCTGTTGTGGCGGTCCTGCAGCTGTTGAATTGGGCTGTCGCCTCAATGGATCCAACAGTTGTTCCAATGACTAGGCATCACCAAACAACCTTATCACCTTTATTTATTTCCCATTGGGTAGCTGTTCAGCCGATTAGTCATTAAAGTTGTGGGGCAATTAAAATACACCTAAATATATATAGATATTTAATACCTTTAGTTTAAATCTGCAGTGCATTCCATGTCCGTCGGATTTTAAAATGTGTGACTTTGCTAATTAGCACTCCACTAGCAATAGTGATGAGGTACATCACAAAATGGGAGGCTACAGTCGCTGCATTCTAGAGGGTTCAGCTGTTGCTGTCATTAAGGGGCTTCTAGCTCCCATCTCCTGGCAAGAAAGACTGAGGACAGACACGACACACCAATAAAAGGAACATCAAGCTAAAAAGGAATATTCTTCGTTGCATTGCAAATTCCATCAAGACATCATTCACCTACAATTGCTAGCTCTTGCTTTCGATCCTCCCAGGATTCAGTGACTAATTATAATGACGGCCACTGTATTTAAACTGTACAGGAATTTTGCCCTGGAATAGTTCTTGATGTATTTTTGTACCGGTTAGAACTCTTTATATCTGCTAGGATCCGATTGGGGTCATGAAAATGGCAGCTGTCATTGTGCTTTGAAAGAGTTCAGACACTCTTTTGGTAAGATTTAAAGTTGTCATACAAGTACATGGTCCCCTTGGTAGTTAAATGTAAATCTCCAGCTAAACATTTCGGAAGCTGAGGAACCAGAGCAATGACTGCATTGAGTGAGTGACCCTTCAATCTTCAATCATTAACATGATATCAGGATAGAGTCACCTGGGGTAGATTTCTTTAGTAAGCCCAACCAACTTTATTTTCATTATGGGTCATACTTATTTATGGTGTCAGGTCAGCTAAACGGCGTACTTTTGACTTTTCTAGGCTGTTCTTGTTGTACACTTAGTCACAGAGACTCTTCACTTCAGTGAGTTTTTTGATAAGGTGATGACCCACACACAGCTCTCCTAGGGATCTGCTCAACATCTAGCTTCTTCCTTGTGGGATAATTTTTTCCCACGGCCACATCCCCACTCAGCCATGGTTAGGTTAAACAACATGGCTTTGTTATTATTATGACATGACCGCCAAGGACCCCCCCCACTCACTGGGGTGGAACTGTCTGGACATTTGGGGGTTTACTCCTGTTTCCCTGAACCAACCAAACAACCCCCCATACCCACTGTACCTCCCATGTCCGGCGGCCCTTTACTCCTGCCCCATTGGCTTCCTTATGGTTTCACCGCTGATGCACCCGATTCGACAGGTGCTCCTTACTGAGGGGGTATGCCTAAGGTATATTTAGGTTTTGAAACCTGAGAACCACAGCCTCTGATTGGCTGAGCGGGCCACATGATAACCCAGGTCGGAGTCGCAGCTGTGTGCTGTCGCCCAGCATTTCTCTGGAGGGAAGTTGGGGAGGCTTTTTGCGGATTGGGAGATCATTTAACTCTGAAGTAACTGGTAAGCAAAAAAACTAAACCAAAAAAAAAAGGTGGAGAAAGACACAAACTTCTATGTTTTCTTCAATCTGCATGGCCTTTTGATCAATCTGGACTACCATCTTCTCCATCTTCTGCTGGCGTTTGGATGCTTAAAGGAAGATGAATGAAGGAATCGGTAGATTGGGGCTTTTTCTTTCCGTCGTTGATGGAGTATGCAGACTGACCTAGAACAACAAGCCTTCACCAAGTTCAGACCATGCCATCTATCCTACCAGCGGATGCTTCCTAACACCTTGTTTCACGTCTGCTTGACATGCACTCCGTCCATATTTCTTAACCTCAGCAACGGCGTTGCCACTTTGCCCATCTTCCTGAAGCCACTTCTACGACTTCCTCTGATTCATAAATGACTCATTTAATGTTAAAAGCGACTTTACTGTGAGGTAAAGTTGGAGAGTCGAAAGGAAAGTTAAAAAGAGTAGTTAGTATGTCATCCTATATTTAACCTGCAGCCTCAGAAGGCATTGCATTGCAGTTAGCTAAACAAAGCCAACCAATCAGGATGCGGCACTGGTTTACATGGCGAATAGCTGGAGCTCTGTGGGCAGCTGTCGCCCACCATCAGCCAGGAGGCTTCGTTTTCTGAGTGGCATATTGTCACGGGGAAACGGGAGGGGCCGTTTGACAAGCCTTCAAAGCCAGAGGCCTGCTACTTAGGCTCATACTTCTACCTTATTGGCCCTTACTCTACCTCTGAAATCTTGTTAGTTAAGAAGATAATCTAAGGAATTTTTTATGTTGTTATTTTGTCTAGGGTTGAAACACTTGAACTTGGGATAACGGTTTGGGACCCTAATGGATAGCAGTTGAGGCGTTTGTAACGTTGTAACGTTGCTACAGGAGTCTTTTTCTGGTATGGCATTCAAAATCATTTGAGTGCTTTATGCTGATTAAATGTATTTTTTAAGCAAATTGTCTGCTGCATGTTTACTCTTAAAAATGGAACAAATGGAACAAATGTAGCATGGTTTTAAGAGTGGTTGCATTTAATGTGTAGTTCAAGTCCCTAATTTGAAACCAACTTTTTTTAAGGTTGAGAATTGAGGGGGTCGAGAATTCACAGCAATAACTGGAATTATAATTGTCTCTTTGTCTATGATGGCAAAACAAAAGTTTGAAAGTTTCCTAAATGAATCATGGCTTTATCATTTCATTTGTGTTTTATATAGATCCTCTATAACCGTCCCAAAATGGCGGACGTTGAGGAATATGAGGAGTATGAGGAGTACGAGGAGGAGATTATTGAGGAGGTAAGTACTTGGCTTCATGGACTGAACTACAGAAATACTTACACAAACAGAGGATTGTCTAGTTTATTTCAAATATTCTGTTTCCATACCAATGCTTCTCTAGGATAAAATTGAATTGCATTTCTTTTCTTGAGAATCATACCAACATATGCACTGAATATATTATTTCAAAGATTATTTGGAGGGCTAAGGTTATCTGTCTGTGGATCTGCAAGTCCTATGAATAGTTGGTTACGATAGCCCACCAGTCAGCAGTTCAAGCCATCAGGCATCCATGGTCTCCCAGGCTTCTAGATCCTGTTTCAGAGGGACGGCTCCCTGTGTTTTATGCCTGGGGTTCTCTAATAGACTATTTTTAGACCACAGTTACCTTTACCTGAGCCCTCTTCATTGAGATGACTGGAACGATATTGACCCTTCTGTTTAGGACACTGCCGCATGGATCATACCTGCTCCATGAACAAAAATGGTGGAATGTTTAGGATTTTATCCTTGTGATTAACTATAGTCTGGCTCGAGGCCTAAGTCTTACAGAACTTTAGGCCTCAAAACTCACCTCAAGTCGATCTTATTTCATATTTCATATTTCATATACATTTACAGTTACCATATTCTTTAAATGGCATGAATCATAAATTGTTAACTAAGCTGCATATATACCATACTGGGAATTTTCTAATGTATACTTTTTCCTGACTGTGACTGATGTGATTCATTGTGTGAATAAATATCTGTATCAGTGTCCAATGGAAGAGTGAAAGCAGAAGGCAAGACAATTTAATCCCTTATTTCCTGGTGAAATAGGATTAATGCTAGCCTTGTATACGCCAAACCTAATATTGCGGATATTTTATAGGGGAGTAAGAATGATATGCGACTGAAACATAACTAACAAGTTAGGTTTTTTTTTCATTTTGCTCCCATATAACATATCAATGGAAATGGATTCAACGTGCAAAGGTGTGAATCATTTCTGAAGGAGGACAAATACATTTCAGCAAAAATCAATACAATCTGATTTCACTATTACTTTCATCTAAGCTCTGGAGAACAACAGCCGTGTTTCAAAAAGTAAGAAGGCTTCTTATTTGATTTGCAGAATGGGGAGAAACATGGCCGTACATGTTGTAGAGCAGGAATAGGAAAACATTTAAACAATGGCTAGGGTGACAGTCAAAATACAACTGAGACTATGACTATGAAGACTAGAGTGAAGCTTATGATAAATACTGTTTTATCATCTAACAGTTTTATCATCTTTTTTAAACAAATGAATGCCCACACTCCATTAAGGGAAGAATTCCACACACATACACTGTGGTTGGCAGTTGGACAGATTTAGATTTGGATATCTATGGCAGATGGGGCAAGTAAGGTAAAGTGTGTGGCTGAGCTACAACTCTACGAGAGAGAGAGAGAGAGAGAGAGAGAGAGAGAGAGAGAGAGAGAGAGAGAGAGAGAGAGAGAGAGAGAGAG
>JAOPUA010000091.1:4400485-4429074 GCA_027122455.1 Trisopterus luscus | reverse complement strand
CTTTACAAGAAGGACTTCAACAAGTCCAAGACCAAGTTCAATCTGCCAGTAGACATGATGGCCTTTGAACTGGCCAAGAAAAACCAGATCCAGGTCAACCATGCCAACTACATCACCCGCCTGCACAACTGGACCTGCCTGCCAGACTCCAGTGATGTCGTTCATGCCAGACACGTGTATGACATCCAGAGTGATGTAAGTCATTATACCTGCTCATTCATTACTCCCATTGTTTCATTTTAACGACACTCAATTTGTCAACTATTATTTAAACAAATTTGGTTGCTCATAGGCTGTTTACAAAGCTGACCTCAAGTGGCTACAAGGCATGGGGTGGGTCCCAATTGGCTCGCTTGATGTGGAGAAGACAAAGAAGGCTGGAGAGATCCTGAGTGAAAGGAATTATCGCCAGCCCGCCAGTTCCCACAAATTCACCAGCCCTCTCGACGCCATGGATATTGTTCTAGCAAAGAACAATGCTGTGACCATGAACCAGGTAGGCATCTTTCAGCAATAAATGTTGAATTATCCTCTAGATGCAAAGATGTACTGTTGTCAGCATTTTGCACTTAGGCCACTTAATAAATAATCAGCATTGTTGGATGATTACTCATCATCTTGGATAATCATCCTGTAGAAGGCTATTACAAAATACTGATGTTCTATTTGGTGTGGTTTTGTTCCAGCGTTTGTACACTGAGGCCTGGGAGAAGGACAAGACCCAGCTGCACATCACTTCTGAAACCCCAGAGATCATCCTGTCCCAGCAGAATGCTATCAACATGAGCAATGTGAGTTTCCTCTTTAACTAACACTATTCACAAGTTGCTGTCTTGCTTCAACAGCAATTTCCACATTCCAAGGGCGACCTGGTCAATGCAAGTGTGAAAATGTTTGTCTTTCTTTTCAGAAAAAATACAGGCAAGGCTATGAGGATACCATCAAGAAGGGCTATTTCCTGCCTGGTGACGCCATCTCTGTGAAGAGTGCCAAAAACTCCAGAAACATCATCAGTGACGTAAGTTAGGATACATTTTCAGAATATGAATGGACAGATCTTTTACATCTTTTACATAAGATTCATACCAGGTTGAAATTTTTCCTAATTTTTCCTGTGAATTCACCAGTACAAGTACAAGGCAGGATACCGTAACCAGGTGGGTCACCATATTGGTGCTCGCTGCGTTGAGGACGACCCACTGCTCGTGCTGGCTCTGAACTCAGCCAGGATTGCCAGTGATGCTCTTTACAGGAAGGACTTCAACAAGTCCAAGACCAAGTTCAATCTGCCAGTAGACATGATGGCCTTTGAACTGGCCAAAAAGAACCAGATCCAGGTCAACCATGCCAACTACATCACCCGCCTGCACAACTGGACCTGCCTGCCCGACTCAAATGATGTTGTCAACGCCAGAAAAGCCTACGATCTCCAAAGTGATGTAAGTCGCTTCATACATTGTTAACATTTCGTTCCATGTTCTCAGTATACTGTGCGCATTTAAATGGTGGGTGAAAAAATCGATACAGCATAGTATCACAATGTTTTTCATAGCAATATTGAATCGATAGATGAACACCAGGTATCAACTTAAAAAAAGTAATAATAATTAGAAATCTTGTATATCATGTATGGCCATCCGGGCTGAAAATGTTTTTCTTCGTTGGTCCCACCAGGCTGTGTACAAGGCTGACATGGAGTTCATGAAGGGTGTTGGATGGGTCCCCATTGGCTCACTTGATGTTTTGAAGGCTAAGCATGCTGCAAAGATCCTCAGCGACCATCTGTACAGGCAGAAATCAGACAAACTGAAATACACATCGGACATGAAAGCCATGCCCATGCTCTTGGCAAAAGCAAATGCTGATGTTATGAACAAGGTAAGGACATGGTAAGGTACACTAGTTTGGGAAAAAATCCCAAGTTGTGTACAACTTCCATTGGTAAATATGTAGTTCAGAAATAGTGATGGTGGTAAAGAAGGAAACATTTATTTCCTCTTGCCAATGTGTTTCTTTCCTATTTGTCATTCACAGAAGAGCTATGTGGCTGCTTGGGAGAAAGATAAGACGAAGAACCATCTAACCCCAGATCTGCCTGAGATCCTGCTCTCTAGAGCCAATGCATACAACATCAGCAATGTAGGTTTGATCTTTATGAAATACAGCAACTTTAATGCCTCCATATAACCAACTTTCCAGAACAGCTAAAATGATTCTGAATTCCACTTATTTTACTTCCAATACAGAAAATGTACAAGCAGGACGTGGTTAGGATGTTTAGAAAGGGCTATAACCTGAAGGGCGATGCCATTCCTATTGTGGCTGCCAAGAAGGGAAGGGAGATCATCAGTGACGTAAGTGGCATGAGGTTTGTTTCACTCATAAGATTATCAATATGTACTCCCTTTAAAATCACCACAATACTTTGCTCCCACAGATCAAATACAAGACAGGATACCGCAAGCAGGTGGGTCACCATATCGGTGCTCTGAGTGTCCAGGATGACCCTCTCATCATGCTGGCTCTGAACTCAGCCAGGATTGCCAGTGATGCCCTTTACAAGAAGGATTTCAACAAGTCCAAGACCAAGTTCCACCTGCCAGTAGACATGCTGACAATTGAGCTGGCCAAGAGATGCCAGGTCCAAGTCAATGACTTCAACTACAGGACACGCCTGCACAACTGGACCTGCCTGCCAGACTCTACCGATGTAGTCCAGGCCAGGAAGGCCTATGACCTCCAGAGTGACGTGAGTTTTTCATCATATTGTTGTGCATAGCAAACCCAACCCATTTATTTTGTCTTCAATTCATTGGCAAACCCTTTTTTTGGTTGCATACCAGGCTGTTTACAAAGCAGATATGGAATGGATCAAGGGAACAGGTTGGGTTCCCATTGGTTCACTGGACGTGGAGAAGGCTAAGAAGGCAGCAGAGATCTTGAGCGAAAGGAAATACCGAGAGCACCCAAGCAAATTTGCGTTCACCGCCAAGACAGAAGACATGCCATATGCCCTTGCTAAGGCCAATGCTGAGACCATGAACAAGGTGATTGTGAAAATGGATGTGGTTTTTCTAAGACCAAGGATTGATAGTCTAGGATAAAATTGTCTTACTTGAACCATGTAAAACAATTTTAGACCATTATTACAGTCAAAGCTAATGTTATTTGCATTTCGTTTTATTTTATATTTTCTACTTCCATAAAGAAAGTATGTGATACATTTTTCAATGCAGTCCCAGCGCCAGGGGAATCATTATCTTCTCTCGATAGCCAGAAGTAGGTTAACCTAACACGGTGTACCTGACTTTTACAGAAATCATATGTTGCTGCCTGGGAAAGTGATAAGACCAAGCTCCACATCTTGCCTGACACCCCAGAGATCATCCTGGGCCAGCAGAACGCGCTCAACAACAGTCGGGTAATACAATCAGTCAATTGTTATATTATAATAAATATTATATATATTTCCATTAGTCAATCTAGATGGTAACTACACCAACGGATTACAATGATTATTATGATGCATTATTTTAAGTGGAATGGCATACATTTGTTTTTTTCTGTCCTCAGAAATATTACCGTGAAGCCTACGAGGAAACTCTTAAGAAGGGCTACTATCTGCCAAAGGATGCAATTTCTGTTCTGGCAGCCAAGGCATCTCGTAACATTATCAGTGATGTAAGTCTTTCACATCTATTCACAATGTTCAAACTAACCTTTTACCTTCTCTTAAATTGTACACCGTTGTATTATTGTGTTGAGTTTGAATTACAATTATAATTGTATTTCATTTGCCAGAAATAGTTGCATATCACAAATCTGTGTTTTGTCTTTATTGTGTAGTATAAGTACAAGGCCGGCTTCCGCAAGCAGTGTGGACACCACATCGGAGCACTCAGTGTTCAGGATGATCCATTGCTTATGATGGCTGCCAATGCAGCCAAGATCTTCAGCGCCAACATGTACAAGCAGGACTTCCACAAGACCAAGACCAAGTACAAACTGCCGGTGGACATGGTTGCCTTTGAGCTGGCCAAGACAGCCCAGGGCCACATGAAGGAAGCCACCTACAGGACCCGTCTGCACAACTGGACCTGCATGCCAGACAACACTGATGTGGTTCACGCAAGGAAGGTGTATGACCTCCATAGTGATGTGAGTGCTATACGCCATAGTAGCCTGCACTCTTTTATAATCCAGATTTGTACCGTGATGTTTTGATATGACAAAATGGTCCTTGTCTTGCAGGCTGTGTACAGGGCTGATATGGAGTGGGTCAGAGGGTGTGGTTGGTCACCACAGGACTCCGTGGATGTGGTCAAGGCAAGGAATGCCCAGAAAATCCTGAACGAAAACCTCTACCGCCAACCCCCCAGCACTGTCAAGTTCACCAGTGTAGTTGACCTCCCTGCGATTGTCCTGTCCAAGCAGAATGCTGAAAACATTAGTGAGGTGAGTTTCCGTCTATATTTGGCTGCTTTAATCCTGCCTCAATTACATTTTCAGTAATTTTTTCTGGTTTTCTGGTCAACTTTAAATAAATATAATTAAATAATTACTACTACTAGCACTAGACACTGAATGTCCCTTTTCTTATATAAAATATTGAATTCATGTTCTGTGTTTGCCTTTGACAGATGAAGTACACAGAAGCCTGGAATAAAGACAAGCTAACTTTCCACATGAAACCGGACATTCCCTCTGTTCAGCTCGCCAAGGCCAATGCAGTCAACATCAGCAATGTACGTTTTGCACATTACAGACTTTATGTTGAGATAGTTACAATCTCATGTACATCTTTTCACTCTAGGATCAATTAGAAAATCCTTACAAATCCCGTTTTCTCACAAGTCTACATGAAATGACAGACAAAGTGGGATTTTTACGGAATCTATCTGGCTGTATTATTCAAATTTCTTTGGTTGATCTTGCAGAAACTGTACACCAAGACATGGGACGACCAGAAGGCCAAGGCCTACCACATTAAGGAGGATGCCATCGCTGTCCTGAAGGCCAGAGCCTCCAGAGATATCATAAGTGACGTAAGAGTGCTCAGTTATGCATTCTATAAAATATAGATAATTTGTAAGACCAAGACAATAACTACATTTCTTCTGTTTTCTACAATATCCAATAGTACAAATACAAGACAGGATACCGCAAGCAGGTGGGTCACCATATCGGTGCCCTGAGTGTCCGGGATGACCCTCTGATCATGCTGGCTCTGAACTCAGCCAGGATTGCTAGTGATGCCCTTTACAAGAAGGATTTCAACAAGTCCAAGACCAAGTTCCACCTCCCAGTGGACATGCTGACAATTGAGCTGGCCAAGAAATGCCAGATCCAAGTCAATGACTTCAACTACAGGACACGCCTGCACAACTGGACCTGCCTTCCGGACTCCACCGACGTAGTCCAGGCCAGGAAGGCATACGATCTCCAGAGCGATGTAAGATGACCGCAATATCTGCACACACATTGAAAGAAAGCTTCCTGCCCTTTCCTGCTATTAAAATCTGTTGCAATTTGGTAATCTCTCCTCAGGCCGTGTACAAGGCTGATATGGAATGGATCAGAGGATGTGGATGGGTGCCACATGAGTGTGTTGATGTTGTCAAGGTGAAGCACGCACAGAAGATCCTGGCCGATGTAAGTTCCGCTGTTCAAAACATTGAGACACTGCTGTTTTTAATAATATAGTTAATAATAATATACTTCTAATATAGTATTAATTAATATAAAACATGTTGATGTTTACAATACAATATTAGTATGAACATCATTCACTTGTCAACTTGTTATTACCAACAAAGAAATTATCCAAATCTGTTAACACATCTTGACCCGTTTGGTTCCGTCCACTGCTTCCCATAGAGAGGATACCGTGTTAAGTTGGACGAGCAGAAGTTCACTGCCCCCATTGACAGAATGGACTTTGTCCGTGCCAAGAATGCTGCTGAAGTGCTGAATGAGGTAAGAGGCTGACACACTGATGTTCTCCATATAAAGTACAGCTCTCCTCCTGTACCTCGTCAGTATTGTTACAGTCCGGCATGATGAAATTAGTTCTGAACTAAATGTGTCTTTAACTTTTCACAGGCTAAGTACCGTGAGGCTTGGCACACAGACAAGACTAAGTTCTCACTGGTGGACACTCCAGGTCTCGCTACATCCAGAGAGGTGGCCAAGATCATGCACCCGGTATGGACTTTTTACATGTATCAATTGTCAGGATTCCATTTAAAATGTTTCCACATTTGCAATGTCAAATATGTTTTTATTACTATGTCTTACAGAAACTGTACACTAAAGATTGGGATAAAGTCAAAGCCACTGGCTACTTCATGCCAGGAGATGCAGTGCCTATCAAGCAATGCACTCAAACCACTAAAGTGCAAAGTAATGTAAGTACATCACTCCTTAAATCATTCATGTGATTTGTATAAACTTGTACACTCATCTGAATGATATTCTTTTGTTTAACCTCTCAAACAGCACAAGTACTTGGAGGGCTACCGCAAGCAGGTGGGCCACCACATCGGAGCCCTCAGTGTGTTTGACGACCCTCTGATCGTGCTGGCTATGAACTCGGCCAAGATCGCCAGTGAGGCCCTGTACAAGAAGGATTTCAATAAGTCTAAGACCAAGTTCCACCTGCCAGTGGACATGCTTACAATTGAGCTGGCCAAGAAATGCCAGATCCAAGTCAATGACTTCAACTACAGGACCCGTCTGCACCAGTGGACATGCATGCCAGACTCTACCGATGTAGTCAATGCCAGGAAGGCCTATGACCTCCAGAGTGACGTGAGTGTTTCATCATATTGTTGAGCACAGCAAACGCTTAAAACCCAGAGTTGTACCATGATGTTGCTCAGGGCATTTAGAAAACCTCTCACATCCTGTTCATCCTTTGTTTTCCTTTTTCTTTTTAGTTTGTCTACAAGGCAGACCTTGAATGGATTCGTGGCTGTGGATGGGTTCCAGCAGAATCTGTTGATCACGTCAAAGTCAGGAAGGCCCAGGAGATTCTCAACGAGGTGCGCTTACCGCGTGGTATTAATGCTGCTATCCATTTGGCCTTTTGTGCTGGTACGCTGACCTGCTCAACGAGAACGTGACTTATCTTCCTGGCTCTTACCACCTTAAAAGCATTTCAGTAGTCTTTTGTGTGCGACGAGTTGGAGAATAATGGATGCAGGACAGCAGTAGTAGCAGGCTAGTCATTGTTGTTAACAACATAAGGCTCTTTAGCAAATCAAGTGTGTAAGAGCATTATACATCAACATTAAAGACACCAACGTCGAACAAAGAGAAAAAAAAATACATCTCAACTACTGTTAACTATGGGCACAGCCATCTTCGTTCGTCGTTCATCAGAAGCCCCAGTGGCAGCTTGATATCCCCAAAGAAAATGAGGCATGCCTCAATGCCGCAATGCATCAATGCCGCAAGAATTCCGACTGGGATGGTTGGCGTACCATACAACTGGATCACAAGTCTTCAGGGTTAATGACCTGTTATTTATTTTGCGTCAACTCAATGTGTCTTATTGTTTGCTCATCTGACTCATAATGCAGAGGCTCTACAAGAAGGGTGCCATAGAAAACTTCAGCAAGTACACCCACGTAGTAGATCGTCCCGAGATTGTCCTGGCTAGGGTTGCTGCTGCCAACCTCAGTGATGTAAGTAATCGCATTTGCAATACAATCCCCAACACTGCCTAGAATGCTGCGGTTTATCTTATCATTGTATTATTTCTTAACTCCGATAACAGCTCAAGTACAAAGAGACCTTCAATAATGAGAAGGGGCACTACATTGGTTCAGAGGACACGCCTCAGTTGGCCCACAGCAGGGAGTGTGCCAAGAACATCAGTGAGGTAACTTTAGTGCACATTCATTCATCCACTATTTTGTTCATTCTTTGCTAATTTATTTGTTTCTTAACATAATCTATCTTGAAACACACACATTTCTTTGGTTCTGATATTTGCTTTCCGGTTTCAGAAATCCTACAAACAAGGTTGGGATGAAAGCAAGGCCACTGGCTATAAGCTGAACCAGGACTACATACCTCTGCTGTCTGGCAAGAAGGGCAGGGAGATCATCAGCGATGTAAGTCGCATCCCATTGGGTTAAATGGCATTCAGGGCTTTACATTACATTACATTGTTTTCATTTAACATAACACCTTGATCCAAACAGGCAAAGTACCATGAATCCCATGAGAAGGCCAAGGGCCACTACATGGCCAACACCCTGGTGGACTTCCCTGAGGTCGTGCGCTGTGGTGAACAGGAGAAGGGGAAGGCTCTGGTGAGGATCCTATCAACTGATCACAGTCAATATCACCATACACAAAATCTACAATTCATGAAAGACATTGCAGGAAAATAGCATCCAATGTAACATGTGTCTGTGCATCTTGTTCTATTCAGAGAACCTACCAGAAGGACTACCAAGAAACCAAGACGAACAACCACATCCCATCGGACATCATTGCCAACCAGGTGGCCAAGAGGTGCCAGGACATGCTGAGCGATGTCATCTACCGCACACACTTGCACCAATGGACCTGCCCCCCTGACCAGTTGGACACCGTCCGTGCCCGCAAGGGCAACGAGATCCTCAGTGATGTGCGTACACTCTGACCAGCACTACTAGTGGCTGTAATGTCTTTGGATGACCATGGATATGTGACTATGTCAAGGTTTACTTTATGACCCCTGAACACAGCAGTATCTTAGTATTTTAATGAACATTGAAATGCCAAAGGAGGAATAAATTAGGCAATAAAAATAAGACATAGATATCTCCCTAAAACATGGTAGGTTATCAGCAGACACTTTTTGGTCCATCATGGTCTTGATCTTGATGATGTTAATGATCTCGGTGTTGCTATTTTAAAACAGGTGTACTACAGGGAGGATCTGACCTGGATGAAGGGCATGGGCTGCTATGTGTGGGACACACCTGAGATTGTCCGTGCCAAGAAATCCTACGAGCTGCAGAGTGAAGTAAGTATGATCAATAAACGATCAATCGTCATCAATGATGGCATAGTACACTACACCACCTAGAAAGACATGGCTATACGTATGTTGTCATACATTTGATGTTTCCCCTGTCTTATTTGTACTTTTACAGCTGAAATACAAAGAAGCAGGCAAGAAGGAATTCAACAACTACTCCATTGTGACAGACACCCCAGTCTATGTCACTGCTATCCTGGGTAGCACCTGGGCCAGTGAGGTGAGGGGCTAAGGCTTCAGTAATACAATACTTCAGCGAACTGCCGGATGTGTCATCATAAAAATAATACTCTCCAGCTAGCTCTGGGTTGATTATTAAACATATTTTCTTCCCACAGCTTAACTACAGAGAGGCTTACCATAAGGAGAAGCACCTGTACACCACCATCCTGGACACTCATGACTATGCCAGATGTCATGACTTCAAACACTTCTTCAGTAACGTAAGCTTCAGCATACATGCACCAGCCTTGTTGAGAACCCTTCCCCCATGTCTCATGAACACCTTTTGTAACACAGGCAATCTTTACTCTTTCAACAGAAAGTCTACACAGCTGCCTGGGACAAGATCAAGGCCAAGAGCTACTATATTCCCCATGACTCCCATGCCTTGATGCACGCCAAGCAACAGAAGGTCATCCTGAGTGGTGTAAGTCAAAACATTCAGGTCCTTCCTTTGACGTTAATAGTAGTGCTTTCCATTTCGTTGAACACTTTGTCATATCAAGGGTCATCTTTCAATTTCCCCTTTTCCATTTGACCTTTAACCGTAAAAATGGGGCCAAGAACTATAAACCTGATTTCAAACCAACACATGTTCTCTCCAACCGTCCAGGTGAAGTACAAGGAGGACTATGAGAAGTTCAAATCTCTCTACAGCCTGCCCAAGTGTCTGCAGGACGATCCCGCCACTGCTCGCTGCATCATGGCCGGGAAACTCAACCTCGACGTACGTGGTTGTTTTCTATAGATGTTGCATTTCCTGAAGGTCATGGGAGTTTCACCATTGACCTGACCCTGCCACAACATCTGTTGTATTTGACACACTTCTACTTATCTTATTAGTCCCAAGTCAAAATGACTCATTTATTATTCCGGAACCAACTCCACTTATAGCGCCTGTACAAGGAGGACTATGAGAAGACCAAGGCCAAGAACCACATCCCAGCAGACATGCTTGACATCGTGTCTGGTCGCGACGTCCAGAAGAATGTCAGCGAGATCAACTACCGCAAGCACCTGCACCAATGGGTCTGCCTGCCTGACATGCAGGTGTTCGTACAGGCCCGCAAGGTCAACGAGCAGCTCAGCGACGTGAGTACCCATCGCCTAGTGTACCACTTCACTCTTTTTCTGATTACACCCAAATAGTCACAACAGGAATCGAAAATAAGGATGTTATTTAAAATCTGCCTATGTAAATCAATATATTTCCGTTTGAAAATCGTTAGTGAATGTTTCATTAATCTGCAACCACAATTCTGACAATTCCTTTAATCATTGTATGTGCACTTCTCAGATCTTCTACAAGGATGACCTGAATTACCTCAAAGGCATTGGCTGCTATGCGTGGGACACTCCGGAGATCGTCCGTGTCAAGACTGCTGGTGACCAGCAGAGCCAGGTTGGACACCAGCGCTCTAAATCCAGCCATCAATAAGTGCAGTACAGTACAGTTATAGGGGGGGTCGCTTATAGCAGTGTGCTTGTGGGTTCCCTCTCTGTCTTTCAGAACAAGTACAAAGCCAAGGCCGTGGAGTCATACAAAGACTATACCGTTGTCCTGGACACTCCAACCTACGAGACTGCCAAGCAGAACGCTGTCAACTTGAGTGATGTGAGTCTTACAATTATGATCATATGTTAAAGATTCCCCATAATTACACACAAAATCATCATCTAACTGTTTGCCATCTCCTTTTTCTCTTTTGGCTATTTTAATTTCCAGTTGCACTACCGCTTTGACTACAATGCCAACGTTAAGGGCACCAACACTGCACCTGCTGTCACCATTGAAACGGAAAGGGCCCGTCTGGCCAACTACAACCAGAGTGAAGTAAGATAGTAGACCTTTGAATTAAGACTTCTTTAGAAAATAACTGATTTCACAACTTGGTATTATATTCTTGGCAGTGGTTTTCTACATAACTATGTTTTTTTTGTCTCGGTCCAGAATTTCTACAAGGAGGCCAACAAAAACTCCATGGCCACTGGATACTCGATGACCAATGACACTCCCGTGGTCAAGCAAGTCAAGAACAACAGCCTAGTCGCCAGCAGTGTATGTCTCTCAAGCTTTCTCCTCATTCTTCTATTTTTCTTCTTCTTCTTCTTCTTTCTTCTTTAAGTCTTATATTTAAATGTATTTTCTTAGGGGCATAGTGACTGGATCTTTGCTTTTTCTGTAGGTCAAGTACAAGGCAGCCTACGAGATGATGAAGGCAACGGGCTACACCCTTCACCCAGAGGGTGTCACCTTTGTCAACACCAGGAAGGTCAACCAGGTCATCAACCCGGTATGAACACAACTACAATACTGTGTAAACAAATAACATGTAGGGCATTTATCAATTCATCGTCTTCAGTCTTAAATTGTGTTGGATAATGTCACATCCATGCAATCCTCACCCTCCTCTTCCCTTGGTCAGCGTCTATATCGCGAGCAATACGAGAAGGAGAAGGACAGGATACACTCCACCCTCGACACCCCTGACATCAGACAAGTGAAGATGAACCAGGAGCACCTCAGTGAGGTGATTCAGCAGCAGTATTCACACTTCTATCGAATGCCAAATCATGAGATGTGAAAGCATAATGTGAAGCATAATTTTGTTTAACCTTTCAACAAACCAAGTATGCATACCTTGTTTTTTTTTGTATCCAATCCTAGCTGTGCTACAGAGAAAAGTACAACAACACCAAGGGCCAGTTGATCAACATGCCCATGACGCCCCAGCTTATGCATTGCCAACACGTCAACCAGATCACCAGCGACGTGCGTAAACTCACCTTGTACCGTCGAACATCTGAGATAATCTGAGAGCGTGATTCGTTGTCATCAAATGCTGCTGATTTTAACAACCTGCTTTCCCCTGGTCTTCAGCTGCGCTATAAAGAGGATCTACTGTGGCTCAGAGGCCTGGGGTGCTTCATGTATGACACGCCAGAGATGGTCACCCTCCGCAACATCACCAAATTCAAGGTAGGGATCATTTTATTAAGCTTTCCTTCCCCTCGGGTTGTTAGAAACCTCGGTTTATATTTTGTTCCCTGTTCATTTGGGATGTTCTTCTTCGTCACTGTACCCTGGGTGTCTTTGCAGAACAACTATCCAGTGGAGGCCAAGAAGAACCACAGCAAGTTCTCAGTGGTCCTGGATACACCCGAGTACAAACGTGTGACTGAACTCAAGAGCCACATGAGTATGGTGAGTCCAACAAGCAATACGAGTCTGCTAACTATACATGTGTATCTGCAAGGTCAAAATCCATGTCACTTGTCTGAAAACGAAATACCTAGCCTATTTATTTGCTGATCCTCTGTCCATCTCCAGATGATCTACACAGCCCAAAGCAAGGCGGACATGGCCAAGGTCAGCAACACTCTGGACTCAGTGGACGTCCAGAGATCAAAGTGGGCCCAGCAGCTGTCCAACAAGGCAAGTCTCCATACACTTTCAACACTATCCCCTTACTATCCCTTACATGTTGAAATGTTACGGTTCACATGGGCTACACATGACTTTTAATCACTTATGTTGTTTCCTCTTCAAATTCAGTTCCTGTACACCGATCTGGCTTCCAAGGAGAGAGCCCACTTCAGCCAGGAGGTTGAAACCCCAGCAATGGGCCATGCTAGGACTATGAAAGTGGTCAATAGCTATGTAAGTATTCATTTTCTTCTCATTTTATTTTGCGATTTTCTGGCCTATGTTTTCTCAGTCAGATCACTTTCTATAGTAAAGTTGTATTGCAGAAGTAGAGGTGTCTTGTGGTTACAAGTAAGCTTGAAATGCATAGTATTCCATGCAAGATATTTATTTTTTCTTCTTTTCCTGCTAGAACAAATATAAAGAGCAGTATGAGAAGATGAAGCACAGGTACACAGCCATTGCTGATACACCCATCCTGATCCGTGCCAAGAAGGCCTATCTGCAGTCCAGTGACGTGAGTATGCCTACTGGTTATTTGTCATTCTTATAAATTATATTTATAATATTTTTGCATTATATTTTGCCTAATTTTCTTCTTCTGATCAACCCTTGTTTTCATAGTTCAGTTCACAGTGGTTGATATTCTTCTGCGTATTATTGTATGACGGTGTGGCATACATGTGAACTCATTGTCATGGTTTCAACAGCTGAGATACAAGGAGACCTTTGAGCGTAACAAGGGCCACTACCACACAGTCAAGGATGCGTTGGACATCGTCTGCCACCGCAAGGTCACCGATGACATCAGCGAGGTGAGTATTTCAGCATGACCTTATAGTCACTTTTTCCTCAAAGATATTGAAATTTGCTCCTGTTCCCTTGCTCTGTCTCACTGTATCGGTCAATCTTGTAGGTGAAATACAGGGAGAAGTACATCAACTCCCTGGGAACATGGAAGTCCATCCCTGACCGCCCCGAGTTCTTCTTCAACAGGATTGTTGGCGAAAACATCAGCACAGTAAGTACAGTACTAACTCACACCACAATTACATAAAACTCACATGGACACGCAGTGTTGTCCACATAAGGTTAAAGATTCAGATTCACCGGTTACTTTCCCACCTTGCTTTTAGGTCAAGTACAAGGAGGACCTTGATTGGATGAAGGGTATTGGCTGCTTCGTGTGGGACACACCTGAGATGGTGCAGGCAGATATCAACAAGAAGCTATACAGTGAGGTGAGTAATATGATGAATAATAATGACATCCCTAATTGCCCAGTGATTCGCCACTATCGTGTATTGTTACGTTATGCTAATTTGAATTGTCCTTTCTTTTCGATGGTAACAGAGAGTGTACAAAGCCTCCTTCGAGAAGAACAGATACAACTTCAAGTACACCTGCGACACGCCATTCTTCGAAGCCGCCAAGAACGCCTCCTCCCTCATCAATGAAGTAAGCCCATTTGTTCGACCAACCCAAAGATCCCAAACAAGGATTTATTATTCAAATGCCTCAATTGGATTTATTTTGCAGTTTGATTTCATAAAAAAAAAAGAAAGAAGTAATTGTTCATGACAAAGCTTGTTTTTGTTCTATCTTTATGGATCTCAGTGGGATTCTCAAATTTGAAGGTAAAAACTATGAAGGAAACCTAATTTACTAGCTTCCTTGTTGACCTAGCGTTTCTGTATGGCCATAATTTTGTTCTCGGTTGTCTGACTTAACTTTATTGATGTATTTCTGTACACTTAATAACGTAACCTCTCTCTCCCGAAAAAAGCCTCATAGCTGAGTTCTCACAGCACAGAACCGCTCCTTTTCTGGATTTGTTTTGTTCTTTCTTATTATTAACTTCCTCCTTTTGACCGTGCTGAGCAGAGGTCATATAGATCAACTTATGAGAAGAACAAGGATAAGTTCACCATTACCACAGACGATCCTAGGTACCAACTGGCCAAGGAGAATAGCAAGATGAGCCAGGTAACCCACCTGGCGGGGATCTGGTGCCGCTGGCCCACCTCCTCCTGCTCCCCGGGGCTTTGCCGGCCCGCTGCATGAGGTCAACAGCAACCTGCCGACGGTTGACGTCGCATGGCTATGACCTCACTTTCTCTATCTGACTCTATCTGACTCTCACCTATCCCTCACCTTCTAATTCCTGTTGCAGGAGTCCCAAACAAATGCCACTCAAGTCGCAAGAACTGGAGAAATATCTTGAGTGTGCTTGAATCTCTCGAATCTGTGCCTCCAGTCCTGACGCGGTCGTTATCGTGCCCTGTATGCCTACTTGAAATCTGCTGGACTCAATATGGGGTTTGTCACTGAGGGCACAGATTCAGTGGGAAAAATAGCAGCTTGGACCCCGGAGGTTAATCTCTAGTCTCTCTGGTGTCCGACCTGCTGTTTGCATGTTTCCTCAACTACGGCATGCTATGTGTATGTGTATGTATGTTGGGCTGTGTGTGTGTGTGTGTGTGTGTGTATGTGTATGTGAACATATGGACAGGCAAAATATAAATCCCGAGCCAAGGAACTGCTCAAGAGCGGCTGCAATGAGCTGCACCGCCCCGACATCCTCACAGCCCTTTACCAGTCCGTTCTGGGCAGTAAGGTAAACCACTTCAGAGTAGTATAGCTGGGCCTCATCTCAGGGCCCTGTCCACAAACCTCATGTATAGCCTATTGAACTTTGGCTGTCAAGGAATGAGAAAAGACAGTTCCTTGTTATTTTCTCTGGAAAGGGCCCTAGGGTGTGCAGCCTTACTCTAGGGTGTGTAGCCATACTCCATCCACTTACTCCCATTCTAGCATCTCTTACCCTCCATTCATGCCAATATAAATGATCAGTAACTAACCCACTTCATGCCCACGCTCTACTCTTGACCTTAAAACCCCCATCCTCCCCTCTCTTTGTACAGGGTCACCAATCCTCTAGTTAAAGTTGTAATCTCTTACATTAGAACTATCAACTGATCTGGAAATATCTGTAGTCTATCTATGCTGATAATCAATATTGATTTCAACATTGAGGATTTTGCCATGTGGCACTGCGTTGTTTCTACAATAGCCTAGAACGGAACGACGGCCCCACTCAGTCAAGCAAGTGTTAAATATGATTCATTATGTGTAACATATTCTTTTTTTTTTCATTGTACGAATAGATAATAACATTAACAGTGCCATTAGTTTAGCGATTACTTAATGGGAACGGTTGAAACTGTAAAATCCGAAGCATTTCTATTTAAAATATCTTCATTGCCTTCTGAATTATTAGCAGTGTAGTGCAACAAACGCAGTCTAGCAAAATACTACTACTACCTAATGAACTATCCTCACCCGACTTTCATCAGGCTCCCAGGTTGAACTACAGAATATCTTCTGCAGTGTGGAGTAGCATATAGACAGACAAAACCCCCATGGTGACCAACATCTAAGTGGAAACCACTGCTGTTTTTTAACCAAACATTGGTAACGTGTCACAGTGTAAGTCATTCAAACACTCAACCTAACAAATAAAATATCATCCATGCATGTATTGTGATTGTGCATGAATCCTTCTCAAGCATGCATCCATTCACCTCATTACACGCATCCTCATGCATTACACGCATGTACCAAACTATCCACTCCAATCATCATGTAGTGTTACGATGTAAGAGCTTTACAACATCCACATAAGACAAATTGAAATAGTTTATTAATTGAATACAATTTAATGTCTTCACAAGAATATTATAATTGGCCTTAATGATACAGTTGGACCCAGTGGTGTGTGTTTCTGACTTCTGCTTATTTGAAACCACGCCCTGGCACAGTTGAAGTACAGGGAGCAGTATGAGCGCGTCAAGTCCAAGTTCACCTCCATCCTGGAGACCCCTGAGTACGAGTCCCACAAGCGCAGCAAGAAGATCGGTGATGTAAGTCTCTCCTTTGCTTTTCAATAAAGTTTTGGATCAGTTTTGTTTCTTTCTTCACATTTTTACTTCTCCAATCTTACTATCCATCTGAGACGACTGTATCTCCTGATATCCACCCCCACTAGATCGTCTACAAGATGGAGTACAACAAGAACAAGGCCAAGGGATACAGCCTGCCTTACGACACGCCACACCAGAACCACATGAAGAAGGTCAAGGAGCTCACCAGCACCGTAAGTCCTACCTTCACCTGCCTAAACCAGCTCTAAACTATTTGTGGGGTTGTTCAACCCTGGAGGTTTCCGGTTGTGTATGTCCATGTAATAATGTGATAATTATTCCTGGTGTGTGTGTGTGTGTGTGTGTGTGTGTGTGTTTAGCTGAAATACAAAGAGTTGTATGAGAAGGCCAAGGCGCAGATCAACATCGACCCAGATGCTTTCGAGATCCGCGCCGCCAAGGAGGCGTACAAAAACACCACCAATGTGAGTCACCTCCCCATTTGTAAGATGAGGGATCTAATAATTGCTCAAATAATAACGTCCTACTTCAGTCGTGACCATTTTGCGTGTCAATTTTGCCAACTTTAGCTGGACTACAAGAAGAAGTACGAGGCCACTAAGAACAAGTGGATCTGGACCGTCGACAGGCCTGACTTCATCAGCCACTCCAGGAACACTCTCCAGCAGAGTGATGTGAGTCAGCCCTCTTAGTACCTTCAAAACAAGACAATATAACACAAGCAGGTCTGAGATTCACTATACCTTTCCTCCCCCTAGGTTGAGTACAAGTACGACAAAGAGATGATGAAGGGATGTGTAATGCCTATCGTGGATGACAAGATCACTCTTTTGGCCAAGAAGGGCTGTGAGATGGCCAGTGATGTAAGTAACGCTTCCAGGTTTCTCACCAAACCCTTGAATATTTCAGGACATCTATCCTTTCCATTGGAAAACCAGGGGGATAATGTTAAATACCTGTGATTCTCTGCAGAGCTATAATATCTACAACTCTATCTATAATACCAGAAATACCCTTTAAATGCATATACCTTGTATAAGTTATTTGTGTTTCTAGTGGTTCAGTATTCTCTTGTTCCCCCTTCCCACTTCAGGTAAAGTATAAGGAGAAGTATGAGAAGACGAAGGGACAATATAATTCTGTTGCAGACAGTCCACAGATCCTACATGCCAAGGCTGTGCGCACTCTTGCGTCTGAGGTAAGAAACTGACAAACCATGAATTATTATCTCATTAAGACATCAAATGAACCCTTTTAAAACAACATAGGACCTTTGCTTTGCTTTGTGCGTGTGCTGTTTCTCTGTCCCTCTCTGTCTCTTAATCATTCTCTCTCACTCCCTCTCCCTCTCTCTCTCACACACATACACACTCCTCTTTCCCTTTCCAAAAGCCACTCGGTAGTGTTCATATATAGTACATTTATTAGACCTGTCTATTCCCTGTGTCATCATGCATCTCTTAACAGCTGCTCTTTCCCCACCTCAGAGCAAGTATAAGGAGGCCAGTAAGAAGGAAATGCAGTCCGGCTCATTCACCACCCTGCCCGAGACCAGAGACACTGTCCACAGCAAGGAGATTAACAAGCTTATCAGTGGGGTGAGCAAACTAAACTCAACTAAACTGAAACAACAACAGTTTTATCCCCTTGGGGACCTCACCCGCCTTGGGCAGATTGTTTGTTGAAACCCTCCCCACTTTCACTTTCTCTGGATCATAGAATTTATACAAGTCGAAGTATGAGAAGGAGAAGGGCCAGTCCAAGTACAACCGGATGATTGTTCCACCTGATGTTCAGCACGCCATAGATGTGGCCAAATGCCAGAGCAGTGTAAGTCCCCGTCTGTGTCCCTGAAAAGTTGTCAGCGTTCAAACCAATGTGTGACACACAATGGTTTTCGTTATCTATTGAAGGATAACCATTTAGTTTTTTCACGGGGAGTCCTTGAAAAAACACAAAATGCACAATAATGGACACCAACACAAACAACATATAGGTATCACAGCAGCGTTTTCTCACGCACCCTGACGTGTCATTACCTCACGCTGCAGTCTTTTCATTCTTTTCCAAACCCCTGAAGTATGCCTACAAGCGTGACGCCAAGGACAACCTGCACTACACCACCACGGCCGACCGCCCCGACATCAAGAAGGCCACCCAGGCTGCCAAGCTCATCAGTGATGTGAGCACACACACACACACAAACACACACACACGTTAAACCTTTACAAATGCGTTATTATGTAGTGACAATTTAAAGCTGCCGCAGCAAAGATTTGAGAGTTGTACAGAAAAGAGAAAAAATATGTGATCTCCTCCTTCTCTGTTCCCACCCTTTAGTTTTCTCCACCATTGAGTAATTTAGCATTTCACACACCTGTGTTTTTCAGGCAAAATGAGATTAGTCAGTAGACAGATGTCCTGATTGGTCAGAAATTTGCTGGGAGCTGTCTAGAATCGTAATTGGCTCATTGCCTCAAAACAGATGTTCTCACAACACATTTCACTTACAAATAGCTGAAGGGTGGCAAAGCCATTCCTAACAAAGTACACTCAAATAATCACTCTTAAATTTAACTTAATAGTTTCCAATGTTGGTACACGTGTTCCTTGATTGATGAATGTTCTTATCTCCTACAGGTGGGCTACCGTGAGAAGGCTCGCGAGGAGGCCAGCCGCGGGGGGTCTCTGACCTACCGCCCAGACATTGCTCTGGCCACCGAGGTCTCCAAGCTGACCAGCCTGGTAAACCCCCCCCACCCAAACCTCCCGTACCTCTTCCAACCCCCCTCCTTGATCTACTGTTTCTCCCTAGTGTTACCGTGGTGGAATCACTGCACTGCTGAAGATGTGTATTTTCATGTGCGATCTCTCTGCACCCCCCAGCTCAGCAGAGACGTCATGTCTATGGCAAAAACATGCCCTTGCTCCAGCCTCTTAGGATGACCCCTCTAGCAGTGGTTGTCTGATCTGAGGCCCCCCTCAGTTCTATGCACGTCACAGTAGCAAACAATACTACTATAGTCATGCTAGCCGCTAGATAGTGCTTCACCATTTCCATTTCCATCCATGTATGATCATCTCATTGTCTTCTTAATACATGTTGTTAACCCATGGTCTCACCTCTTCACCACTGTTAACCACTCCTCCATCTTCTCTATCTGCTCTCTGCTGTCTCAACTCTCCTGCTCCTCACCCTCACTCTACCGGCCTCTGTCTTTGTCCCCTCTCATCTTGTCCCTTGTCTGTGTATATGTGTTTCTATGCGTGTTGTTCTCATTCCTCCATCTTCACTGCGCTTTGTAGGTTGATGCCAAGGCCGCGCTGCATGGAGCAGCCTCCTATGACACTCTCCAGATGCGCCACACTAAGAAAATGAGTGCTCTGACTAGTAATGTAAGGAAGGATGGCCTCTCAAGCCTCCCCCCTTGCTGGGGGATGGACGGGAGGCCTCACTCAATGTCTATTCGCCGATAAGGTTTTTGTTGTTGTTGACTGACTGATTGGCTAATTTGAGGAAAAATACAAAAGCTTTATGGGTTTAGCTAGAGGTCAATCTATCTGTATTTCTTTATACTTTTATTTGTACATGCAAACGTATGCGTTTCTATATGGGCCCAAATATAGTCAATCAGTCAGTATCTGTATCTGTTTTTGATTGATATCCCTTGAATGTGGTTTTCCGTTGTCTACACAGATTGTTGTGATGTGAATAAGTGGTTGCATCTGTCTCCTCCACACTGTTGTGTTTCCAGCAGTCGACTACAGTTCTCACCACTAGGGGGCATCGTAACCCTTTCACACAAACAGGGGAAAGTGGCCAAAGTTTTCATATAAACTTGAAACATAGTTACTGCTGGATGTACAAGTGCCTTGCGACACCTGCCTTCTCCTCTCTGTTGTTAACATAAGAGGTCTGCCTCTGTCCATTCGCCTATTTTATTTTTTGGACCTCATATATATGGACCTCCAACCCCTACCATATATACCCTGCATTTTATACTGAGATTGAAGTGTGTGTATTTATGTGTGTATGTATGTATATGTATTTATGTATTTATGTGTGTGTGTGTGTGTGTATGTGCGTGTGTGTGTGTCTGTATTGTGTGTATGTTTGCGTGTTTGTGAGTGTGCGAGTATGTGTGTATATGAACAGACTGTAGAATTGGAATGTTTAATTCCAATTCTATGGTGCAATTCCTTGTTGATCTGTTTTCACGCTCCTGCTAGTACTGGCACGAAACACAATATGCATGGGGGATATGTCATTTTCCCAATGTTCCCTCAGTGGTGGTTCCTCCTGTATAACAACGGGTACCGGTATTCGCCGTTCCCTTGTTCTACAGTAGGCCACCCAGCTGAATGCTTTCCCTACGAAATGGCGTCGCTGTTATTGTGTTCTAAATATATATAGGCTATGGCTCACCTTGACATGTGTATGCCCCGCCCCCTCCACCAGGTGAAGTACCATGAGAAGTTTGATAAGGAGATGAAAGGAAAGAAGCCAAAGTATGACCTGAAGGACAGTAAGATTTACCAGACCTTGAAGGATGCCACCAACCTGGCTAGTGAGGTACGGCTGGGGGGGCGGTCAAGGTCCAATGCCTTTATTTCAAGGGTCTTATTATTACGATTATGATTATTATTGTGATTATTGTTATCATTATTAGTTATAGTATAGTATATAAGTATTATTTGTGTCATTGTTAAGATTATTATGATTATTGTTGTAATAGTTATGATTATGATTATTGAATATTACTATGGTGATGATTAATATGGTTATTAATATTATTATCATTGGTACTTGAATTATGATGATGATGATGATTAATATTTTTTGAGTGAAGTCATAGTGAGTCAAAGTGTGGGATGAGGTCTCAGCATCTCCATAACCAACCATCCATTGCCCCTACAGGTGAAGTACAAGGGGGACCTGAAGAAGATCCACAAGCCTGTGACAGACATGGCCGAGTCCCTGTCCATGCAGCACCACCTGAGCACCAGCAAGCTGTCCAGTGACGTAAGGCGTCATTAACACATCTAACCCTCCACCTAACACCCCCATCTACCCACTCCTCCCCCCTCTCGCAACCCCAAGGTCATGGGAGTCGTTCTTGTCTCCATGGTCCCACTAGTACCATGAGTGTCTCCTCACTCCTTAATATCCAATCCAAAATCCTCTTCATCGCAACAAGCTGTAACCTCATCGTGGTCAGTCGCTCCATGCTTCATAGTCCACTTACTCTCATCCGCACATCAGCCAATAAAGGACCTTGTCTGGTAGTGATCCTTCTCACCCTTGACCCGTCTCATGCTACCATTTCCTATAACCTTCTACTCCTCCGTATCTTTTTCCCAATCCATAAATTAGTTTAACCTCTTCCTGTCATCCTAAAAAAATCACCTTTTCCATTAAAAAGTCCCATCAATTTAATAATTAGAATATCTGATTAATTATCAGTATTTCATAATCTTACATTTAACTTCTCTGGGCAGACTTTTCCTTTCCATTTTAATCCACCCATTCTGAAAAATGTTAAAATCTTTTTTCAAAGTTATTAAATGGATGGCAGTTTTTTTCTCCCCCTGTTATCCCATTTTTCCTCCCTTTGACTATTTTTTTCCCTTGAATGGGAATCGACCCCCACCCCCCCCCTCGTCCACTTAGTACCGGTACAAGAAGAAATTTAAGGACAGTCAGGGTCACTACCTTGTGATCTCTGACACACCAGAGCAGCTTCACCACAAAGAGGCCTCTGAGCTCCAGAGCAACGTAAGTGGCCCCTCTTTACAGCGGGTGTGGCGGGGCCCCGATCTTCCAGGTGCCGGGAACCTTTTAATTTTGTCGAGCCATTAACCAAGAAATGACGTCTGATTGTTCGAAGAGCGAAAGAAGAAGGAACATATTCAATATTCAATTCTTTGATTGTGGTGTCACGGTAAATACGTATTTGTTGTTAATTTGACCTGCAAATTACCCTAGCTTTGTCACTCACTACGAAACAAAGATGTCGCTTTGCATTCTAGAAATACATCTATCTATGCAATATCATGTGTCAAATTCCATTTTGGGAATACAATGTGTTTTCGCCCCTTGTTGGTCAACCATATGCAACCACTGAACCAGGCAAGTGTGGCTGTGGAGCCATAGGGTCCTGACCCCTTGTTCCAGGTGCTGTGGCAGCACATCCCTGCCCTACACGTAGCAGTTAGCTCAAACTGCTCATCCACTATATCTAGACTTGTGTTACAAAATAATTGTTCTTGGTACTGGGATGTATCTATAACATCACAGTGTACCACAGAGTACCAATAGGCTACATAGAAGAAAAAAAACGAAATGTTTCAGCTCCACATTTGCCATAATAAATGTATTATTTAGGATTTCCTTGTGGGTAGTGTAAGACTCCACATCTATGTATGTGGATCTGTAGCGTGTGTGTGTGACACCGTGCTCATCATCATGCATGGCGTCTGACCGGCATCTGTACCCCTTTGCAGGTGAAGTACAAGGCGAAGTATGAGAAGGAGAAGGGCAAGGCCATGCTGGACTTTGAGACTCCCACATATGTGAGCACCAAGGAGGCGCAGCATATGCAGAGCCAGGTACAGTGACTCCCCCCCTGCCTCAATGCTGTCTCCAGCTGCCTTTACCTTTTCCTTACAGGGGTTTTCCCTCTCAAGCCCAGCAGACTCCGGGACACTGGCGCTGATAACCTCTAGTTATTAAGCTGTTCTGGTTTGATTTTGGGGGTTGGCAATGGTATAAACGTCTACCTATGTTTGTCAAATAATTTCAATGTTTTGAAATGCCAATACAAAATTATGTATATTTTGCATCACTTATTATATTGTGAAATATTTGTTGGGGTCTACCTTGAATGTTTGAGTACAATAGGCGGTCAGTTCCTTGAAAACACCAGGGAATGTGATTCAAGACTTGCTCCATACTTGGGGGGAAAAGGGTTAAAACAGAGTTTAATCCTTACATTAAACATGCTAAGTGCCTCTTTTGAAGTAGTAGCATTTTAGCATCAGTCCCTATCTAAATAATAACTAAGACAGCCCTGTAAGAGAATTTCATCTTTCCTTGGCGCTTCTAGATAAAACAAAGGTACGTCATACTTTGTATTGGGTTTCAAACGTTGAATAAACTCAATCTATCACAAATGCATACACACATGCACACATTTAAAGCTCCCAAAAACAAACATGAAATGGGTACAAAAGCAGGAGTCGCTGTGAAGCGGCGAGAGGGTGTAAGGTTGGACTGCATTATGATCCGGCACTGCTTGCATGTCGTCTACCCGAGCCATGTCTGTGCCCTTGACTCGTCTTGTCTCTTCGGCCAATAGAAAGACTATAAGAAGGACTATGAGGAGGGAATGCGGGGCAAGAACCTCTCTGGCTTGGAGGTCACACCCGCCATGATACATGTCAGACACGCTACCAAAATAGCCAGCGAGGTAACTCAAATAAGGTTGATTTACCCAAATCCCTCCCTTCCATCAACCTAAGCACCTCCATTTTGGTTTTATTACCTTAAACCCTCCGCCATCGTGACTAAGCACCCCCCTATCCCATCGCTTATCCCATGACCTCCAAATCCCACCTCCCCTCCATTTCCACCAACCTAAGCGCCTCTATTTTGGTTTTATTACCTTAAATCCCCCCCCCCCTCCCTCCCGTTGCTTATCCCATGACCTCCCTCTTTTACACTTCTCCCACTCCCATCCACACTAGTTTTGGGTTAGTTTGCATGGTTCACTATGCAGTGGTTTTAAATGAGCTACTAACTGTACTTCATCTTGCATCTGAGTGTTTAGAGTGTGTTCCTTAATCTTACTGTACGTCTGCCTGTATGTGTGTATCTGACGACCTTATGTAAGTCAGACCCAATCACCATCATCATCAAGTTGGATTGCCCTTTCGGCATTGGATTTGCAACCGCTTTGCATGTTAACTGTTCCTTTTTGAAATATATTTATGTTAAATATATTTACATTAAATATATTTTTCTATCTATTGTAAGTTGGCATTTAATAGGAATCTCTGCTACACTATAGAATAGCATGAATTTCTTGATGAACTGTCATCATTCAAATGCTTTGTTGTCATTTATGTTTTTCAGTCACTATATCTGATAAAATATTGTTAAACATGTCGAATTTTATCAGGCTACCTGCCCAGCTCACCAATGCCTCTAGCCACAGTCAAAAATCTATTGAGGTGTATAAACACGTGTAATCCTTCCATTTACAATTTGGACTTAAATATTAGGGGTGTAACGATACACAAAAATCTGGATTTGGTACGTATCTCGGTTTTTAAGTCACGATTCGGTATGTATTTCGGTACAGCAGAACAGCAGTTTTTTATTTTATTTTTAGTAAAAAAATATTAGATAAATGAAATAGATTTTATTTGATTTTGACATGTATCAAACAAATGGCTTACACACATGAAAATACATCATATACAATTGGGGATGAAAACACAATAAAGTCCAGGAATTATTTCCATTGAGGCCCTCAACACAAAACAGCAGGACAAGACAAGACACTGACAGAGTGTGTGATATTCACTAAAAACTTTTTTCTTAAAAAAATGAGTATTTTTATATATATATAAAAAATAATAAATCGAACCGTTAGAACTGTACCAAAAAATGCCAGTACAAATACACATAACGTTACACCCCTATTAAATATACATTCCACTGCAGTATTGCAGTAAGGAAATGTATATTCAAGTCGTGGCCTATTTAGTATATGCTAAATGTAGTTATAGGCCCAGAACTAAGTCTGAGGCTTGGTGACTTTGTGGCCAGCCTTTGTGTCGGCCTGGCCTGTGTCTGTATGTATGTTTGTGTGTTTGCTGGTTTTTGCAGTCTCTTGTGTTCTTCTTCCTCTCCCTCTAGCGAGAGTACAGGAAGGATCTAGAGGAGGGGGTGAAGGGTAAAGGGCTTTCAGCACCGGAGGAAACTCCAGAGCATTTGCGGGCAAAGAATGCCACTCAAATCCTGAGTGAGGTAGGACCGGTTTTTACCAACGAACTTGGGGTTTGACTTGGCTTGTTGAACCACTCTCAGAAGTGGCTTCCATCCATCCCGCTCTGAACTCTTCTGTCCTCTGAAGCCGTACCCACCGTCCCCTTAAACCCACCGTCCCCTTAAACCCACCTACCTCACGCTCCATTTAATGAATCTCCTCTGGGTCGTCTGACTAACAGGGTTACTGATTGGTTGTCATTTCTCTCTGGCTACATCACATCGCTTATCTGAAAAATCTGTATTTTTTGGTATTTTTCACGGTCTAATAATCTACTCCTCTAATCCATAACTTGTAACACACTGCAATGGATAACTAACGCTGTGTTTACCTTTCAGTTCTGAATGGAGCCTCCAACTGCCCTGTGTGTCTGTGTGTTAGTATCCTCCTAAACCAAGCCTTATCCTCCTTTTCCCTCTTTATTGTGGTCTCGGTTGCAGCCCCTCCACATTCCAAATGACTTGAACTCCTTTGTCCGCTAGCATTCCTCCACCCGTCTAATATCGTGTGTGTGTGTGTGTGTGTACTTGTGCGTGTATGTGTGCTTGCATGTGGCTTGTCATGTCTGCAGAGGGAGTACAAGAAGTCCCTGGAGCTGGAGATCAAGGGCAAGGGCATGTTGGCGTTGGCTACAGACACCCCAGACTTCATGAGGGCCAGGAATGCCACAGACATCCTCAGTCAGGTCTGAACGACAACCTTCCTCTTCTGTACACTCAACGGTAACAAACGTTGTCTTGAGTCTGAGCTGGTGTGCTCCTCTTGACGGCTTCCTGTCGCCCCTCCCGCTCAACAGACTAGGTACAAGCACACGGCGGAGCTGGACAGAGCCAGCTTCACCTCCGTCATCGACACGCCCGACATCATCCACGCCCAGCAGATGAGGAACATCATTAGCCAGGTAGCTGCTGCCGAGGGACCTGACGGAATACCATGATTTGGGCAGGGGTGGGGTGGTGCTGTGTTGCTAAACGTGGTCATCTGTCAAAATTGTTTCACAATAGTACTTTAATTTGAAGCTAACAAAGGGAAAGTCAAGAGTATCTCTTGCTCGAGTGAAAGTTTGACATCTCTTTTGTTTTTTTCCCATTTGCTTTCCTGTCCAACAGAACAAGTACAAGGCAGAGGCTGGGAAGACCATGTCCCACTATGTGCCTGTGTTCGACACCCCGGAGATGCAGAGAGTGCGCGAGAACCAGAAGAACTTCAGCACCGTAAGTAGCACACCAAGAATGAGGAACCCCACCAGGTTTTAGCACCGTGACACCATGACTGTAAGACCCGGTTGGTCTTGTGTCCTAACTAATCGAATCTAGCAGTAATATTCCATTTAAATATTTCATGATGTATATTATCATTATTATTTTAGGAATGGTGTATGAAAGTTATTATACAAGACAAGGGAAATCGTTTTGTGTGCTGTCATAGTTTCCCTTGATACACCAGCCCTGTGCTGCCTGATTCTGTTGGACATGTTAATTGCGTCTCTGCCTTTTTATCTTCCTCTTTTAGCTTCAGTACCAGGCAGACCATAAAATCATAAAGGGAAAAGTGTTGACCGTAAAGGACACCCCTGAAATGCTTCGTGTTAAAGAGAATACAAAGAATTTCAGCTCGGTACCTACCTACCCTGGAATCAGTACCTGTCTCCTTAACCACTCTTAACCTCAATTACCTCGAGTTCTTTTAATCTTATATTCTAAGTTAACATTTGCTGATATGCAGCCCTCTTTTTTCCATTACGCTTCGTCTTTGGTGCTCTAGAAATTCCCCATAGCTTAGCCTTTCTAATGTGAGAGCCTAACAGCGGTGCGTCTAGTTGCCATGTGAATGTAACACCATAACGGAGTGGTATATTAGTGCATAGCTTGTATGCTGTGTTCATGCGTTCTACGTTGAACTCCATCATTGTTTGTATCTGTACGTGTTTTGTCAATTCCTTCCAATGGCAACAAAACTCTGCTGGACATTCAATGATTCAGCTGGACTGAATCGTCACTTGTTTTCGCTCCCACATCGCTCCCACATTCCAATCACAAGTGTATTTAAATTCCCATCGTATCTCGCTCACAGTCATATTTTAGTTCTAAAGATAAAAGCTAAAGCTAAATAATTAAGCAAATCTACAGGGTGATGAAGTGAAGCTGTGGTAGAATTAGAAAACGTAAACTCCGGGGGCGAGATGTAATACAGAAGCGGAGGTTGATGCCTTCATTCTTCATCTTTGTGAAGATTCAGTACAAAGATGACCTGGGAGGGGGCACCACGGTGCCTAAGACCCCAGAAATGGAGCGGGCTAAGATGAACCAGCGGAACATTAGCACGGTACTTTGCAGAGTGACCCTGAACCCTGGCGATCTACCCTTCTTCACGTTACCTTTCATCCTCCACCTCCCCTTCCCTACCGCCTGGTCCATCCCTAGCTAGCATCCAGGCTAGCTGGCTGGACGGTAGATCCCTAAGCAATTGACTGCCATTTTTAATCTACATCATTTAAAATTTACCCCAGTTTTTGGTTGTTACTAACTCAAAATAAATGTTGTTTCTCCTTCGAACATGCCACGTAATCATGTCTAAACACTCAAGTTACAGACTTAATGAAATATCTGCCATTTTGGTAACCAAAAACTTGCATCTCCAACGATATAACATGACAAAATAAGTATGTTTAAAAAAAACATGAATCTTGTATTTCAATCATAATCGTACTTCAATCAAAATCGTATTTCAGCTTTATAGCTAAACCTAAAAAAAATAAATAAAGCAAATATAGAGGGGGATGTGGTGCTCAAATTTCTTAGTTAGAAACCTTAGAATTTGTGGGGGGGCGGGGAATACAGAGGCTTACCTTTGGGTTGATGCCTTCATTCTTCATCTCTGTGAAGATTCAGTACAAAGATGACCTG